>OZ024832.1:44339794-44877294 GCA_964016985.1 Anodontia alba | reverse complement strand
CCATGTTGAATCCACACAAAAATGTACAGATTATATAGAAAAATGACCATAAATGGTCCTTTTTGTCGCACCTGCTTTAGCATGGGTGACTTAGGCGTGCAAGTTTCCGTCCGTTCGTCTGTCCGTCCTTCCGTTTGTCTTTCCGTCAACATTTACCCTTGGTGTCTTGTGAGTGCAACTCTTCTTACAGTTTTGTACCAATCATTTTGAAACTTTGCATGCATTTTTTTTTCTTCATGGTATGAAGATGTGCATGTGGTTTGGATATAATTGTTAAATTATATTTTGTCACTTTTTCCACATTGTGAACTTAGTCATTTTTCACCTCAGTATTTAAACAGTGGGTACCTCTTGTGAGCGCAACTCCTCTTACAGTTTTATGTTGATTATTTTGAAACTTTGCATGTGTTTTCTTCATGGTATGTCGATGTGCATGTGGTATGGGTATAACTGTTAGAACATTTTTTGTCACTTTTTCCACCTTATGAATTTAGTCATTGTTCATCCTCAATATGTAGATAATGGGTACCTCTTTTGAGCGCTACTCCTCTTACAGTTTCCAACCGATCGTTTTGAAACTTTGCATATGTTTTCTTCATGGTATGAAGATGTGCATGGTTTGGATATAATTGTTAGATCATGTTTTGTCACGTTTTTCTGCATTGTGAACTTAATCATTTTTCATTCTTTATATATAAACAGTTGGTACCTCTTGTGAGCGCAACTATTCTTACAGTTTTGTACTGATTATTATGAAACTTTGCATGCGTTTTCTTCATGGTATGAGGATGTGTATGTGGTTTGGATGTAATTGTAGATTATTTTTTTTAAATTTTTTCCACATATGAACTTAGTCATTTTTCACCCTCAGATTATATAGACAATGGTTATCTCATGAGCACAACCCCTCATACAATTTTATACTAATCTGTTTGGAACTTTGCACATGTTTTCTCCATAGTCGGAAGATGTGCATGTGCTTTTAATATACTCCTTGCCTTATGTTTTGTCATTTTTTGTACTTTTTGAACTTTGTCATTTACTGACCTAAGATGTATAGATAGTGGATACCTTGTGATTGCAACTTCTCATACAGTTTTAAACCTGTCTTTTTGAAACTTTGCACATGTTTTTTCCCGGGTCTGCAGAAGTGCACATGGTTTTTACATTTATTTTTGTCACTTTTTCCACCTTAATTTTGTCATTTTCTTAACCTCAGATTTTATGAAAGTGTACAGACTGTCGGTACTTTTTTAGCCCAACTTCTCATGCATCATATGAGAAAATGCATATGCTTTCAATGAAATTCCTATATTAATTTCATCTACCTGAAATAAACATTGCTTTTTTTTTTTTTGGGGGGGGGGGGGGGGGGGGGGTGAATGAGGTTGAGGGTTAGGTGCAACATCAACTTCACAGAAGATTGATCTATTTTCCTATATAATCTATACATTTTTTATTTGGATACAAAACATATTCACACAAAAATGTACATATTATACAGAAAAATGACCATAAATGGTCATCAGTTTTTCTATATAATCTATACATTTTTATTTGGATACAAAACATATTCACACAAAAATGTACATATTATACAGAAAAATGACCATAAATGGTCATCAGTTTTTCTATATAATCTATACATTTTTATTTGGATACAAAACATATCCACACAAAAATGTACATGTTATACAGAAAAATGACCATAAATGGTCATCAGTTTTTCTATACAATCTACAATTTCATTTGGCTACAACACATACTCACACAAAAATGTATAGATTATACAGAAAATGACCATACATGGTCGTCAGTTTTTCTTTAAAATCTATACATTTTTATTTGGCTACAACACATATTCATAAAAACTGTATAGAATATATAAAAATGACCCTAAATGGTCATTTTTTTCTATATTGTCTTTACATTTTTGTTTGGATACAACACTTTAGGGATCCCAATTCCACTATCTTGTAATGAACTATCATATATAGAGGATCCACATTTACACCATCTTGTAATGAACCATCATATATAGAGGATCCAAATTTACACCATCTTGTAATGAACCATCATATATAGAGGATTCACATTTACACCATCTTGTAATGAACCATCATATATAGAAGATCCACATTTACACCAGCTTATAATGAACCATCATATATAGAGGATCCAAATTTACACCAGCTTATAATGAACCATCATATACAGAGGATCTACACTTACACCATCTTGTAATGAATCAACATATATAGAGGTTCCAAATTCACACCATCTTGTAATGAACCATCCTTTATAGAGGATCCAAATTTACATCATCTTGTAATGAAACATCATATATAGAGGCTCCACATTTACACCATCTTGTAATGAACCATCATATATAGAGGATCCACATTTACACCATCTTGTAATGAACCATCATATATAGAAGATCCAAATTTACACTGTCTTGTAATGAACTCTCATATATAGAGGATCCACATTTACACCATCTTGTAATGAACCATCATATGTAGAGGATCCAAATTTACACCATCTTGTAATGAACCATCATATATAGATGATCCAAATTTACACCATCTTGTAATGAACTCTCATATATAGAGGATCCACATTTACACCATCTTGTAATGAACCAACATATGTAGAGGATCCACATTTACACCATCTTGTAATGAAACATCATATACAGAGGATCCACATTTACACCATCTTGTAATGAACCATCATATATAGAGGATCCAAATTTACACCGTCTTGTAATGAACCGTCATATATAGAGGATCCACATTTACACCATATTGTAATGAACCATCATGTATAGAGGGTCTACATTTACACCATCCTGTAATGAAATGTCCTATATTGAGGTTCCAGTGTACCAGTTTGTTTTCTGCTCATTTTGACAAGAGAGTGCTAAACTCAAGTTAAATAATCAATTTAAAATTTTATTTCTGATCAAACATGTCAGTTATTGGAAATCCTTGAGTTTGATTATGGTGACATTTAAGGTTATATTTCAGTATAGGCCTGTAACTCCAGATAAGATGTTAATTTGGTACATAGCTCTAAATAATTCTCTTCTTAGTTCTCCACAAAAAGATATGTTGTTGGTACTCATTAGAAGTACCTCACCAACATATGTACACTACAACTTCTTTATAACATGGTTCATTATAACATGGTTTTGGATATAACACGGTTCAAAGATGGCTCCCAAAAATGTATTAAATGTATTAAACTGTGTTATAACAAACCGTGTTATAAAGAGGTTGAAGTGTATCTTTGATTTCTTCATTTTCTGTTCATCAAGAAAACATACCTATATAACTTTGACCCTCTTAAACCCCACTTTTATATAGCAAAACTGGGGTTTATAGGGGTATACATTATTTATCTTATTTCTATTAAAAAACATAGATTGTTACCTTAAACACACATAATTTTTTTATTTGGTCTAAGACATTGTCAACCAGACATTTGGTCTAAGACATTGTCATTGTTTGCAATCACTAAGTAAAAAACGTCTTTAATGTTGAAAGCACAGTACTGCTGTAGTGATCTCTGTACGTTTTTTCTTTCAGTTATAACATTTGAAATTTGTGTTGCAAACCGATACAAGCTAAATAAAAAATGCCGAAAATTACAAGAAAAGACGGTTGATGATCCAACCAACCTGTCTCTTAGGAGCCAGCTTCACCAAGCTCAGGTAAGATTTCCAGCCTGGTAAGGAAGCAGTTTCACAAAAGAAATATTAGTAATAACGATATAGCCGGCCTCGGTGGCTCAGTTGGATGCGCCGTCCGACTGGAGACCAGGAGGTCGCGGGTTCAACCCCCGCCGAGGTCGGCAACATTCTTTCGTGGAGATTGATCATGAAATATTTTCTACGGTCATTCTCTCCCTTCCGCTGATTCAAGAAGGGCAGTTGTCAGTTTCTGGCGAAAGAATGTGCCCAATACTGGTGAACCGCTTAGAGGACTAAGTCTGCCCAGTAAACGTGTGGTTAGGTAAACTGACCATGCTCGACATGACCCCATTGGGTTGACTGGGCCGTAAAACCTCAACACAAAACAAACAAAAGTAATAACAATAATACATCACAACTTCTTTATAACACGATGAGTATTGCTGGACTCCAAAGCAAAATCTATGTAAGCTAAATAAGCATATTTTATCCAAACAAAATGTATAGATTATATAGAAAAATTACTGTTCATTGATATTTTTTCATGTAATCTATATATTTTTGTTTGGAACTGTGTTGTATCCAAACAAAAATGCATACCAGTAGATTATACAGAAAAATGACCGTAAATGTCATTTTTCTATATTATTCTATATACATGTATTTTTGTTTGTAATCATGTTGTATCCAAATTAAAGTGTATAGATTATATAGGAAATGACCATAAATGGTCATTTTTCTGTTTAGTCTGTGCAACGTTTTTGGATACACTTTAGATACACTTTTGGGTCAATTTTAAATTGTCTTATATACAAAACCACTTTTTAATGAACATATTAGTTGAAGAACTGCCTTGTATCCAGAAACAAAAATGTATAGAATATAGAAAAAATGACCATTACCTGTTTGATTTGCTTGGAAATATCAAGCTTTCTTTTCTTTGGTTTTTTTATAACAAACATCTGCTACAATTATGAATGAAAAAGGTAGGGGTCACAGCTATAGCAGATGACTTTCATTGTTTTTATTTTTATATTTTTTCAGAGTAAATAAGACTTGACAGTTCATGTGAATCATCTGCTATGCATACTAGGCAGACAGTTCACATGAAATGCCAAGTCTTATTTTCTCTGACAATAAAAGCAAATGAGAATGCTGTCTACTGCAATTTTGATTGGTGCTTTAATTGTTAAAATATACATCTATTATACACCACTCATTTGTGATCCTGGCATCTGCAAGTCTGGCTAATCAGAGCTGAAAAGATAATCGATTATCAGTCCTGTCATTGTGATTGATAATCGATTAGTAATCACTGAAGATTTGGTCATAATTTTACCTGTCTGTCTGAGCATGACTCTTACCATATGTTGTACTTTACAGTATGTATTTGATCTGACAGGCCTGAGCAAACAGTGTAGACCCAGATGAGACACTGCAAAATGTGGCATCTCATCAGGGTCTACACTGTTTGCCACCCGTCCAGCTATTTTAGACACAACATTTGGTAGTAAGTTGTACTTGTTCACATTTTAAATAAAGTATGGTAAGAAGTTGGGGTGTCTGAATACTAAGGGTAAATACGGTAAAATAACAGACACAGAAATTAAATGATCGATTACCGGTATTATCGAATCTGTAAAAATAATCATTTTTGTGGAATTTATCGATCAATTAATCGATTATCCGATTAATCTTCCCCAACCTTGAAAGCAGGACATTGGTTTTTCAATCTATAAAGAACTGATATAATGGAGAGAATTCTTTCGTAAGGTTCCTGCTAAAAGCCTCTACTCCCAGAGCTACATTCTGTGTTTTGGACTTAGTAAAACAGAAGATTCACAACAATGAATATCTAAAATGACTACATCACAAAACAATGAAAAATAACTGCCTTTGGAAAATGTAAAGCCTCACTTTAATCTTACAAAAGCTTTTCCTGCAATTTTAAAGGTGATAAAACACAACAGAAGTCAAAAAGGGCAGCTGCTAGTTTCTGGTGAAAGAATGTGCACAATACTGTTTAACCGCTTAGAGGACTAAGCCTACCCAGTAAAAACATGGTTTGGTAAACTGACCTTGCTCGACTATGACTCCAATGGGTTGACAACTTGACAGGGCTGTAAAACCTCAATACAAACAAACTGTTTTGTAGCCTTAAAAAGGTTTAAGAATTGACTTTAGTCGATGCTAAAAACTGATTTTATTGTTAAACAAATATAGTTTTATATGTTACTTTAATTAAAATGTTTGGGTAGGAAAAAAGTACAATATCAGACCACAGTTTTCTTTGAGAGTTCAATACCCCTAGGTTCAATGATGATACAGCTTAACACAAATCATAGTTCCCGATAAGTGGATGTAGTGCGTAAGTATTTTTCTTATTTCTTCACAAAAACATATATTGTGGGTAGTGGGTACTCATTAGAAGTGCCTCCTAATGAGTACCCATAATATATGTTTTTGTGGAGAAATAAGAAAAATATCAATATAGTTTGGTTGTGAAAAAAAAGTCAAATCAGATATGTTTTGAGTATTGATTTCTTTTTCTTTCCCCAGTATTGAATTTTAAAGATCATTCAGTTCAGAACATGCTACAGTTTTTAAACCCATTAACCCTTGAAAGACTTTATTTTATGCCTAGTCAAGTGTGCTTTTGTTTCAAGCCCAATACTGAGCAATTAACCCACTATTTAATCAGTATTTAGGGCTCCAGATTAGTTGCCTTTTTAGAGATACATGTACATGTAATGACACAGCATTAGCATAGCTCCAGATAAGAGGGGGTAGTCCTTATTAAGCACTTATACTTGTGGGGTGGGGGTGAGAATGGGGGGTAATGGGGGTAATTGCGGTACAGGTGTTCTAGCCAGTATTTCGAAACCTATCCCATTCATAAACCTGGCCTTTGAAAAAATGGACCCATTCATATACTAGATCGTCTGAAATGTTGACCCATTCATATACTGCCCTTTGATTTTTGTAACCATTTATTGCTGGTAGTTAGACAAATATCGCAGTCAATTCATTGAATACCAAGAGAACAAGCAGCCTCAAAAACTCTCTGAACAAAACATATGTGCATATACCACAATACATCAGAAAAGTGGGGCCTTTTATGTACCAATCCAGAAAAATGGGGTCAATCATATACGTTTTGCTGAAAAAAGGGGGCTCATCATATACTTGGCAGCGCTGAAAAAGGGAGCCATTCGGCACGCACATCCTCACTATGCCATATATAGGAAGTTACACACAGAGACGCTTCTAATGACTACCTAGAATGTATGTTTTGTTAGAGAAATAACCTAAATAGATTGTCTCATAATCTGGAAACTCTTCTAAGTTAGAGCTAATAATTCCTTGTCCCAGGACAATTATATTGAAATTTCTTACTTGTCCTCAGGGAAACGGGACAAGCTGGACAAGTTGGGCATGGTATATCCACAGCCCTGCTTTAGCATTAGATCTGACATCAGAGCATGGCAGTTTCTAGCTTGAATGAGCCAGGCTACTTAGTGGAGTAGTACGTAGCACATCTGACTGCAGATCCAGGGTCACAAGTTTGAATCCCAACTCAGCCATTTGAAGAGTCCAGATGGCAGTGTGGTTTGCTCTCCCAGCTTCAGATCACAAGGTCCTGAGTTTGAATCGTGCTAGAGGCAGAATTCAGCCCATGACTGGGTTTCATTGTATAGAGCCTTTCATTATCACTTTTCCATTTTCTCAATATGACTTAACCCTTGTCCTGCTGAACAAATTCAGATGCCACGCCCATTTCTAATTTTCAGCCAATCAGATTACTTGATCCAAATTGTTGATATAAATTCGCATACTTAATGGCAAAAAGTGCAGATCCAGATCAGTTGGCTTCTTCAGAAGCCAACTAATCTGGATCTACACTGCTTGCAAAGGCAGGGTATATCCTGGTTCAGCAGGACAAGGGTTAAATGATGTTGAAAGGGGCGTTAAACACCAAACCATTATCATCAGCTCAACCATATAACTTCATTGGAGAATGATGTGAGATAATTTCTGTGGTCATTCTTCCCATTCCGCTGATTCAACATCAGGAAAACATGCCTATATAATTTTGACCTTAAACCCCACTTTTATACAGTAAAACTGGGGTTTACAG
This sequence comes from Anodontia alba, assembly GCA_964016985.1. Classification (NCBI taxonomy): domain Eukaryota; kingdom Metazoa; phylum Mollusca; class Bivalvia; order Lucinida; family Lucinidae; genus Anodontia; species Anodontia alba. Next base: position 44,869,459 of record OZ024832.1, on the reverse strand, counting down.
GGATATACTGTAACATTATTTTTCTTATTTCTGCTCAAAAAAAAAGATTGTGGGTACATTTTGGAACTGCCTTGTCGAGGCAGTTCTAATGAGTACCCACAATCTATGTTTTGTGAAGAAATATGAAAAAATATCAGAATTATTATCTTAAAATTTTCATTTTTGGTGGTAAAATTTTCAGTGTATTTGAAAAGGCATGTTTTCATAATGAAGAAGGGCAGTTGTTAGTTAATGGCAAAAAATGTGCACAGACTAAGCCTGCCCAGGAAAAGTGTGAGTAGTTTAACTGATCAGCACGACATGACCATAAGAATGTTGACTGGGTCATTTGACTCCAGCTCAACTCAAATTCTGGCTTGAATAGGTTCGTCATAGTCATTTATCATCAAACTTGCAAGGATGTATATTTGGGACATGCTTTTACCCCTCAGTATCTGAAATGGGTTCATCAATCTTTGAATTTGGACACATTCATTGTTGAAAATAGTGGTTTAGTCAAAAATCAATGATTAAACTAAGATAATGGCAAACAGTGTAGGTCCTGATGAGACATCTCATATTGAGCTGTCTCATCAGGATCTACACTGTTTGCCAATGCATTTGTGTTTGTCTGCAGGAATGAAAGTGTTAAGAGCTGATTAAATTTTGGTGACCTTGACCTCCTTTTCATGGTCAGAGTACTCCAAAAATAGTAAAATTAGAACAACAACAACCAGAAAAAAAAACAAAAGAACTTGTGTGTGTGCAGATGATTCATTTGAATTGTTTGCTAGGCAGACGGTTTGCATGAAATATCTGACCTTATTTTCTCAGAAAAAATTTTTAGAAAAAAGAATGGCACCCGATTGAAATTTACCGATGACAAATGAATGGCATATGATTTATCCAGGAACTATGCCTTGACATTTCTTGCAACTTATTTCTTTATGTGGTAGTTTGCATGAAATGTTAAAACCTGTTTTCTGGGAAAAAAATAAAATAAAAATTGAGCCTTTTGTCTGCTGATATTTATATTTGTTGTATATATTATTCATCCATAGCATGTTTTAAGGCACTTTCTTCAACTAAAATTTATTGATATTTTTCTCATTTCTCCACTAAAGCATATGTGGGTTACTCATTAAAAGTGCCTCACCATAGCCTTCATCACGAAAACATGCCTATAGAATTTTGACCCCCGTAAACCCCACTTTTATATAGTAAAACTGGGGTTTACAGGGGTATACATTATTTTCCTTATGCTGCTGAAAAACATAGATTGTGGGTACTCGTTAGAACCGCCTCGCTGAGGCGGTTCTAACAAGTACCCACAATCTATGTTTTGAGCAGAAGTTTGAAAACTATCAGAGTTTTTTTATCTGAAAATTTTGAAGTTTTGGAGGTGAAATTTTCAATATATTTGAATAGGCGTGTTTTCGTAATATCTTGTTTGTGTTGAGGTTTTACGACCCACTCAACCCATTTGGGTCATGTCTAGGGTGGTCAGTTTACCTAAATGCACTTTTACTGGACAGGCTTAGTCCTTTAAGCAGTTAACCAGTATTGTGCACATTCTTTGAACAGAAACTGACAACTGCCCTTCCTGGATTAGCAGATGGGAGAGAATAACCAATAACAGTAGAAACTACCTCACGATCAATCTCCGTCGACTCAGCGGGGGTTGAACCCAAAATCTGATCACCAGTCGGATGCACATCCAGTTGAGCCTCCAAGGCCAGCTACTGGCCCTTCTAATGAATACCCACAATATATGGAGAAATAAGAAAAATATTTATTTTAATACTCCTCTTAGGCCAGAGAAAATACTTTATTAGGTTCTCATCCTCACCCACCCCTAAAAAATCTGACCAAATAAAAAAAATTCGAGGTAAAAATTTTTTCAGAGACAGTTGGACACATGCTGAAAACCAGATTTTACAGCACTTTTAAGAATTGCAAATAAATTATTTGTTATGAAAAGAGTATTAAACCAAGGATTTCTTCATTTTGTCCATGATAGTTAGTGTCAATTACCTTGTTTTGATATGATTTACTTCTTCACTAGTTGACCCAGGAATGAAAAATGAAAAGTAAAATTCACCCACCCTCTCCATTTTTTTCTAAAATCTGGATGAGAATCTAGTAATTAATGTTTCCTTGGCTTATCTGGCACCCTAAAATTTCATCTAAAACTCACCTTACCTGGAGCCCCGCATTGTTTAAAAAGGCAGTCAGCCAAATTTGTGTTTTTTTTTTGTTTTTTTTTGTTATTATTCTTTTTTTTCAACAAAAGGGGAAGATATTAGTCTGTTGTAGATAAGTGTTTTGTTTATCAACATTTCAACAAAAAGCAGTATTTTTCTTATTTCCCCACAAAAACTTATGTTGTGGGTACTCAGTAGAAGTGCCTCAATGAGGCACTTCTAATGAGTATCAACAACATAAATTTTTGTGGGGAAATAAGAAAGTAAGAAAAAATATTTATCTGGACATTCTTTATCTAGATCTTTGCATTATCTTAACTGTGTAATAATAATAATAAATGCCTTTTAAAGCTAAGCATTTTGGGTAAACATTTCAGTAGACAACATTTTGAAATATTTGTTTTTACTTTTTCCAAGAAAATAGGCTTTGACATTTCATGCAAATTGTCTCCAAAGCAAATTGTCTCCTTTGGAGACAATTTGCATGAAATGTCAAAGCCTATTTTTTTGGAAAAAAAAAGAAAAAAATATTATCACTTTGTCGTCAGTTGAATATGCTCAGAGAGTTGTAATTATTAAACTTTGGTCTGCTTCAAGTCAAATCAGCAGAAAGTAACAAATGAATGACATTATTTTTTTTTATTTTCTGGTGAAACATATTTGCAATTTCAGTTAGATTGGGTCATAAGTGATTTTTTTTTTAAATGTTCATACTTATTTTCAGGGAAAAATAAGAAAAAAAAATGTTGTCTGATCATTGTTGTCTGCATGTGCCAAAAAGTACGGTAGAACTAATATTGTACTTTAACAGTTAAGATTGTGTTTGCAACTTGATATTGTAACACAAACCATTTTTTTTTAAAACCTTAAAGTGCTATTCAAAACTGTTACAGAGGACATTCTCAAATATTTTTTTTTTTTCAAAGAAAATAGGCTGGCAGCTCACATAAAAATGTGAAGCCTGATTTTCTCTGAAAAAAAATTAGAATGCTGTCTGCTATTGTTGTGAGTGGTGCTTTAAGTGCTTTAAGAACCTGCCTTTCTAGCAGTTGAAACCTTCAACCACTTAGTAGCCTGCCCAGTAAGAGTGGTTAGGTAAACTGACCGCGCTCGACATGACCCCATTTGGGTTGACTGGGCCATAAAACCTCAGCACAAACAAACAAACAAACAAAACAAAATGAGCCATACTCTTCAAGAAAAGAATTAGACCCCAGAAGAAACACATTCTTTCCTTTAAAAGTAGCCCTTGAAATGAGAAAGGAGACAAATATTTTCATATTTAGAGTGATTTCCCTTTTAGGTATTATTATAGTTTTGCATATTAATCTAACCTACTTTCCGGGCTACTTCAGCAGATGAAACATTAATATTTTTCTAATCTTTGCTAGAAAACAGGATTTGACATTTCAAGCAAATTGTCTCCATTGGAGACAATTTGCTTGAAATGTCAAATCCTGTTTCCTTGGATATATAAGAAAAATATTTCAATATGTCATCTGTTGAAAGTTTTACCCAGAGTGCTATATAAGCGTTAAAGACTTATTCAGAGAGACATGCCAGATCAAACTGTTTGTTCTAGTATGGCTTTCCAATATTTTAGGGTAAGTTAGGTAATTATTTTATTGATTTCTTATGTGTCTCTTTGTTAAAATTTGTTTAGCAACTTCTTACAGCACAGGTAGAGTATTAGGTAGCTTATATATCTAGAACTTCAGTATTCTCTTGGTACTCAGCAACTACGTTATGGGACGCATCAAGCAAAAAAGTGCCTTTGAACATGCACAAAATGTGCGGAGTCTAATTATCTTGTACATGTACAAAGTAGCCGGCTTTGGTGGCTCAGTTGGATGTGCCGTCCAACTGGAGACCAGGAGGTCGCGGGTTCAACCCCCACCGAGGTCGGCAACATTCTTTCGTGGAGATTGATCATGAAATATTTTCTACGGTCATTCTCTCCCTTCCGCTGATCCAAGAAGGGCATTTGTCAGTTTCTGGTGAAAAAATGTGCACAATACTGGTTAACGGCTTAGAGGACTAAGCCTGCCCAGTAAATGTGTGGTTAGGTAAACTGACTGCGCTCGACATGACCCCATTGGGTTGACTGGGCCATAAAACCTCAACACAACCAAACATGTACAAAGTACCATCCAGGCATTTGCTCTCCGTTGAAACATTATGTAGTATCCAAAGGTTCTATTTGTGGACAGTGTAGGCCCTGATCAGACTGCACAAATTCACAGGCTGATCTGGGGCTTCGCTGCCCACATATGCTGAAAGACATGTTTTTGCGGGGCGTGGCCCATATAATCCATATTCTATATGACTAATTTTTCAATTCCCCACCGACTTTCAGAGCAGATAAACCCTTTGAAGTCAGGTAAACCCATTTTAGTCTGGAGAGCTCCAAATGGGTAATTTTGGAAACAGTGCAGACCCAGAATGTGGTGGCATCTGATCCTGGTCTACACTGTTTGCATTAAATACACAAATTTCTATAAAATATATTAACCCTTGTCCTGCTGAATAAATTAAGATGCCACACCCACTTCTAATTTTCAGCCAGTCATTTTACTTGATTCTGGATTTTGATACAAATTCACATACTTAATGACAAACAGTGCAGATCCAGATCAGTTGGCTTCTTCAGAAGCCAACTGATCTGGATCTACACTATTTGTAAAGACAGGACAAGGGTGAAGAATTAAAATTGACCAGACACCCTGTTATTGGAAAAAGACCACTCCAAAGAGTTGTGGTAGAAGAGTCCACTCAACATAAATGGGTCAGTCATTATTAGTACATCAGCTGCATCTAGTAGGGCTGAAAACTGACTCACCCCTGACCCCCGTTCTTCACATATAACATGTACATGTATAATATTATAACCACCCATCGGGTAAAAACTGCTTAGTTATTAATGTTCATGTATGATATTCTTTACAAGTCCCGGACCGTGGTACCATACTTATCCTAAATATTGGGAGGCAATGGCCTGAGCAGACAGTGTAGACCCTGATCAGACGTCGCAGAATGCGACGTCTGATCAGGGTCTAAACTGTTTGCTCCTAATCAATCAATTTTAGACACAGCAACATGTAGTAAATTGTCTTGTTCAAATTTTAGGGGCAAGTATGGTAAGCCTGGTGGGGAGGAGGGGTGGCTTCTGTTCAGTGGTACTACTTCTTGAATAAAGCATTGCAAAACATACCTAAACCATGTGCACAAAATATTAACAATTAATACCCTTTTCACTGTGTTCTCTTAAAAAAAACCTTTTCCAAGGTATAATAAGAAACCCCCCCCCACCCCCCACCAAAAAAAAAAAAAAAAAAAAAAAATCAGGAGAATGCATCACTTTAACAAATCAGTAGTGCTACATGTGTTTCATTAATGTTTTATTTGTGACAAATTTCACATGCAAATGAGCTAACAAATCAGAAATGCAGCAGTAATGCAACACTTTAACAAATCAGTAATGCAACATGGAAATATGACACAAATACAACACTGTAACAAATCACTAATGCAACACAGTAACTATACATTAATGCAACACCTTTAACAAATCACAAATACAACACTGCAGCATGGCATTTAAATATGACCCTTAGTCTAAGTATGTCAGCAAAGTTTTGCCAATGTATAAATGGTTCAAAATTGAATATACAGGTAATGGCCATCTCACATCTCATAAAAATTTAACTTTAAATTGAATAAACTGATGCTAGCTGAGTATGATTGAATTAGAAATATCCACAAATGGGAAATGACAAATGTAAGGCATCACATAAATTAGTTAATAATCAATATTGGTTCATAATTAATAAAATCCAATTGATTATAAGGATCTTAATTCAATTCACATAGCATAATGTGTCTTTTAGTCCCAAACAACCCTTGAACAGGGCACATCAGTTGTAAATGAGTGATGTAATTTGGAAAGGAAACTGTTTTGGCTCTATTGTTTTTTTAAGATGGGTTGGGAATAGTATTACAACTTCATAACATTAATTTTCAAATTAAATCTTGGCATATGTGAAGTCATATGACTAGGACAAATATGTTAAAATATCATACATATACGAGGGTGAGTCAATAAGTAACCAGCCTAACTTATTTTCGGTTGAGGTCCACCTCTTCTTTTTCGATGTAATTGCCCTCTAGTGTGATGCACTTAGACCAACAGTGTTCAAGTGCCATCAGCCCAGAACTGAAAAAGCCAGTGTCCTTTCCATTGACCCACTCCTCAACTGCCGTCACGACTTCTTCATCAGACCGGAAATGAAGTCCACGGATATCCTTTTTCAAGTTTGGGAATAGGAAGAAGTCGCTAGGAGCTAGGTCAGGCTAATAGGCAGGATGTGGTATAAATTCATACCCATTTCGCTCTACAGCATCCATTGCAACTTTGCAAGTGTGGACTCTCGTGTTGTCCTGTTGCAGCAAAACACCTTTAGAGAGTTTACCTCGGCGTTTTTCATGGATGGCGGTTCTCAGCTGGTCTAACAAGTTTGCATAGTACACTCCAGTTATTGTACTTCTCTTGGGTAAAAAGTCCAACAATAATGCCTTTTGCATCCCCAAAATACTGTGGCCATCACCTTGCCAGCAGATGGTTGCGTCGTGAACTTCTTTGGCCTCGGGGACCCAGGCCCTACCCACTGACGACTCTGAGCTTTATTCTCTGGCTCATAATAATGAACCCAAGTCTCATCTACAGTCACCAGACGCAAAAGAAAATCATCTTTTGACCTAAAATGCTTCAACAAGGCGCTGCATACTGATGCTCTGGTTTTCATTTGCTCATCGCTAAGGGAATTGGGGACCCAACGGGCTATTAGCTTGCGCATACCAAAACGATTATGTAAGATTGTTGAAACGCTACCATGTGAAATGTCTAATGCCTGCGCTATTTCTTCAACCTGAATTCGCCTATCAGAGTATACCAGATCCCGAACTTTTTTACACATTTCTTCATCATTGGCATCCAGTGGGCGTCCAGACCTGGCTTCATCTTCTAAAGACGTTCTACTGCGTTTGAATTCCCCTACCCAGAATTTAACCTGAGCATAAGATGGTGCAGAAGACCCATAAACATCCGCTAACTCGCCGTGTATTTCCTTGCCTGTTTTACCTTTTAAATACAAGTACCAAATTACAGCACGGTACTCAACTTTAGATGAAAAGCATGCCTTTGCATCACTAGCCATGTTTGACATTCAATATCTTATTAAAGAATGACTCGATATGTGTGCAATTTTGCACCCATGTATAAAACATATATTGAAACAAAGCATGAAAATCGTGACCGTCTTGGTCCATCGGAAATGGGATAGGCTGGTTATTTATTGACACACCCTCATATAACTTTTATTTAGTGAATCTTATAAGAAAGAAATTTATCCTTCAAACAACTAGAAATCACAAATTTTAAAGAAATAAACAATGACTCCTTGCAATTGCTTTCATTTACTTCCCTCCTAATTTGTAAGGTCAGGAAGTGAGTCATTTGTTCACTGAGCATGTGCAGGCTAATAATAGAATAATACATCACAAAAATTAGATTTTCAGGAAATCACTTGTGACCAGATTCTAATGAAACATTAATGCAACACAGATTAAAGCCATTCTGTTAAAATCACAATTATAAGTATATACATGTACTGAAATGCAGCAACAATGCATGCTTGTAACACATTTGACTTCTATTCTTGATTTTCTATAGTGGGTAACTTTTAAGTATGGATAGTTTTTAAGCCAGGAAACCTAGAAAATTAATGAAAATGAAAAAGAAACAAATCATTTTAATCAATTTCAGGACAAGTTGATGCCCATTTCTAGAATTTTAAACACAAAGCAACAACAAGTACTTATTACACAATTCTGAAACCCAGATTAAAATGAAACCCACTGGATTTAATATTTTTTTATTGTTTTGTTTTTATATGTATTCCAAATATCCAATCAATTTTAAATATTGATTAAATTTGCAAATAAAGACTGATTTTAACCCTTGTCCTGCTGAACTCGGATATATCCTGCCTTTGAAACAGTGTACATCCAGATCAGTTGGCTTCTAAGATGCCAACTGATCTGGATCTGCACTGTTTGCCATTCAGTTTGTGAATTTATATTAACAATCTGGATTATGTAATCTGAGTGGCTGAAAATTTGAAAAAGGCGTGGCATCTTAATTTGTTCAGCAGGACAAGGGTTTAAAAGAAACTGAAGAAAAGTTTCAGTTTAATTTCAAGCAATCCAACATTAGAATAATCCTACAAATTTGCTGGTAAGTCAACAAAACAGTCTTGCCGCACAGTGAGAAAAGTTAAAGACCAACAAAACATTAATACTACACTGTATAAAACTTCTGAGTTAAATGAATCAGAAATAATGCATTGATTCAAAAACAAAGTTAAATTCAACATTAATGCAACACTTTCAAAAGTTAAAGTGAAATGATACAGTAATGCTACATTGTGATGTATTTATGTTGCATTAGTATCATGTTTAGCCCTGAGACCTCATACACTTTAACAATTCACTATTTTGTGTTGTATTTATGTTGCATTGATGGTGCATTCATGATTTACTAAGAATTATTTTTGTTTGGGCCTTGCTGGTTTCTGGCTTTGATTGCATATTTATGCTTCTAGTGTCAAAAGCTGGAAACCGTTTAAAATGGTGTGTCTAAATTCAAAAAAGTTAAACCACTTACCGAAGTCGTTTGGGGTTGGTAGATGCTCCTCACTGTATACAATGGTCACCAGATTTTATTTTACCCCCTATTCACAGCATTTTCAGCAGACTTGTAAAAACACACCCTTTTCCCACTAACATACTATTTTCCTATCCTATTAAAACAAGGCAGTGCTGCTCATAGCCCAACTTAAAAATAACTAGCCTTTCTTTATTGTTCTCACATTGGTCTTAAGCTGACCAGCAAGTGCCCCCCAAGCACCCCTCTCCCCCCACCAAGATAGTAAGTGGTTTAGGAATGTCTCAGTATACAATACAGTCAAACTTGTCCTAAAGGCCATCTGTATTAAGCAATCAGCTGTATTAAAAGGCCAGTTTTTCAGATCCCATCAAAGGGGCATACCGTATTTGACCTTATTACCGCACATACCCCTATAAGTGCAGAGTCTAGCCATACCATTGTCTTCAGATTATAGCCAGTGTACTCTTTGTTTACTTCTTTATGAAAACATATCTTGTGGGTACCCATTTGAATTGCATCAACTTGTTTATGCAGTTCAAATGCCTACCCACAACATATGCTTATATAAAGAAAATGAGAAAAAGGAAACACAAAAACATCGCATGAGCATCATTTGATAAGTCCTTCGCTGATCTTTGTTTAAGTGTACCCTTAGTGTACGTGGATACACAAGTTTTCCCAGTAATTTTCAAAAACCTAAGTGCATGGTGCAGTAATTAGGTCGAATATGGTAAGTGTAAATTCACCTGTATTAAGCAAGCAACTGTGTTAAGCAAACACTTCTGGCTTTCTTTCAGGTGCTTGCTTAACACAGGTTTGACTTTAATACATTCTATATACATTGAGCCAGCACATGACAAAACCTACAATAAGACTTGTGTGACCAGCAAAGACTCAGATCAGCCTGTGCATATGCGCAGTCTGATCAGTGTCTTTGCTGATCGCATGTGCTTTCTACAACCTCAGGGCTATCCAAAGAGGGCTGAACAAGATCACTTCTCATACTCGGTTGATGTACAGACTGATCTGAGTCTTTGCTGGTCATGCAGGTCTTATTGTAGGTTTTATGCATACATTCCCAGCAATTATTACTAGCAATACACTACAACCTCTTTATAACATGGTTTGTTATAACACAGTTTTGTATATAACATGGTTCAGAGATGGATCCCAAAAATGTATAGATTATATTGAAAAATGACCATAAATGGTCATTTTTCAATATAATCTATACATTTTTGTTTGGATATAACACGGTTGTTAACTAACACGCTTTTAATATGCTTCGGACCCCAACAATAGTGTTATAATAAAGAAATTGTGGTGTATTATGCAAGTCAGTATCGGTAGATAAGAGAAGCGGCCCAGAGAGAACTTTTTCTTATTTCTCATGCAAGCATATTATGTTATGGTACTCATTAGCAGTGCCTTTGCATTGAGAAATAAGACAACAACAGTAAAACCTCAATGGCTCAAACATCTTTCTGACCAAGGAAATTTATTTGAGACATGGGTAATTGGAGCCACTGAGGGTTAATCATGGCACCAGGTCAGGAAGCAGATGGTGATAATTTAGAGAAGTCTTTTTGATTCTTCTATATAATAATTGTATGTTGAGTGTACTCATTAGAATCACCTCAATGAGGTGATTCTAATGAGCACACACAACATACAACTTCATGATAAAATAAGTAAAAAATATTCCTAAGTACAGTCTACTCTCGTTATCTCGAACTCCAAGGGACTCTCTGAAATACTTCGAGATATCCGTACCTCGACATATCAGGTTTGCAGAATTAAGGAAAAATAAATCGAACAACCACATTTTACAAATGTATATGTAATTTTACTCCTGAAGTAGTTAGAGATATATTGAAAATATTGTGGAAAAGAGGAGAAATTGCTCCTTAGGAGCAATTTCTCCTCTTTTCCACAATATTTTCTTACCTGGTGTTAGATTTTCATGTTTAAAAAGGGACCAGATTTTCATTTCGAGATAAGCGGTTATTCGAGATAAGCGAGGTCAAGATAACGAGAGTCGATTGTATTTGTTTTTTATGAGCTGTCGGAAGAATTTCGTAGGGACTAAAAATGAGTTCAGATTAGCCATGGTAAATGAGCCATCGATGTTTGAGCTATTGAGGTTCGACTGTACTTTGGTAGAAAAAAGTGCCTTACCTGATGCTAAAATGCTATGCATGTGTTTAGGCAGATATTTTCTTTCGGTACCGTAATTACCCTAAGTATTGGGACACCTTAACTCCTTACCATAATTAGAAAAAGTTTATTTTACTACCACCATAGGTCTAGATAGGAGTGGGTATTAGGAAAATATTTTTCTTATTTCTCCATGAAAACATATGTTGTGGGTACTCATTAGAAGTGCCTCACCGAGGCACTTCTAATGAGTACCCACAACATATGTTTTCGTGGAGAAATAAGAAAAATATCCATACTTTTGGAATAAAAAAAGAATCTTATCAAGACCTATGGATGTTTCTAAAATATTGCTGGATGAGTGGGCAACAGTGTAGACCCTGATCAGATGTCATGTTCCGTCGAATTCTGCATGTCTGATCTGGATCTGCACTGTTTGCTCAGGCCTGTCTGTCCCAATATTTAGGATCATGACAATACTCGGTAAAAGAATGCATGTTTCTGTTTCTTCCCAAAGCTGTTGTGTCACTCAGAGCCAGGAGCAATAGTGCAGAAGCCAACTGATCTGGATCTGCACTGTTTGCCATTACATATGTGAATTTGTATCAACAAACTGGATCAAGTAATCTGATTGGCTGAAAATTGGAAGTAGGCGTAGCATCTTAATTTATTCAGCAGAACAAGGATTAACATGACCGTTTGTTCTCTGAAAATACTATTACTAGTTGTTTGTTCTCTGAAAATAATACTGTTACTAGTTGTTTATTATTTTCAGAGGAAATAAGACTTGGCATTTTATGTGAATCATCTGCCTAGCAAATGATTCACATGAAATGCCAAGCCTTACCTTCTCTTAGAAGAAAAAAGATCAAAATGTTGTCTGCTGCAGTTTTGCCTAACAGTATATGGGTTAATTCAGTTGAAATATAAAAGCCTGTTTGAAGGACGACATCACGAAAACATGCCTATATAATGTTGACCCCCTTAAACCCCACTTTTATATAGTAAAACTAGGGTTCACAGGGGTGTACATTATTTTTCTTATTTCTGCTCAAAAACATAGATTGTGGGTACTCATTAGAACTGCCTCACTGAGGCAGTTCTAACATGTATCCACAATCTATGTTTTGAGCAGAAATATAAAAAAAAATCAGAATTTTTATCTGAAAATTTTCAATTTTTGGTGGTAAAATTCTCAGTATATTTGAATAGGCTTGTTTTCGTAATGAAAAAGAATAATAGAGCTGCAGTGTCAGAAAACTAACCATTTGACTTATGCGCACAGTAAAGATTCCGACCTGCCTGCCTATTTGTGCAGTCTGATCAGAATCTTCACTAGGCACATGTTGTATATAGCCAAGGCTACATGTGGACCATTACGAAAACATGCCTATTCAAATATAAAGAAAACTTCACCTCCAAAAACTGAAAATTTTCAGATAAAAAACTCTGATATTTTTCATATTTCTGCTCAAAACATAGATTGTGGGCACTCGTTAGAACTGCCTCTGCAAGGCAGTTCTAACGAGTTCCCACAATCTATGTTTTTGAGCAAAAATAAGAGAAATAATGTACACCTGTGTAAACCTCAGTTTTACTATATAAAAGTGGGGTTTAAGGGGTCAAAATTATATAGGCATGTTTTTGTGATGAAATGAAGACTGATCAAACTATGCACAGACTGATTTGAGTCTTCACAGGCACTTCAGAAGGTAACGTTTTCCCATGTTGCAGATCGAAGTCGTAGCAATGTGGCTTTGATGTTGCCGCGTGTCGTGACATTGCAGCGACGTCAAAGCGACGCTGTTATGACATTGTGCGTTTACTGGGGTAAGTCAAAGGCTGAAATATTTATTGTGTTTGTCTTGACTTCCATACAAATAAAAGATCATTTACTTGAAATTTTAGACTTTGCTGTCATACAACAAAATTTAATATTCTATACCTATTAAATGAAACAATTACTGAACCATTCATCTGCTGCATATAATTACAAGTTGATGAGATCAAAAACAAAAACAAAAAAATATTGATTTTATTAACTTGAGCATGACAGTTTATGTGAATTGTGTCCTGAGGAGATGATTCACATGAAATGTCATTATTTTTTATTGTAGAGGGGGTAGCATAGGGTGGGGCACACATGAAAAAAAAATCCATGGATTTTCACCACAATAAGTTACAGTTAAATTACAGAATTATCTTGATCTGTTATTGAACCTTCAAACCGCCCACACATACCGGTATATCCCTAAATATTGGAACACCATAACTCCTGTCATACTTTTCCTAAAATAAATCTGTCTTACTACCTGTTGATGTTTTTAAAAACTGCTGGATGGTTGCAAGCAGTATAGACCCTGATCAGATCTACACTGTCTGCTCAGGCCTCTCTGTCCAAATACTTAGGGTAAATAGATCTTTACATCGCAAAAACACGCCTATATAATTTTGACCCCCTTAAACCCCACTTTTATACAGTAAAACTGGGGTTCACAGGGGTATACATTATTTTTCTTATTTCTGCTCAAAAACATAGATTGTGGGTACTCATTAGAACTGCCTCACTGAGGCAGTTCTAATGAGTACCCACAATCTATGTTTTGAGCAGAAATATGAAAAATATCAATATTTTTTATCTGAAAATTTCAATTTTTGGAGGTGAACTTTTCTATATATTTGAATAGGCGTGTTTTCGTAATGAGTGGTGGTGGCTGGTTACAATGTGGCTCATTTAGCAGAGCATTCGTTTTGTGACCAGGAGGTTGTGAGTTTGATTCTCAGTCTGACCAGGAGGTTGTGAGTTTGATTCCTGGCTGAATCTTTTGATCCCCGGCCAAGTAAAATCCATCATGAAAACATACCTATATAATATTGACCCCCATAAACCTCATTTTTATATAGTAAAACTGGGGTTTACAGGGATATACATTATTTTTTTTATTTCTGCTCAGAAACATAGATTATGGGTACTCATTAGAACTGCCTCACCGAGGTGGTTCTAACAAGTATCCACAATCTATATTTTTAGCAGAAATATGAAAAAATATCAGAATTTTTATCTGAAAACTTTCAGTTTTTTGGTGGTGAAATATTCAATATATTTGAATATGTATGTTTTCATAATGAAAAATTTTTCTGCTCTTTCACTTGGCACTCAGCATTAAGAAAGTAGAGCTACCAAAATAGCCTTTCGAGGTATTTTATGCAAATTGTCTCCTGAGGAAACAATATGTATGAAATGTCAGAGCCTATTTTTTGGGAAAAATAAGAAAAAAAAGATCATTTTTTCATCTGCTGAACTAGCCTAGAGAATGGTAACAGTTAAAGATAAAGGTTAACATTGATAAAGATTTTATCTGAAATGAACAACATTATGCAACCACTCTTTTTGCTTCAAATTTGATCAAAATTGGATGAATATTAAGAAAAGTATCCAAGTTTAAAGATTTTAACCCTTCTCTTGCTGAACACGACATGCCCTGTCTTAGCAAACAGTGTAGATCCAGGTTAGTTGGCTTCTGCACTGTTTGTCATTAAATTTGTGGATTTCTATCAAAAACATGGATCAAGTAATCTGATTGGCTGGAAATTAGAAGTGGGGATGGCATCTTAATTTATTCAGCAAGGCAAGGGTTAAAATTGCTGCTGGGGCATTGCCATTATGAATATTTAATAAAAATTTATGGCATTATAAAGCTCTAATTAAATATGCAAAACCTAAATAAGTGATATATGTAGCATTATTACCCAACCTACTACATGAGAGGTTAACCCTTGTCCTGCTGAATAAATTAAGATGCTCCTCCCATTTCTACTTTTCAGCCAGTCAGATTAATAGATCTAGATTGTTGATATAAATTCACATACTTAATGGCAAACAGCTTTGCTGTTTGCAAAGGCAGGACATATCCGGGTTCAGCAGGACAAAGGTTAAAAAGCATTCTTGACAATCTAACGCATTTTCACCTGTTACAAAAGCCAGCCAGACTGAACCGGTTCTCAGAGAACTATCAGCTGGGGTCATATTTTGGACTATCTCTCAGTCACATGAATTACAACATTACGTGATTTAACTGGTGACAAAAGCCAGCCAGATTGAACCGGTTCTCAGAGAACTATCACCCTGGCTCATATTTTGGACTATCTCCCGGTCAAGTGAATTACCTAGCAACAGTTCTTTTAAAATATGAGTTGGGTAATAAAACATCCTTATCATACCTTTCTGGGCCACAGTCAAAACTATCAGCTCCTCAGTGCTGTGGACCACCTGATGAACTATCTCCCAAGGTGATAGTTCATCAGGTGCGATAGTTCATCAAGTGGTCTACAGCACCAAGGGGCTGTTAGTTTTGAGTGTCACCCAGAAAGGTATGAAATAGTTGTGTAATATTTCACCTCTTCATTTGTGTATATAGCTTCTCTGGAAGATGGAAAAGATGGAAGAGTCCAACTCCAAAGCTTAGGGTTGAAAGGGTAAAGGTCATACTGTATTCTGCTTTCAGGTGGCAGCAAAAGCTGAGGCTGATGATAATGAACTTGAACAGAAGAGACAGCAGGGTAAAAAGGTCCTTTATGGACAGGTGATACAGGTAGGTGAATAAGAGCATGTGATGACCAACCCTGCCTTGAAGACTACCTCTGTTAAGTGACCACCGTTGTTTATAGACTTTGTGAAAATGTATACTCCTGGAAAAAAAATAAGCACCCCTGTGAAATTTGACATAGCTTTGAAAACCATCTCTCTCTTTGAAATAGACTCAAAATTGGAACAGAAAAACAATAACAACAACAACAACTTTTACTATACAAGTAAATATTTGCAAAATAAAAACAAGAATCAAAATGGCAAAGTTACATGTCAGTGACAGTATTGTGCAACAATCAGAGTCACATCCAAATAAAAAATATGAACAAACTTACAAGTATTGGTGTACAGTAATCAGTAAGTTAAAGACTTAAAATTAGGATGTTATCACGGTCATTAGGCCAGAGAAAATTAATTATTGGATTCTCATCCGGATTTTAGAAAAAGATAGAGTGGGTGGGTGGATTTTGTCTTTTATTCCTTGGCCTCCCAGTGTGACGTAAATCATAGCAAAACAAGATAAATGATACTAACTGTCATGTGCAAAAAGAAGAAAACCTTGTTTTGACACTCTTTTCATAACAAATAATTCATTTGCAATTCTTAAAAGTGTTATAAAATCTTTTTTCAGCATAAGTCCAACTGTCTCTGAAAAAAATTTCCACCTCAAATTTTTCTTATTTGGTCAGATTTTTTGGGGGCAGTAGGGGATGAAAATCTGATAAGTAATTTTCTCAGTAATATGAATTTAATAGATGCAACCTTCATCCGTGCATCCAAATTATCATCACATGCTTCATAGGTGGGTTGGCCAGATCTAACTGAATTTGATTTCAGTCCACGCTTGACTTCTAATCCACTGCATGAATGACAATATAACGTCCAAGTCAACAATATTTCAGTAGTTTAGAGACATTGCCTCCAAATTTGTGGGACTTTTACCCACCCGATCACATGAATTCAGATCCTGCTTTGTTACTAGCAGCTCTGCCATGGAGGCTCTAGGCAGCCCATCTATTTTGTGGGCCCCAATGGGTGGGGGCCATGCTCTCCTAATACTGAAAACTAGTGTATGCCAATGGCTATACTATTGTTCGCTTACCTGTGTTGAAGTTGTTTAAGATTATCATGTGAAAAGAGTGTAAAGTCTATGTGTTATCTAAAAATCTACATCAAAGTGTACCTTACGCACAAAACAAATCATGCTTAGCTTGTAAATAGATGGAGAGTGGATAGAAATAAAATTCGAAGTGGAGACAAAATTCAAAATGGCCGAGATCGCAAATTTTGTACGCTGACTCATAAGTCTCCTGATTCAACCCCTTGCAGTTGGAATACTTGGCATTATTGGCTGTTTTATTGTTATTATCGACACGGCCGCCATGTCAATAGTCTTTGCCAAATCACGGAACACTTATTGTTTTTTCAGGATAAGCACAGAACCACCCAAGCATTTGTTGGACCATCATATTTTTGGTCACACTCATCACTGGTCACATTGGTAGTCTATAGTAGTGCTTCTGCATGCAAAACCACTCTGTGGTTCGGGTTGGACGCACCTGTTATTACTGATGAGAGACAGGGCACACCAAAAGCTGATATACTGTCAATTAACAATGGACAGGTAGAGGCCCAACAGGGGAATTAGTACTGGCTTATTTATCTAATCCATAGGTAATCTACCCGCTGGGCGAGGTAACCTCGTTAGAAATTATAACTAGGCCTGTCTAAAGCCAAACCAGGAGTCCAGTAAAAATAATCCTGATTTTCCAGCGCTGCCTCTATGTGACTCAGTTGCCTGGTAGAGTTAAAAATCTGAACAGTCAGTATACCCTCCAAAATATTTATTACCCTTCAGAAGGCCTCTTAACCACCCGCTGCTGGCATCTCATAGTCACCTCTTTATGACAAGTCTTTGATCTCTCTTGCCTAGTTCCTAGGTACTGGCAGTAAAGTCATTAGTGAGTGATACTACTTTTGGTCTCATTTTAGCTATGTCTTTAAGCATGGTGGATATTGCAATGTCATTATTCTTTCTAGATTAGATTGTCAAGTCAATACTTGCAGTACACATATAGCTGCATGTCTGGATGACAGCTTCCGTCCTTCACTTCATCTATCCGGTCAAGTTTCTAACTGAAGCAATTTACATTAGCCCTGGTCCTGCTGAACCCAGATATTCCTGCCTTTGCAAACAGTGTAGATCCAGATCAGCTGGCTTCTTCACTGATCTGGATCTACACAGTTTGCCATTAAGAATGTGAATTTATAGCAACAATCCAGATCAAGTAATCAAGTGGCTGAAAATTAGAAGTGGGTGTAGCATCTTAAGTTATTCAGCAGGACAAAGGTTAAATGTATACTGTCAACAGCAGCATGAATGACCGGCCACAATTCTCTTATGGAATAAGTCCGAATAACATTCATGTTAATCCTTGTCCTGCTGTGCCCAGCTATGGCCTATCTTTGCAAACAGTGTAGATCTAGATCACTTGGCTTCTTGAGAAGCCAGCTGATCTGGATCTGTATTGTTTGTCATTCAGTTGTGAACTTGTATCAATAACCTGGACCAAGTAATCTGATTGGCTGAAAATTTGAAGGGGCGTGGCATCCCAATTTATTCAGCAGGGCAAGGATTAATACCAATGATCATATTTGAGATGCATATACCATATTCAACCTTATTACTGCATTAAGCACTTATGTTTTTCAAAATTACTGAAAAAAAAAAATGGAGTAAAATATTTTCCTAATAAGGCCTCACTTTAAAGGAATATAAACAGAGGACTTCCTGGGGAGCGTATTTAATGATGCTTATGTGATATGTGTTCTGATTTGGATTGCAATCTGAAGATAGGGGTTTGTGCAGTAATTAGGTCAATAAAGGTTCATTGAATTTTTTTTGGAGAGGTTTGAAATTTTTCATTTGTATATAATTATAATCATACCACGAAAATTTGCCTGTGGTTACATTTTCACAGAGTCTGTAGATTTAATAGTACATATAAGAGTGAAAACAATCTTCATGATTAAGTAGATGGTCTTTGCTATAAAGGGGACTGGATACATTTGGAAGTTTTTCTGCCATTTTCATCCCCCAACTGGCTGGCCTCCGCAGCCTAGTGGATAGGAGAATTGACTCTTAGTCCATTAGGTTTCTCACCGGTGAGGTTCGAGCCCGTGGCTCAGGTCACATGTGGAAAAGCCAAGTTCTGCTTATGGTTCCCGGGTTCTCTGGTTTTCGCCCACCTTTGATGAATGATCAGCTTGATATAAATGAAATATTCTTGAAAGAGCCGTAAAACCCAAGTCAAAAGAAAAAAAAAAAAAAAAAAAAAAGAAATGCCCCAATTTTGAAGAAGTTGGGAGGGCATATTGCTTTGGGCTTGTCATCCATTCACATCAGTCCATGCGAAATCTCTCGAGCAAGAT
Organism: Anodontia alba; assembly: GCA_964016985.1. NCBI lineage: Eukaryota > Metazoa > Mollusca > Bivalvia > Lucinida > Lucinidae > Anodontia > Anodontia alba. The sequence goes on along the minus strand of OZ024832.1, from coordinate 44,850,375 downwards.
ATCACGAAAACTATTTAAGTTGAAGGCCTTGAAATTTAGTGAGCTACCGGTAATTGGTGATAATGAGAAGATCAACTGATTAACTTTTGAAAAGAAATTGGATTACTGGTAATTGAGTTATGCTTCTTTTCAGCTTTGATACTTAGTATGGACAAGCGTGTATTTGGGGGCATAGTTTTTACAAACATATTTCTAGTTACAAGGGAGACAGTTTTTGACATTTCCTGTTTCCTTTTTGGTATGCCCTATCCCATTTGAAAACTGGTCTGCCCTAACATGGGAGCAAATTCTTTCCTTTTAGAGTAGACTGGTTTTCAAAAGGGCAGCAAAAACATTTTGACAGAGTTACCACCCTTGAAAATGTATACATTCCCCTTAAGTGACCCCTTTTGTTTCCAGACATTGTTAAAATGTAATAATACCATGAAAATATGCCTATGGTTACATTTTCACAAGGTTTGTATATTTACTAGTACAATTGGCCTGCAACATGCGAAAACATGTCTTCAGGCATCAGGCATCTGCAGACTGTGCATCTGTCTGCTAAGACGTTCAATGAACACTATAGAATGTATCATTGGAGAGCAAATGTCTGGATAAAACTTTGCACATTTGTGGGATGAATCTAAATCTCTGAAGTGCCCAGGGTGAGCAAATTCTTTCCTTCTAGAATAGGCCCCTTTTCAAAAGGGAAGCAGAGCAATTTTGAAAGAGTTGTCTCCCCTGAAACTGTATGGTCCTCTTATGTCCTTTGAAAGTTTGAAATTTTGAGTCATCTAATTGGTTTGTTATGTTGGCAAGCACAAATGGAGCTATATCACTGCCTATGAGAAGTGTAATCAAAATAATTCATAAATAATAATTCATAAATAATTCATAAACAAGTAGCTTAACGTTTAGCATACTGAGTAAAATTTGAACAGATGACATTTTGAATTTTTTTCCCAGAATATAAGTTTTGTAATTTCATGCAAATTCATGCAAATGTCAAAGCCTGTTTTCTGCAAAAAATAAGAAAAATATTGTCAATTTGCCATCTGCCGAATTAGCCCAGAGAGTGGTTATATAGGGTAAGGTTAGGACATTCAACCTTTAACTTGCTCATCACGAAAACATGCCTACATAATGTTGACCACCTTAAACCCCACTTTTATACAGTAAAACTGGGGTTTACAGGGGTATATATTATTTTTTTTTACGTCTGCTCAAAAACATAGATTGTGTACTCATTAGAACAGCCTCGCTGAGGCTGTCCACAATATATGTTTTGAGCAGAAATATGAAACATATTAGAATTTTTATCTGAAACTTTTCATTTTTTGGTGGTAAAATTTTCAGTATATTTGAATAGGCGTGTTTTCATAATGTGGACTTAAAAAGAAACAGCAGATGGCTTTAAGATATTTTTCTAAATTTTCCCCAGAAAATAGGGGTTGACATTTCATGAAAATTGTCTCCAAGTAAACAATTCATATGAGTGGTCAAACTGTGATTTCCCAGAAAAATAAGAAAAAAATATTACAGATATGTCATTACATGAAAATGTTTTTGCACAATAGAAGTTTGTTTGTTTGTGTTGAGGTTTTATGGCCCAGTCAACCCAATGGGGTCATGTCAAGTGCGGACAGTTTACTTAACCACATGTTTACTGGGCAGGCTTAGTCCTCTTAGCGGTTCAAGAAGTTAATGCTATTTTATCACAATAGAAGATAATGCTATTTTATCATTTTTATCGAGTTGTTAACGCTTAGCATTCAGCAGACAGCATTTTGAAGTATTTTTCTTATTTTCCCAGAAAACAGAATTTGACATTTCATGCATTTTTTTTCTAATGGAATTTGCATGAAATATTAACTCCTGCTTTCTTGGAGAAATAAGAAAAATATTATTTTGTCATCTGCTGAATTTGCCCAGAGAGTGGTAAAGGTTAAAGGCTGACCAAGAGGATTTAACCTAAGGATCTTAAACTCACGGACAATTTAGGCCAACATTTTGAATTCTTGTTTTATGATTCTGTTAGCAAAATAAAATCAAATCATAATAAATGTAAAATTTTGACTTGATATTTAATATTTTCTGTCATTTAAGCATATTGCTAATCCCCAATTTTTTATTACAAGGCACAGCTTGAGAATGTGGGCCTTCAGACGTGTTTCCAGTGCAGATTCAAATCAGCACACACATCTGTTGGATATGAGCAAGTCTAAGATGGACAAGAAATTAAGATTTTTTTAGGCTGGAACAAAGAAAATATTTGACTACCTTTTGACATGTGTAAATAGTTCTGACCGAATGGCCAACATTGTAGACCCTGATCAAACTGCTCCTGTAGGAGCAGTTTGATCTGGGTCTACAATGTTTGGTCAGTCCTATCTGGTCATCCTTGTCGGCTCAGTGGCATGTCCAACTGGTGATTAGGAGGTCACAGGTTCGATCCATGCCAGGTCTGGCAACATTCTTCCTTGGAGACTGATCATGAAATATTTTCTATGGTCATTCTTTCCCTTCTGCTGAGGCAAGAAGGGCAGTTGTCAGTTTCTGGTGAAAGAATGTACACAAGTACTGGTTAACCGCTTAGTGGACTAAGGACTAAGCCTGCCCAGGAAAAAGTGTGGTTAGGTAAACTGACCGTGCTCAACATGACCCTAATGGATTGACTGGGTCATAAAACCTCAACACAAACAAACAATCAGTCCTTTCTGTTTCAATATTAAGAAAAAAAAAATATGTAAATTTTGATGCTTTTTAAGAAAACATGAAAATAAAAATGCTAAGTTTCACCAGGAAAATTAAGTAGGATCTGGTTACTCTAAACACACATACTTTATTTTCTTTGGCCTAATCCAACCACCAGCTTTGCCCTTGAGATCAGAAATTAGCTGATTGCCTGATCTTGAAGATTCACTTCTGAGGCGACTATTTATGCTTGTTTTGGCAACTTTGATAATCTTGAAATGGGTCACAAAGACACAGAAATATAATTTGAGTCTTTAAATTGAATTAGCTAGGTCATGGCCGCCAATTTGTAGCAGGTGACATTCTTATTTTTTGTCCCCCGCCTTTTCGAAGAAAAGTGGAGGGACACTGTTTTTGGTTTTCCGTGGGGCGTGGTGCGTGGCGCGTGGTGCGTGGCGCGTGGTGCGTGGTGCATGGTTCCGAGTTTTTAGTAGGTACTTTGTCCCCTTAACTCCTCCCACAGTTTTTGTCCGATCCTTTTGAAACTTTACAGGTGTTTTAGGGATGGTCTGAAGATGTGCATGTGGTTTTTTCAGAATCCTGAAATAATGTTTTATCACTTTTTCCGCATTTTTAACTTAGACATTTTTTGAGTTCTAATATTACAGAAGTCTATAGGGAGTAGGTACCTTGTCCCCTTAACTCCTCCCACAGTTTTTGTCCGATCCTTTTGAAACTTTACATGGGCTTTTAGGATGGCCTGAAGATATGCATGTGATTTTTTCAGAATCCTGAAATAATTTTTTATCACTTTTTCCGCATTTTTAACTTAGACATTTTTTGAGTTCTAATATTACAGAAGTCTATAGGGAGTAGGTACCTTGTCCCCTTAACTCCTCCCACAGTTTTTGGCCGATTCTTTTGAAACTTTACAGGTGTTTTAGGGATGGTCTGAAGATGTGCATGTGGTTTTTTCAGAATCCTGAAATTAATTTTTAATCCTTTTTAGACATTTTGAACATAGACATTTTTTGAGTTCTAATGTTACAGAAGCGTATAGGGAGTAGGTACCTTGTCCCCTTAACTCCTCCCACAGTTTTTGGCCGATCCTTTTGAAACTTTATATGGGCTTTCAGGATGGCCTGAAGATATGCATGTGGTTTTTTCAGAATCCTGAAATAATTTTTTATCACTTTTTCCGCATTTTTAACTTAGACATTTTTTGAGTTCTAATATTACAGAAGTCTATAGGGAGTAGGTACCTTGTCCCCTTAACTCCTCCCACAGTTTTTGGCCGATGCTTTTGAAACTTTACAGGTGTTTTAGGGATGGTCTGAAGATGTGCATGTGGTTTTTTCAGAATCCTGAAATTAATTTTTAATCCTTTTTAGACATTTTGAACATAGACATTTTTTGAGTTCTAATGTTACAGAAGCGTATAGGGAGTAGGTACCTTGTCCCCTTAACTCCTCCCACAGTTTTTGGCCGATCCTTTTGAAACTTTATATGGGCTTTCAGGATGGCCTGAAGATATGCATGTGGTTTTTTCAGAATCCTGAAGTATTTTTTTATTACTTTTTCCGCATTTTTAACAGACATTTTTTGAGTTCTAATACTACAGAAGTTTATAGGGAGCAGGTACCTTGTCCCCTTAACTCCTCCCACAGTTTTTGGCCGATCCTTTTGAAACTTTACAAGGGCTTTTAGGATGGTCTGAAGATATGCATGTGATTTTTCCAGAATCCTGAAATTATTTTTTATTACTTTTTACACGTTTTGAACTTAGACATTTTTTGAGTTCTAATATTACAGAAGTCTATAGGGAGTAGGTACCTTGTCCCCTTAACTCCTCCCACAGTTTTTGACCGATCCTTTTGAAACTTTACATGGGCTTTTAGGATGGCCTGAAAATTTGCAGGTGGATTTTTCAGAATCCTGAAGTATTTTTTTATTACTTTTTCCGCATTTTTAACTTAGACATTTTTTGAGTTCTAATATTACAGAAGTGTATAGGGTGCAGGTACCTTGTCCCCTTAACTCCTCCCACAGTTTTTGTCTGATCCTTTTGAAACTTTACAAGGGCTTTTAGGATGGCCTGAAGATATGCATGTGTTTTTTCAGAATCCTGAAATAATTTTTTACCACTTTTTCTGCTTTTTTAACTTAGACATTTTTTTAGTTCTAATACTACAGAAGTGTATAGGGAGTAGGTACCTTGACCCCTTAACTCCTACCACAGTTTTAAGCCGATCCTTTGAAACTTTACAGGTGCTTTAAGGATGGTCTGAAGATATGCATGTGGTTTTTTTCAGAATCTTGAAATTATTTTTTATCACTGGTTTCCTGCTTCAATACTTAGGTAATTGATACAGGACCAATGGTCCTCTGGTTAACTTTACCATTTTTAACACCTCAAATAAAAATAAGGCGGGGGACATAAATTCCCCATGGAATTTGCTTGTTCATTATCATTTCAGAGAAAATAAGACTTGGCATTTTGTGTGACATCTGCTAGGCAGACAATTCACATGAAATGTCAAGCCTTATTTTCTCTGAAAACAAACAAACAAACAAAATGTCATATGCTGCAGTTGTGATAAGCACTTTTAGGGGTGTTTGCATTGAGGTTTTAAGGCCCAGTCAACCCAGTGGGGTCATGTCGAGTGCAGTCAGTTTACCGCATGTTTACTTGGCAGGCTTAGTCCTCTAAGCAGTTAACCAGTATTGTGCACATTCCTTCGCCCAAAACTGATAACTGCCCATCTTGAATCAGCAGAAGGGAGAGAATGACCGTAGAAAATATTTCATGATTAATCTCCATGAAAGAATGTTGCCAACCCGGCGGGGGTCGAACCCCCAACCTCCTGAGCACATCCAACTGAGCCACCAAAGCAGGCATTTTAGGGGTGAAATCTAATTAGCTTGATCATGAATTATACAAAGTTAGCCCTTAAAGTGCTGATCTTAACTGCAGCAGAAGATATTTTGATTTTTCAGATGAAATAAGTCTTAAGATTTCATGTGAATCCTCTGCCAAATAGATGATTCACATCAAATGTCAAGCTATATATATTTTCTATGAAACAAAAAAAAAAAAATAAAAAAATACAAGGATGTCTGCTACAAATTCAACTTGGCGCTTTAAGGGGGTTAACATATGAAATTTGGAATACCATAGCAAGAGAACAGATAAGTTTGTCTGTAAATCTTCCAAAACCTTAGCCCTTCTCTTGCTGAACCCAGATATACCCTGCATTTGCAAACAGTGTAGATCCAGATCTGTTGGCTTCTGAAGAAGCCAACTGATCTGGATCTGCACTGTTTGCCATTAAGTATGTGAATTTATAGCAACAATCAGGATCAAGTGATCTGATTGGCTGAAAATTAGAAGTAGGAGTGGCATCTTAATGTATTCAGCAGGACAAGGGTTAATATTTAATGAATGTTCTTAATATTTTTATGGAGAACTGGAGAAAATTACGACAGATTTGCCACCAAATTCTCCTCAATCCTTTGAGGTTTGTCAACACTTAGCACTCTAGGGGAACTTTTCAGCAGACAACATATTGAAATGATTCTTTTTATTTTAGAAAATTATGACAGATTTGCCACCAAATTCTCCTCAATTCTTTGAGGTTTGTTAACACTGAAGCACTCTGGGTAAACTTTTCAGCAGACAACATATTGAAATGATTTTTTTATTTTTCCCAGAAAACGTCTTTTCATGCAAATTGTCTCCAATGGAGACAATTAGCATGATATGACAAATCCTGTTTCCTTGGAAAAATAAGAAAAATATCAATTAGTTGTCTGCTGAATTTGCCCATGGAGTGGCAAGGCTTAAGTCATTTGGTGCATTTTTTGATATTTTCTTTGACAATGAATCATTATGTAGATGTGTACTGTATCAATAATCTATTTTTCCAAATATTTACCATGTCAAAGTCAAAATTGGGACATTTTAACCTTTAAAGTACCTAGCGAATTTGTAGCAGACGACAATCATAATTTTTCTTTTATTTTTTTTTTTGAGGGAAAATAAGACTCAACATTTCATGTGAATTGTTTGCTTAATGGACAATTCACATGAAATGTAAAGTCTGATTTGTACTCTGAAAAATACAAAAAAAAGAAAAAAAAATGAGAATATCGTCTGCTGCAGGAGTGATTGGCACTTTACAGGTTAAGTTTAGTTTATTTGTCATATTTCCCATTCAAATTGAATCTACTGAACTAATCATGACTCTAGATAAGGGGATACCCACGTGAATTTTTTTTTTATTTTTTTTTATTTTTTTGATTATTTCTTCACAAAAACATATGTTGTGTTTACTCAATGGAATTGCCAAAGTTCACTACCAAAAAAAGGAAAATTTTCAGACAAAAAATTCTGATATTTTTCATATTTCTGCTCAAAACATAGATTGTGGGTATTCATTAGAATCACCTCAGCAAGGTGGTTCTAATGAGCACCCACAATCTATGTTTTTTGGCAAAAATAAGAATAATAAAGTATACCCCTGTAAACCCCAGTTTTACTATATAAAAGTGGGATTAAGGGGGTCAAAATTATAGGCAAGTGAGTGTTTTCGTGATGAGTAAGAAAAATCTCAGTTTTTTATTGTAAAAAGTGCCTCCTCTAGACCTATATTTATTTATAAAGATCTTGAACTGTTCTGCAATTTTGATTAGTTATTGGAATTAAATTTTGATTACTCAGCAATGCTGGATCAACGCTGAATCAAAACACATACTTTATTGCGGTAAGAGTGAGAATTCAGAAGTGCCTCACTTATTCTAATGAATATCCACGACATGTTTTCATTGAGAAATAAAAAAAAAATATCAACTCAGTCTGGTTGAAAAAAGTACTTTGTCTGGATTGAGCTATGATTGCATATGGATCCTTGTTGTAATGTTTTAACGCTTACCGGTAGCACTCTGATAAAATTTTCTGCAGATGACATTTTGAAATATTTTTCTAATTTTTTGCAGAAAACAGGATTTGACATTTCAAATGACAAAACCTGTTTTCTGGGAAAAATAAGAAAAATATCAATTTGTCATCTGCTGACTTTTCTTATTTTTTCCAGAAAACAGGATTTGACATTTTAAATGTCAAAGCCTGTTTTCTGGAAAAAATAAGAAAAACATATCAATTTGTTGTCTACTGACTTAGCCCAGAGAGTGGTAAAGGTTAAACATTTTGCAACTGTGCGTACCCTTTGGGCTGAAACCAGTTATACAGTGTTGTGGTCATATATATATATATATATATATATAAGCTCAGAAATTGCAGACACCTATATCCCCTTTCTTTCTTAACAAGGGGTGAGGGGCTCATTTCTTTTCAGAGGAGTAGTGGGCAGGGCTTGTGGGGTCATTTTAAAATTTTAATGGATACTACACAAGTTTTTTTTCTTTGTTGTTGTTTTTATACACCCCCACATGATAATGGCTGGGTATCAGTTATTTCACATTTGATATCGTGTGTCCATCTGTTTGTCCATCCATCCACCCTTCCCTTGTCTGTTGTACATACATCCATCTGTATTTTTGTTTCTGGATAATAACTTGAGTAATCATCAATGGATTTTCACCAAACTTGGTATGTATTGATATCATGGACATCTGGTTTGGGATTGCTAATGGGCAAATTTCATCAATTTTTGATAGTTTATCTGCTCACGATATGTCTGGATGATAACTTGAGAAAATATCAGTGGATTATAACCAAACATTTTTGCTACGTGCATTAATCTGGAGTCTGGTTTGGGATTGCTAAAAGGCAAATTTGGTCAATTTTTGACACAATTGTCTGCCTGATACATAATAGTGATGGGGTATTATCATTTCAGGTTTGTATTTTCAACTTTGCTTTGCTTGTTGCATCCTTTTCAAAAGGTAGACAAAAGCAGCCATTACGAAAACACGCCTATTCAAATATACAGAAAATTTCACCTCCAAAAACTGAAAATTTTCAGGTAAAAAACTCTGATATTTTTCATATATCTGCTTAAAATATAGATTGCGGGTACTCGTTAGAACCGCCTTGCTGAGGCGGTTCTAATGAGTACCACAATCTATGCGGGTACTCGTTAGAACTGCCTTGCTGAGGCAGTTCTAATGAGTATCCACAATCTATGTTTTTGAGGAGAAATAAGAAAAATAATGTATACCCCTGTAAACCCCAGTTTTGCTATATAAAAGTGGGGTTTAAGGGGGGTCAACATTATATAGGTGTGTTTTCGTGATGCTTGCCCCCTTTGAAAGCATATCCATTTAAGTAATAATAATTTTATATTTTCAGCTGAAACATGTATTCACCCAGAAGTACATCCATGTCAGCACAACGACAACATCGCCGACAGAGAGCAGCAATATGGCTGTAAGTAAAACTGATTTATGGTATAAATATCCTAAAATTAGGAACATTCCATTCACTACATTTTCATCTAAATATTGCTTTTTTGTGCAGTTGTTTCTTAAAATACTCATGGAATGGTAAATAGTGTAGGCAAATAGTGTAGGCAAATAGTGTAGACCCTGATCAGACAGTTCCTCAAGGAGCGGTCCGATCTGGGTCTGTACTGTTTGCATATATGACATTTTGTCAGCAACTTTGTTGTATGAAAGGTTAGGAAGTATACCATCCTTTTGACATAACTCAGAAAGATGTTTTCTGCTTGGAATATTATTTTAACCTTTGTCCTGCTGATTAAATTAAGATGCCATGCCCACTTCTAATTTTCAGCCAATCAGATTACTTGATCAGGATTGTTGCTATAAATTCACATACTTAATGGCAAACAGTGCAGATCCAGATCAGTTGGCTTCTTAAGAAGCCAACTGATCTGGATCTACACTGTTTGCATAGGCAGAGTATATCCAGGCACAGCAGGACAAGGGTTAAATGAAAATATTTTGTCCTGTTTGATCAAAGCTTATCAGAAACCATTTATCTTTTCTGTTTCTGTATTTTGTTATCATTAGGGTAAGACATTTGACAGCAGGAAAGGTACAGGGATTTCAATTTTAAGTTGTCCTCACAGTGCTGGTTTGGTGTTGGCACTGTGACCTCTAACCAAAATTATCAGTGAATATTGCACTTGTTGGGAAACCCGAGGGCCAGGAATTTTACCACTGCCTTGGCACTGTAATACAGGGCTTCTAGTGGGACTCTTCTGGATAAAATGCATTGTCCCAGCTACAACTATTACCTGATGGTGTGGGGAGAGGAGGGTAGGGCAAGTGGGAAAATGAGGGCATGATTACAAATGACTTATGCATTAAAGTATTATAAATGTTAAAGACTGATGTATTTTCTTCTGTTTGTTCATGTTAGCACCTAAAGTGCTAATCAAAATTGTAGCAGAACATTTTTTTCATTTTATTTATTATTTTTAAGAGAAAATTAGACTTGGGATTTCATATGAACTGTCTGGTAGGCAGATAATTCACCAAAATTCAGATGAACTCTCAAGCCTTATTTTCACAAAAAAAAAAAAAATAAAAAAAGGAAAAAAAAAAATACAAATAATACAAAAAGGAAAAAATAAATAAATAAATAAAAATGTTGTCTACTGCAATTGTGATTAAGCGTTTAAGGATCAATCTAGCTTAAGGTCCTCTTAAAGTGTAAAGACATTCTAGATCTATTGATTTTATTTGATTTGAGTTAGTTGGCCTTGCTTGGCAAAAACTTCAATAAATCAGTGGAGGAGAAAATGAGGCTTTCTTATCTGTCAATATTGTTTTTTGTCTTGTCATTTTAATTGGCTCGAATATTGATAGATTTGTGCCGTGTCATGGGAAAAGGTGTGCTTGTGGTCTTTGCAGACAGCAAAAATCCTGATCAGAATGCCAGTACAGGCAGTCTGATCAGGGCCTACACTGTCTACACACAGTATTATTGAGAAGCTTTTGGATGTTTAAGTCATTAGCCCTTCTGATTTCGGATTATGAGGTTCTGGTTTCAAATCTCGTTGGAAGCAAAATTCATGTTATGACTGCCCAGCAGGCACACAGCGTTGAAACAACGTCGATTCAACATTGATTCAACGTCTATTCAATGTCAAGATGTTGAATCAATTTTGAATCAATGTTGTTTCAATGTTGTGTGTCCGCTGGGTGTATGGGCTTCAGTGCACACATACTTTCATAATCAACCTTCCATTGTCTCCATTTAAGCTAAATAATGTTGCAAGGGACATATAACACCAGACTATCTTCACTAATAGAATTATTGGGCAGTGTTGAATACAGCAAGCACTAGGGAAGGCATAACATTGGGTTTGATCAGTAGGGGGGGACGACTGTTTAGAAAAGTTAACTATGCAGTAAAAACACCTCAGGAAAGAGAAAAGTGGCTGTAATAGGTGCTAGTTGTTCTTTAGAGGTGACCCCTAGTGGAGCCCCACTGTATTCATAGGTCTATATAAGAGTGGGTATTAGGTAATATTTTTCTAAGGACACAATTTGCATGAAATGTCAAATAAACGTCAAAAAGATTGCCTTTGGAAACAAAGAACACACTACAGATTAAAAAATGGGAGTCTCGGTTTTATTGAGCCTGTTTTCTGGGAAAAATAAGAAAAATAATTCAAAATGTCATCTGCTGAAAATTTTACCCAGAGTGCTAAGTGTTACAGATATTGGCTAATCTAGATCTATGGCCCAGACAAAGACATGTTTACATAATGCAGTCTTTCCTGGTCAAAAACATGTCTTGAAGTTGAACCTTTACAAGAGAATATTGAAGAGTTTAAGGAAAACCCAACAACCTTCTCTTGTTCTATGTCAATGGTAAACAGCGGAGGTTCAAATATTTTATATCACACCTGTTTAAACAACACCTAATGTATTTATACCCTGCTGGCACACCTAACCCATTTATGCAGAGTAGGCTTTTCTACCTCAACTCTTTGGACAGGTTCATTTCCTATATAGGGGTGTCTGGTTAGCTTTTAGTTTGCCTGAGCAAATGCTTGCCTGAGTCTGTCATCCGTCATCAACATTAGTTTGATAACACTCTAGTTTTCACCAATCTTTATGAAACTTGCTCAGAATGTTTGCCCCTATAAAATCTAGGTCAAGTTTGAAACTGGGTTACTTGGGATTAAGAACTAGGTCACCAGATCATATCAAAGTAAAATCTTGTTAATGCTCTAGAGGTTACATTCTTGAAGTAATCATCATGAATTCTTGTTGGCACTCTAGAAGTCATATAATAAAATAATCATCATGAATATGGCTTAAAATGTTTACCTTGATAAATTATAGGTCAAATTTGAAACTGGGTCACTTAGGGTCAAAAACTAGGTCACCAAGTTAAATCAAAGTAAAATCTTGTTAATGCTTTAGAGGTCACATTTTTTGAAGTAATCATCTTGGATCCTCGTTGACATTCTAGAGGTCACATTTTTAAGTAATCATCATGAATATGGCTTAAAATGTTTGTCTTGATAATGTGTAGGTCAAATTTGAAACTGGGTCACTTGGGGTCAAAAACTAGGTAACCAGGCCAAATCAAAGACAAACCTTGGTAACATTCTAGGGGCACATTTTTGAAGAAAATATCATGAATCTTAAGCAAATGTTTGTCTTGATGATTTCTAGGTCAAGATAGAAACTAGAATACTTGGGGTCAAAACCTAGGTCACCAGGGTGAATCAAAGGAAGACCTTGTAAACACTCCAGAGGTCATATTTTGGGGTTGATTGTTTACAGTCGAGCCAAAGTACACAAATGCCAAAATTTCCTTAACCCTTAAATTGTCGTCTGCTTTGTCGTCTGCTTGTAATTTTAAAAGTCATTTTTGCAAACAGTGTGGACCCAGATCAGACTGCTCCTCTCGGAGCAGTCTGATCTGGGTCCATACTGTTTGCCTGTATGCTAAAATAGGTTTGAAAAGTTTGCAAGAATATTCAGCAGACGACATAAACAGACGAAATTTTCAAATGCAGGTTTTCTTGGCGCTTTAAGGGTTAAGGTAGTTGTCCAGGTGATTCTCATTGACCAATGTAATCAAACCCTGCATCAGACAAAATCCAGGTAACAGTTATTTATAGCCATACTTTTCGTATCGCTGTGATGTCAGAGTTCTGTTGATAGAGGGTTTTCTGTAAAACTTGGACAGGGACATTTGGGACATTGACAAACAGTGCAGACCCAGATCAGATACCACAAGATGTGATGTCTGATCTGGGTCTGTACTATTTGCTTAAATTACAAGAAGTTAAGGGTTAAATGAATTAATTAAACAGTCTTGTCCCGTTCAGGACCATTTTCCTACCCCACCCACCTGTGCTGTCAGTGCTTTGATTGGTTTAAACATATTTTATTGTAGCAAAACTATCATTACAACATGATGCAAGTCATTATACAAATTGGGATTAGAACGAAAGCACAAGTGCTTATATAGTTCTTCTCCCAAAGTAGTGCTTTGATTTAAGTAATGATCATAAATGTTGCTCAAGATATTTGCCAGAAAGTTTGAAACTGGGTCACTTGGGGTCAAAAACTAAGTCACCAGGCCAAATCAAAGGAAAACCTTGTTAAAACTGTAGAGGTCACATTTTTGAAGTAATCCATGAATCTTGGTCAAAGTGTTTGCCTTTATGATTTCTAAGTCAGGTTTAAAACTGGGTCATTTGGGGTTAAAAACTAGGTCACCAGGTCAAATCAAAGTAAAATCTTGTTAACACTCCAGAGGTCACATTTCTGAAGTGATCATCATGAATTTTGTTCAAAATGTTTATTTTGGTGATTTCCAGGTCAAATTTATAACTGGGTGACTTATGATCTCTATTTCATGGTTGAATGACTGTCTTAAGTATTTCCATTTAGTCAGTTTCTCAGTAACTATTGGTCCTTCAGCAGTGATACTTGGTACTTGCATAAATCTTAGTATGAACACTTGAATGCAGTCATTTCTGTTTGATGTTGAACTATATTTCACGTTCCACTGACTTTGTTAAATTTTTACGTTTAGGTCAGTTTCTCAGTATATATTGGTCCAACAGCATGTGATACTTGGCACTTGCATACATCTTAGCATAAACTCATGTGTGCAGTCATCCTAATTTGACTTTGACCTATATTAGGCATGCTACTTTGTCTTACTTATTAATATAACCATCATGAATCTTGGTCAGAATGTTTGCCTTGATCATTTCTAGATCAGGTTCTCTAAGTGCTATGATACTCTGGTGAACAATACAGGGCCATGATGGCCCTACTGTTATTATAACCATTTTTGTAGGAATTTCTGAACTTAATGCAAACAGTGTAGACCCTGATCAAATCTGATCTGGGTCTACACTGTTTGCCTATGTCTCTTTTTTGGGATGCTAGGCATCATGAAAACATACCTATATAATTTTGACCTCCTTAAACCCCACTTTTACTTAGTAAAACTGGGGTTTACAGAGCTATACATTATTATGTCCCCCAACCATGGGGGTGGTCGGGACATATTGTTTTTAGTGCAGATCCCGTCGGCGTCGGCGGCATAGGCATAGCCTGTCCGCACTCTATCTCCTTATTGAATGGACATATTTTAGCCAAACTTACACAGATATATCATTGGGAGGGGGGAAAATGCTGATTAGATTTTGGTGACCTTGACCTCGTTTTCAAGGTCACAGGAGGGCTTAGGTTGTTGCTAAATGGCTTGTCCGCATCCTATCTCTTGAAGGAATGAATAGATTTTAACCAAACTTGCACATCTATATTGCTGGGACATGTAAAAGAACTGGTTAGATTTTGGTGACCTTGACCCCATTTTCAAGGTCACAGGAGGGCTTAGATTGTTGGAAAATGGCTTGCCTGCACCCTATCTCTTGTAGGAATGAATAGATTTTGACCAAACTTGCACATCTACAATGCTGGGACATGTAAAAGAACTGATTAGATTTTGGTGACCTTGACCCCATTTTCAAGGTCACAGGAGGGCTTAGATTTGTTGGAAAATGGCTTGTCCGCACCCTATCTCTTGTAGGAATGAATAGATTTTGACCAAACTTCCACATCTACAATACTGGGACATGTAAAAGAACTGATTATATTTTGGTGACTCCATTTTCATGGTCACATGAGGGCTCAGATTTGTTGGAAAATTGCTTGTCTGCACCCTATCTCCTAAAAGAATAAATGGATTTTGACCAAACTTCTACATCTTAATTATTGAGACATGGAAAAGAACTGGTTAGATTTTGATGACCTTGACCCCATTTTTCAAGGTCACACTAAGGCTTAGATTGGTGGAAAATGGCTTATCTGCACCTTGTCTCCTGAAGGAATGAGTAGATTTTGACCAGACTTGCACACATATATTTTTGGGACATGGAAAAGAACTGATTAGGTTTTGGTGACCTTGACCCCATTTTCAAGGTCACACTAGGGCTTAGATTGTTGGAAAATTGCTTGTCTGCACTGTATCTCTTGAAGGAATGGATGGATTTTAACTAAACTTGCACAGCCAAATTGTTGTGGCATGGAAAATATCTAATTTTATTTTGGTGACCTTAACCCCATTTTCAAGGTTGCAGGAGGGCTCAGATTGTTGGATAATGACTTGTCTGCACGCTATCTGCTGAATGAATGGATGGATTTTGACCAAACTTGCACAGCTATATTGTTGAGACAGAGACAAGAACTGATTAGATTTTTTGTGACCTTGAGCCCATTTTCAAGGTTACACAAGGGCTATGAATTTAGAAAACGGCTTGTCTCATTGATGAATGGATGAATTTTGACCAAACTTACATATAGGTATATTGTGACCTTGAGTTTATTATAGATACAATCTATTTTAACAATATGTCTGTTCAAACTGGTGGGGGGACATATGTTTTCCTCTGAAAACACTGTTCTAGTTTTTCTTATTTCTGCTCAAAAAACATAGACTTTTGGTACTCACTAGAACTGCCTCAGTAAGGCGGTTCTAAATGAGTAATCACAATCTATATTTTTTATCAGAAATATGAAAAATGTCAGATTTTTTAAAAATATCTGAAAACTTTCAGTTTTTGACGGTGAAATTTTAAATATATTTGAATACTGGCATGTTTTTGTAATGGCATAAATGGGTTAATTGCTTATTCTACTTCTCCTAAAATTTTAAATAGTCCAGCATTGCTCTCCATAAGATGCTTTTTTTTTTTCAGTCTGAAAGTATAGATATTTTTCTTATTACCCATGTTGTTGGTACTCATTAGAAGCACCTCACCAAGGCACTTCTAATTAGTGCCCAGAACATATGTTTTTGTGGAAAAGTAAGAAAAATATTTACCTGATACCAACACTTATCTAGACCTTATGGTCCATTCTACTACCAGTTGATATGTTTAAAATATTGCTGGATGAGTGGCACACAATATAGACCCAGATCAGTTCTGTGGCATCTGATCTGGGTCTACATTGTTTCCACAGGCCTTTTGATCCCTATATTTAGGCGTATTACAGTATTACCTGTGTTCCAAAATTTTATAGAATAAGATAAGATGCTTTTTTCATTTAAAAAGCATTGATATCTTTCTTATTTCTCCACAGAAACGCATGGTGTGGATACTTATTAGATACACCTCCATATTTCATAAATCTCTACAAAAACATGTTGTGGATACTCATCAGATACATGTCAGCATTCTGATGTCTCCACAAAAACATGTTGTGGATACTCATTAGATACACCTCAGCATTTCTTATATCTCCACAAAAACATGTAGTGGATACTCGTTAGATACACCTCAGCAGTTCTGCTATCTCCACAAAAACATGTAGTGGATATTCATTAGATACACCTCAGCATTTCTTATTTCTCCACAAAAATATGTTGTGGATACTCATTAGATTCAGCTCAGCATTTCTGATATCTCCACACAAACATGTTGTGGATACTCATTAGATTCACCTCAGCATTTCTGATATCTCCACACAAACAAGTTGTGGATACTCATAAGATACACGTGGGCATTTCTGATATCTCCACAAAAACATGTTGTGGATACTCATTAGATTCACCTAGGCATTTCTCATATCTCCACACAAACATGTTGTCGATACTCATGAGATACACCTGGGTATTTCTTACATCTCCACAAAAACCTATGTTGTAGATACTCATTAGAATCACCTCTACATTTCTTATATCTCCACAAAAACATGTTGTGGATACCCATTAGGTACACATTGGCATTTCTTATATCTCCACAAAAACATGTTGCAGATACTCATTAGATACATCTGGTTAGTTTTTAAATCTTCACAAAAACTTTGTTGTGGAAATCATTTGATACACCTGGGCATTTCTTATATCTCCACAAAAACATGTTATGGATACTCATTAGATACACCTGGGCATTTTTTATATCTTCACAAAAACTATGTTGTGGCTACTCATTAAGTACACATGGGCATTTCTTATATCTCCACAAAAATATGTTGTGGATATTCATTAAATACACCTCAGCATTTATTGTATCTCTACAAAAACATGTTGTGGATACTCATTAAATTCACCTGCTTATTTCTTATATTTCCACAAAAATGTGTTGCAGATACTCATTGGATACACCTGGGCATTTCTTATATCTCCACAAAAACATGTTGTGGATACTACTTAGGTACACCTCAGCATTTCTTATATCTCCGCAAAAACATGTTATGGATACTCATTAGATACACCTCGGCATTACTTAAATCTCCACAAAAACATGTGTTGTAGGTACACATTAGCAGGTCCTTGGTGAGGCACTTCTATTGAGTACCCATAACATTTGTTTTTGTGGAGAAATAAGAAACCTTTTACAGTCGAACTTCAATGGCGCGAACACCTTTGGGACCATGGAAAATTGTTCGAGCGATGGGTAGTTTGAGCCAATGATGGTTAATCATGGCGCCAGATCAGGAAGCAAATATCACTAATTCCTGGAAATCTATCGATCTTCTACACAATAATTGTATGTTGAATGTACTCATTTGAATCATCTCAGAGAGGTGATTCTAATGAGTACACACAACATACAATTTCATGCTGAAATATGAAAGCTTCCTTAAACATTTGTTTTCTTGATTCATCGGCCACTTCTAATTTCCAGCCAATCAGATTACTTGATTCGAGTTTTTGATAAAAATTCACATATTTAGTGGCAAACAGTGCAGATCCAGATCAGTTGGCTTCTGAAGAAGCCAAATGATCTGGATCTACACTGTTTGCTAAGACAGGCATGTCGTGTTCAGCAAGAGAAGGGTTAAATTGTTGTCAGATGCGGGGCTCCATAACGCAGCATATCTGGCTGCAGACCCAAGAGTCAAAAGTTTGAATCCAGCTGGGCCAGGAGATTGATTATGAAATGATTTCTATGGTCAGTCTCCCCCTTCTGCTGATTCAAGAAGCGCAGTTGTCAGTTACTGGCAAAAGTATGTGCACAAGGTCTGGTAACCACTTAGAGGACTAAGCCTGCCTAGGAAAAATGTCCCTGACTGGCTCAATATGACCTTAACAGTGTTGACTGGGCCATAAAACCCCAACTCAATCAAACATATCTGGATGTAACCACTCTTATCTAGAGCTATATTTAATGATTGTCAGACACCTTTTTCTTGAGGTAGCTATTGTATATTTGTTCTGATGACATTGGAGGCAATCAGATCTGTGTTGACAATAGCATAGTTCAATTGATTATGAAAATATAATTAATGCCTTTCAAAGGAATAACATGCAGTTGAGAATTTCTTTTCAAAAGTGAACAAAAAGCTATCAAATGGGCTCCGTGGGTATCATGTGGTTTTTAAAGTGTGAAAAGGGCCTGTCTGTATGTGTGGGCAATCAAGGCCCAGATCACACTGTGCATTTGCACAGGCTGATCAGGACCTTCACTGCCTGCTTGCAGAATCAATCATTACGAAAACACACATATTCAAATATACTGAAAATTTTACCACCAAAAAATGAAGATTTTCAGATAAAAATTCTGATATTTTTCATATTTCTGCACAAAATATAGATTGTGGGTACTCATTAGAACTGAGGCGGCTCTGAAGAGTACCCACAATCTTTGTTTTTGAGCAGAAATAAAAAAAATAAAGTATATCCCTGTAAACCCCTGTTTTACTATATAAAAGCGGGGTTTAAGGGGGTCAAAATTATATAGGCTGTTTTTGTGATTGGTATATTCTGACATTCAGAAGAGGGCTCTAGATAACACACCTTTTTTAAAAAGGAGCACGGTAGTGCCTTGATTAATAAACTGGCATCTGGTGCTAGAGGCATCAAATTCGATCCCCACTCAGGTTTAGAAATTTTCTGGGTCTGTTACATGCTCCATTAGCATTGCTGGCAAGGAAGATGTTAATACATTGCTCCATCTTTCAGATTGTGGTGTGAAGGGATAGGCAGAACATAACTGTATGCAAGCACATTAGAGAGATTCTGTAGTTGAAAACTTAAACTTTAACCTGCTGACTATAAATGAAAACAGAAGGCATTTAAAAAAATATATGAAAAGTCAGGAAAATAGCACTGCTTTTCACCTGATGATTTAGCCTACAGAGAGCTAAAGCTTTAATTTATTACAAGTATTAGCTTTTACAAAAAGCTTTGTCTACATTATTTTGTTGTGCTAAGCATAGACCAAACTTTTTTTTTGAAAGCTAATACTTGGTTATGATATACATACATCTTATAACATTGAGTAGTCCATGGAATAAAGCATTGGACCAGTCCATGACCTTTCATAAAATGCTTACCGAGCATTGACTAACATTAAGGTTGTCTATGTCTTTGTGTAGACAATGAGATGGAACACATAATGGCCCTGATAAAATTTTTATGCCTGCATACTAGGACCAAATTTTCAATTATGAAAGAGAATACTAGCTGATGTTGTCAGAAGGACATTATTATTTCATGACATCTATTCAGCCTTTCTATCAGCCCTAATGCTTTTGAAAAGGAGAAATAGAACCACCGTTTCTGTAACCCACGGTGACAAACTCAAAATCATAAAAAAGATAACGTACCTATTTTTTCTTTTCCATCACTGAAAATAAACCATTATGAAAACATGCCTATTCAAATTAATATACTAAAAATTTTACCTTCAAAGCATGAAAATTTTCGGATAAAAAATTCTGATATTCTTCATATTTCTGCTCAAAACATAGACTGTGGGTACTGGTTAGAACTGCCTCGGCAAGGCAGTTCTAAGAAGTACCCACAATCTATGTTTTTGAGCAGAAATGAGAAAAATAATGTATACCCCTGTAAACCCCCAGTTTTACTATATAAAAGTGGGGTTTAAAGGGGTCAAAATTATATAGGCATGTTTTTGTGATGAATGCAGCAGAGATGGAGACAAATATGATATTCATCAATGCTTAGCACTCTGCATACAAATTTCAGCAGACAACATCTTAAAATATTTTCCTTTTTTCCCCCTTGGAAAACAAGTTTTGACATTTTGTGCAAATTGTCTCCACTGGAGACAATTTGCATCAAATGTCAAAACTTGTTTTCTGGGAAAAATAAGAAAACTATCATTAATTTGTTGTCTGCTAAATTAGCCCAGGGAGTAGTAAACCTTAAAGCTTAGCATCAGTTTGTACAGAGAGTGGCAGAGGTTAAAGATTAGCATGCTTGGTAAAAATTTCAGCAGACCACATTTTTAAAAGACTGTTTTTTTTTTGTGTTTTTTTTCTTTCCTTGTTTTTCCCTGAAAATGGATCTTGACATTTCATGCAAATTCTCTCCTATTTTGTGGGGAAAAAAAATATGATATTCATCAATGCTTAGCACTCTGCATACAAATTTCAGCAGACAACATCTTAAAATATTTTCCTTTTTTCCCCCTTGGAAAACAAGTTTTGACATTTTATGCAAATTGTCTCCACTGGAGACAATTTGCATCAAATGTCAAAACTTGTTTTCTGGGAAAAATAAGAAAACTATCATTAATTTGTTGTCTGCTAAATTAGCCCAGGGAGTAGTAAACCTTAAAGCTTAGCATCAGTTTGTACAGAGAGTGGCAGAGGTTAAAGATTAGCATGCTTGGTAAAAATTTCAGCAGACCACATTTTTAAAAGACTGTTTTTTTTTGTGTTTTTTTTCTTTCCTTGTTTTTCCCTGAAAATGGATTTTGACATTTCATGCAAATTCTCTCCTATTTTGTGGGGAAAAAAAATATTATCAGTTTGTCATCCAGCTGAAATAGCCCAGAGAGTGGTAAAGGTTAATGCTTAGCGTGCTGGGTAAAAATTTCAGCAGACAGCATTTTAAATTAGTTTTCTTATTTTTCCCAGAAAATGGGATTTGACATTTCATGAGAATTGTAGGAGATAATTACCATGAAATGTCAAATCCTAATTTCTTGGAAAATTGAGAAAAATATCAATTTAATGTCTGCTGAATTATCGCAGAGAGTGGTAACAGGTAGGGGGGAAATAAGTCTAACTTGAGAAAAGAGTCATTAACCCTTAAACTGCCAATCACAACAATTGTCGTCTGCCTTGTCATCTGCTTGTGATTTTAAAAGTTATTTTTTTGCAAACAGTGTGGACCCAGATCAGACTGCTCCTAGGAGCAGTCTGATCTGGGTCCATACTGTTTGCCTGTATGGAAAAATAGGAGCAGTCTGATCTGGGTCCATACTGTTTGCCTGTATGGAAAAATAGGTTTGAAAAGTTTGCAAAAATATTCAGCAGAGGACATATACAGACGACATTTTCAGATGCAGATTTTCTTGGCGTTTTAAGGGTTAATATTTTATATGAACAGCAAAGTGTAGGTATATTATAATGACTTGACCAGGCCTAATCTAAATGGGAGCAAATGAAGTGTATATCACTGTCAAAATGGTTGTCTTCACATAAATTTGGTTGAACAGTGTTTTCATTACATTGGCACTCTAACTATGAGGATCCTGCAAAAAGTTTTGTCACTGTGTACGGATTCCTTCAGTACTTTATCAAACATATTTTTATTACAAACCTTCAAAGTATTCCCCCTTTACTGAAACACATTTTTGTAACCATTTTAACCTGTCATGAAAAGCAGATAAATAGTCTTCTTTTGGTATCTGTTGGAGACACTGATAAATAGCGCTGCCAAGAGAACTTCTAGACGTATACTTATTTCCAGAAAGCATTTTGTAGAATCGGCCAGTGACTGTATGATCAGATGGACAAGGCACTTGAATGACTGGCCCACTTGAATTAAAGAAAATTGCATACAACATTTTTTTGAACTTATGGTTCTCTTGGCAATACTTGGGTGTTTTTGATAATTTCGCTTTCATTGCTTATTATCAGCCCTTCTTTGTGGCTCAGACATGTGCACCCAGGTTTCATCACCTGTTAGCAAGTTACAAATAAACCGACTATTACAGCCTTTGTATGTTTTCAAAAGTTCCCGGGCACATTTAAGGCGTCGTGTCTTTTACTCCTCAGTGAGCAAATGAGGTACCCACCTAGCGCAAACCTTTCTCAGGTCCAAATGCTTTTTGAGAATTGTTTGCACACTGCCTTCTGATATGCCAGTATAGCTAGCTATATCTTTGAGAGACAATCGCGCATCCTGTTCGACCACAATCTTTATAGCAGCGATGTTAGCCTTGGTAACAGAGGTTTTAGGCCTTCCAGGATGGGTATCATCTTCAACAGAAAATTTCCCAGCTTTAAAAGTTTTAACCCACCTAAAAACTGTGTGCATTGAAATGGTCTGAGGTCCATATATATCACGCAATTCATAAATATCTGCTTTGAATCTATATTAAGCCTAATGTGGCATTTAATATAGCTACGAATTTCAGTCTTCTGATCCATGTTTCAATGTAACAAGTAAATTGGTCAGTGTATATGACTGCATCTATTTCAGTTGGAAAGCAATTTGCACGAAATAAATGGGTATCATTAGCTATTCAACACACCATTCAAGTGCAGTGAAGCATTTTAAAATATACCTGGGATAAAACTGAGGAAGCCTATTAGTGACAGAACTTTTTTGCACGACCCTCGTAGTGTTATATTCAGAATGAATGACTATGCTTGGTTACAATGGCACTCTCACTATTATTATATTCAGAATGAATGACTATGTTTTGGTTGATGCAGTCCTTTGATTTGGTTGAACAGTGTTTTCATTACATTGGCTGTCTAACTATTGTTATATTTGGAATGGATGACTATGCTTGGTTGATGCAGTCAGTTGAATTTGGTTGAACAGTGTTTTCGTTTTGGCACTCTCACCATTGTTATATTCAGAACGAATGACTATGCTTGGTTGATGCAGTCAGTTGAATTTGGCTGAACAGTGTTTTCATTACATTGGCTCTCTTACTATTGTTATATTCAGAATGAATAACTATGCTTGGTTGATGCAGTCAGTTGAATTTGGTTGAACAGTGTTTTCATTACATTGGCTCTCTTACTATTGTTATATTCCAAATGAATGACTATGCTTGGTTGATGCAGTCAGTTGAATTTGGTTGAACAGTGTTTTCATTACATTGGCTCTCTTACTATTGTTATATTCCAAATGAATGACTATGCTTGGTTGATGCAGTCAGTTGAATTTGGTGGAACAGTGTTTTCATTTTGGCACTCTCACCGTTGTTATATTCAGAATGAATGACTGTGCTTGGTTGATGCAGTCAGTTGAATTTGGTTGAACAGTGTTTTCTTTACATTGGCACTCTCACTATTGTTATATTTGGAATGAATGACTACGCTTGGTTGATGCAGTCAGTTGTATGTATGCATTTATCACGTCTGACAAAATAAGATTCTGTCATTCATCATTGTCGACTTTGACCATTCTACTTAACCCATTTATGCAAATAGAATTTTCTACCTTATAGATTGGGCAGGTTCATTTGAGATTTTAGGGATGTCTTTGTAGTTTATTTCTGACTGAATTCTTAAATACCTATATTCATGTACATGTACACAATGTAGGCCCTGATCAAATATGCCTAAGGTCCTTTCTCAGCACATTACCAAAACACGCCTATTCAAATATATAAAAAAATTCTCCTCCAAAAATTAAAAATTTTCACATAAAAAAACTGTGATATTTTTCATATTTCTGTTCAAAACATAGATTGTTGGTACTCGTTAGAACCACCTCGGCAAGGCAGTTCTAACGAGTACCCACAATCCATGTTTTGAGCAGAAATAAGAAAAATAACTTATACCCCTGCAAACCCCAGTTTTACTATATATAAAAGTGGGGTTTAAGGGGGTCAAAATTATATAGGCATGTTTTCGTGATGATCTGTTGTAGAACTCAAACTTGGGATTAGAACTATCACTTGCACAACCAAGCATAATGATTAAGAAAGAAGGAAAGAAAGGCAAGAAACCTCAAACGCCTGTTTCTTGTACGGTCATCATGCAAGAAAGCATAAGATGAAATTGCCATTCAGACAGGCTTTACTCTATTTCAAGGAGTGTTTATTACAGGTGAAAAAGCAATTATAATCTAACTTTTCAACCTAAGAAGGTTGCAAGCTAAATCTAAGGTGCAGACAGAGGTGCTAGTCAAGTTCCTCTTTGCTGATGACATGGCAAAGGGTGCTCCAACAGAAGAGAAAATGCAAAAAGGTGTGGATCAAGTATCTGATTCATGTGACAGCTATGATCTCACAATCAGCATCAAAAAGACTGAGGTAGTATATCAGCCAGCACCTGGAAAGTCTTACAAGGAGCCTACCATCACAGTGAAAGGTCAACGGCTGCAAGTGGTAGACAAGTTAACCTACCTTGGAAGCACATTGTCTGGAGTTGTGCACATTGATGATGACGTCAACGCTAGAATTGCCAAAGCTAGTGCAGCATTTGGCCGGCTATGTGGAAGTATTTGGGACCAAAGTGGAATCAGACTTGACACAGAGCTGAAAGTATATAGATCGGTAGTGCTGCCAACACTATTATTTGCGTGCTTGGACAGTTACCAACGGCATGCCAAAAGACTGAACCACTTCCATACAAGCTGTCTTAGAAAACTTCTAAAGATCAAGTGGCAAGACAGGATTCCAGACACAGAAGTCCTGAAAAGGGCAGGGATGCAGAGTGTACATACTCTTCTGAAATTGGCACAGTTAAGATGGACAGGCCATTTTATCAGAATGCCTGATGAACATTTGCCAAAGAATATCCTCTATGGAGAACTTCAAGAAGGAAAACGCTTCCATGGTGGTCAGAATAAGCGATACAAGGACACCCTCAAAGTCTCCCTTAAAGACTTCAACATACCAACAGAGTCATGGATTGCACAGGATCATACAAAGTGGCGAGGCCTCATAAAAAGGGGAGCTGGTGAATACGAAGCAAAAAGAATCAGTGAAGCTGATTAGCAGAAACATGCACAGCGGAAAGCCAGAGCTAAGGCATTAACAACAGAGTTTTCTTTCTCAGACCTCTCTTGTTCTATCTGCAACAGGCAGTTTAGAGCTAAGATTGGTCTCATCAGCCATCTTAGAACACACAAATAATAACACATCACACAGTTGATTAGGATTGGTCATTGTCAGTAATGACAGTCGAACTAGAAAAATCTAAATATCAATTTAAAAAATGAATGCATCCAGGGTTACGTGCATAGTTTAACTTAGACTGGCTGCAGTCTCTAGTGACAAAATAATTTTTCTTATAATCTGTTTAATAATGCACTAAAATAAAACCAAAGTAATATCATGACTATAAAGGCTTTATAGTCATGATATTTTTTGGTTTTATCTTAGTGGATTATCAAACAGGATTATGAGAAAAATATTTAGTCACTGAAGACTGGAGCCAGTCAAAGTTTAACTCTTCCCTGAGACAGAACAGATAAGTCTTACTATAACTCTGAAAAAGAATATAAAAAAAAAAGTAAATACATAAGTGAATAAACAAATAAATCAAACTGTCATCTGATGCAGTGGTGATAAGCACTTTAACCCTTGTCATGCTGAACAAATTAAGATACAACGCCCATTTCTAATTTTCAACCAATCAGATTACTTGATTCAAATTGTTGATATACATTCACATATTTAATGGCAAACAGTGCAGATCAAGATCAGTTGGCTTCAGAAGCCAACTAGTATGTACTGATCTGGATCTATACTGTTTGCAAAGGCAGGACATGTCCAGGTTCAGCAGGACTAGGATTAAGTTTAAGGGTTAAAAAATACTGTAGCAAGCTCAGTTATCACAATTCACTAATTGGTTTAAAATTCAATAAATAAGCTTTTGTTTATAAAAATAGAGCTACTAAATTATAAGCCTGCTCATGTCAATATATTGACCTTTATTCCTTAACCTTTACCACACTAATAGCAAATTCAGCAGATGACAAATTGATGTTTTTCTTATTTTTCCCAGACAGTAGGCTATGACATTGCATGGAAATTATCTCCTAAGGAGACAGTTTTAGGAGACAGTTTGCATGAAATGTCAAAGCCTATTTCCAGGCAAATAAGAAAAATAGTTCAAAATGTCTGCTGAATTTTTTCTCAGCATGCTAAGCATTGAAGTTAAAGCATATGCCTTGTGTTTGTTATATTCTTTTGTTCCTTTAATGGTTGATTATTGGCTCTTTAAAAGCTTTTTAGTGCTGATGACCTAGATTTACAACATAATGTATGTTGATCATTTCAACCCTTGTCCTGCTGAACCCGGATATACCCTGCCTTTGCAAACAGTGTAGATCCAGATCAGTTGGCTTCTGAAGAAGCCAACTGATCTGGCTCTGCACTGTTTGCCATTAAGTATGCGAATCCATATCAACAACCTTGATCAAGTCATCTGATTGGCTGAAAATTAGAAATGGGTGTGGCTTCTTAATTTATTCAGCAGGACAAGGGTTAAGTAATGTGTTTATGCTAAGCATTGGGACAGACAGGCCTATACAAACAATGAAACCAGATCAGATGCCACAGAATACTTCATCTTATCAGGGTCTACACTTTTTGCCACTAATCCGGCAATTTTAAGACACAGCTAGAGGTTTACTTGTTAAAAGTCTAATGCTTATTATGCTGGGTAAAATTTTCAGCAGACGACATGTTCATGATGTTGAAATATTTTTCTTATTTTTACCTTGACAACTTGCATGAAATGTCCAATCCTATTTTCAGCATCATGAAAACACGCCTATATAATTTTGACCCCCTTAAACCCCACTTTGCCGGCCTCGGTGGCTCAGTTGGATGCGCCGTCTGACTGGAGACCAGGAGGTCGCGGGTTCAACCCCCGCCGAGGTCGGCAACATTCTTTCGTGGAGATTGATCATGAAATATTTTCTACGGTCATTCTCTCCCTTCCGCTGATTCAAGAAGGGCAGTTGTCAGTTTCTGGCGAAAGAATGTGCACAGTACTGGTTAACCACTTAGAGGACTAAGCCTGCCCAGTAAACGTTTGGTTAGGTAAACTGACCGCGCTCGACATGACCCCATTGGGTTGACTGGGCCGTATTACCTCAACACAAACAAACAATAAACCCCACTTTTATATAGTAAAACTGGGGTATACATTAATTTTCTTATTTCTGCTCAAAAACATATACATGTATTGTGGGTACTCTTTACAGGGGTATACATTATTTTTCTTATTTCTGCTCAAAAACATATATTGTGGGTACCCACAATCTATGTTTTGAGCAGAAATATGAAAAATATCAGAATTTTTATCTGAAAATTTTCATTTTTTTGGTGGTAAATTTTTCAGTATGTTTGAATAGGCATGTTTTCCTAATGGGTAAAAAGAAAATATCATCAATTTGTTGTCTGCTGAATTAGCCCTGGAGAGTGGTAAAGGTGAAGACAACAGTGGTTTTGCAATATTTATGGTATATATGCAGCACACTAAATACATGTATTTGAAAACTCTTACTACTTAATGCTTTGCATACTGAGCAAAAAATTCAGCAGATGACATTTTGAAATATTGTTGATATTTTTCCCAGAAAACAGACTTTGAAATTTCAGCATTTATTTTCTGGGAAAAATAAGAAAAAATATCATACCATACATTACCATACTCATCTAAAACATTGAACATATTCTTGTGTCTGAATTTGCTGAAAGATAGCTCAAGGTGAATCCAGTTAACCCTTTAAATGCTATTCACACCTGCAGCAGACAACATTTTGATTTTCTTGTTTGTAATACTTAGAGAAAATAAGACTTGACATTTCATGTGAATCTTCTTCCCAGCAGATGACTCACATGAAATGCCAATTCTCTAAAAATAATAATAAAAAAATTGGAATGTTGTCTACTACAATTTTGCTTAGCACTTTAAGGCTTAAAAATTAACCATTTCATCCCTGTAGAACAAAACATATTTTTTTTTGCAAACAGTACAGATCCTGATAATGAGTTGTCTCATCAGGATCTACTCTGTTTGCCATTCTGGTTTGATTTTTGACTGACACCCCTATTTGGAACAATGGTTCTGACCTGATTCAGAGTTGAAAGAGTCCACTTCAGAAACTGGGATGGAATATGGAAATATAAGAAGTTTGAGGAAAACAATATAACTTAACCCTTGTCATGCTGAATAAAAAGATGCCACACCCACTTCTAATTTACAGCCAATCAGATTACTTGATCCTGGTTTTAGATAGAAATTCACATATTTAATGACAAACAGTGCAGATCCAGATCAGTTGGCTTCTGAAGAAGCCAACTGATCTGGATCTACACTGTTTGCTAAGACAGGGCATGTTGTGTTCAGCAAGAGAAGGGTTAAATTGATCAATATCTTTTTCAGGTGGAGTTGCGGGACTTTGATGCAAAACATGCACAGTTCAGGGTCATGCCAAGATATAAGGTCAAGGCTGAAGGTGATGTGGTAAGTACACCCTTTCACACATTATAATTGGGCCGTGTTGTGCAAAAATGTGTTTTCAGATATATGCGGACAGCGAAGGCCCAGTCTGCCTGCACATCCACAGAGTCTGATCAGGGCCTTTGCTGTCAAGTAAGAGAATGCATCAAAGGCAAGTAAAAGCATCAATGGCACTTTGAACAATTGCAGGGTGATCTGAATCTGCACATTTTGCGCATATTTGAAGGCACTATTTCACTTGACATGGCCCATATTAAAAAAAAAAGAAAATTGATCATGATGCAGCCATTCAGTTTGAGCAGGCTTTCAAGTTTGTCCTACTTTTCTTACTGTATAGCTCTTGGTAAGATGTTTTTAGCTCACCTGAGCTCTGCTCAGGATGAGCTATTGTGATCACTTTTCGTCCGTCGTCCGTCCGTCCGTCCGTCCGTGCGTCCGTCCGTGCGTCCGTCCGTCCGTCCGTCCGTCCGTTAACATTTTCAAACGACTTCTCCTCTGAAGCCGCTGAGCCAATTTTGCTCAAATTTCATATGGAGCCTCCTTAGGGTGGGGGAACGAAAGATTGCTAAAATGGTTGCGGTCCGTCGACTAAGATGGCCGCCATGCCCATATATGGTAAAAACCTTTAAAAATCTTCTTCTCCATAACCGAGGATGCCTTGGGGCTGAATCTTTGCATGAATCATCGGGGACGGGAGGTCAACCAAAGTTGCTAAAAGAATTGTCGTATGTTGACGTTTGACCTTTTTACGGCAAGGTCAAGTTCGCTTCCCTATGCATTTATATGAGCTCTATACATTTGAATGGGAAAATTGTTAAGAGTTTCAAACGACTTCTCCTCTGAAGCCTCTGAGCTAATTTTTGTTCAAATTTCATATGGAGCCACCTTAGGGTGGGGAAACAAAAGATTGCTAAAATTGTCGCGGTCCGTTGACCAAGATGGCCGCCATGCCCATATATGGTAAAAACCTTTAAAAATCTTCTTTTTCATAATCGAGGATGCCTTGGGGCTGAATCTTTGCACGAATCATCGGGGACAAGAGGTCAACCAAAGTTGCTAAAAGAATTATCGTACGTTGACGTTTGACTTTTTTACGGCAAGGTCAAGTTCGCTTCCCTATGCATTTGTATGAGCTCTATACATTTGAATGGGAAAATTGTTAAGAGTTTCAAATGACTTCTGCTCTGAAGCCTCTGAGCTAATTTTGTTCAAATTTCATATGGAGCCACCTTAGGGTGGGGAAACAAAAGCTTGCTAAAACTGTCATGGTCCGTTGACCAAGATGGCCGCCATGCCCATATATGGTAAAAACCTTAAAAAATTTTCTTCTCCATAACCGAGGATGCCTTGGGGCTGAATCTTTGCATGAATCATCGGGGACGAGAGGTCAACCAAAGGTGCTAAAAGAATTGTCGTACTTTGACATTTGACCTTTTTACGGCAAGGTCAAGTTCGCTTCCCTATGCATTTGTATGAGCTCTATACATTTGAATGGGAAAATTGTTAAGAGTTTCAAAGGACTTATCCTCTGAAGCCTCTGAGCTAATTTTGTTCAAATTTCATATGGAGCCACCTTAGTGTGGGGAAACAAAAGATTGCTAAAATTGTCGCGGTCCGTTGACCAAGACGGCCGCCATGCCCATACATACATGCCATAAGCTCTTGGCAGAAATCTGTGAGATCAGGCTAATTTTTAGGGGAGATTTGACAAAATTCTGTGAGATTTTCATTAAAAATCACTTCCAAGCTCACAGAAATAAGTTTAAAACCTTTATTTTGATGAATTAAGCATATCAAAAGTATAATGTTGTGTAATTTGTAATTAGTTCTTCATAAAACATTCTTTTAGAGGGTCTGAAAATTCTGTGAGATTTGAAATTCTTATGGGAAATGGGTTGCAAAATAGCCAATTTCTGTGAGATTTTGTCTCACAGTGTGAGGTATGGCATGTATGCCCATATATGGTAAAAACCTTTAAAAATCTTCTTCTCCAGAACCGAGAATGCCTTGGGGCTGAATCTTTGCACAAATCATCAGGAAGGAGAGGTCTACCAAAGTTGCCAAAAGAATTGTCGTACGTTGACATTTGACCTTTTTACGGCAGGATCAAGTTTGCTTCCCTATGCATTTGTATGAGCCCCATACATTTGAATAGGAAAATTGTTGAGAATTTTAAATTTCTTCTTCTCTGAAGCCACTGAGCCAAATTTGCTCAAATTTCGTATTGTGCCTTCTTAAGTCAGGGGAACGAAAGATTGCTAAAATGGTCGCGGTAGGTCGACCAAGATGGCCACCATGCCCATATATGGTAAGACCCTTTAAAAATCTTCTTCTTCAGAACTGAGGATGCCTTGGGGCTAAATCTGTGCACAAATCATCAGGGACAGGAGATCTACCAAAATTGCTGAAAAGATTATCGTACGTTGACATTTGACCTTTTTACGGCAAGGTCAAGTTTGCTTCCCTATGCATTTGTATGAGCCCCATAACATTTATATGGGAAAATTGTTGAGAATTTGACGACTTCTCTGAAGCCACTGAGCCAAATTTGCTCAGATTTTTAGCTCACCTGAGCATGAAGTGCGCATGGTGAGCTATTGTGGTCAGTCAATGTCCGTCGTCCATCATGGGTCATGCGGCGTGAACAATTGCTTTAAAGGCCTACTCTTCCTACACCCCAGGGCCAATTGACTCGATACTTGGTAGGAAGCATCAGGGTGAAATGTAGATAAAAAAATAGCTAAAATCGTTCCGATCAGAAATCCAAGATGGCCGCCATGGCCGCCATCTTGAAAATCTTTTTTCTTTTTCTCCTGAACCGAAAGGCCAATTGACTCCAAACTTGCTAGGAAGCATCAGGGTGACTTGTAGATCAAATATAGCTAAAATCGTGTCGGTCCAAATTCCAAGATGGCCACCATGGCAGCCATCTTGAAAATTTATTTTTCGCTTCTACTCCGAAACCCAAAAGCCAGTTGACTCCAAACTGGTTAGGAAGCATTGGGGTGACTTATAAATCAAAAATAGCTAAAATTGTGCTGATTAGAAATCCAAGATGGCCACCATGGCAGCCATCTTGAAAAGCTATTTTTCGCTTCTTCTCCTGAACTGAAAGGCCAATTGACTCCAAACTTGCTAGGAAGCATCGGGATGACTTGTACATAAAAAATAGCTCAAATCGTGCCAATTGGAAATCCAAGATGGCCTCCATGACAGCCATCTTGAAAATCTATTTTTCGCTTCTTCTCTGAAACCTAAAAGTCAATTGACTTGAAACTTAGTAGGAAGCATCAGGGTGACTTGTAGATCAGAAAATAGCTATAATCATTCCGATCGGAAATCCAAGATGGCAGCCATCTTGAAAATCTATTTTTTGCTTCTTCTACTGCACCGAAATGCCAGTTGACTCAAAAGTTGGTAGGAGGCATTGGGGGTGACTTATTTTACTTGTAACGTTTTGAAAATTTCAGCATTTTAACCTTGTAAGCAAGATATTTCAAAAACTGTTTAAGCCATTGCCTTGTCATAAGAATATTGGAAAAATGTTGCATGCCATCTGCATATCTGCAGTGGCGGTTTCACTCAGGTGAGCGAGTTGTGGCCCGTGGGCCTCTTGTTTTGTTTTACCCTTGTCCTGCTTAACCCCGG
Organism: Anodontia alba; assembly: GCA_964016985.1. Classification (NCBI taxonomy): domain Eukaryota; kingdom Metazoa; phylum Mollusca; class Bivalvia; order Lucinida; family Lucinidae; genus Anodontia; species Anodontia alba. The sequence goes on along the minus strand of OZ024832.1, from coordinate 44,818,215 downwards.
ATATACCCTGCCTGCAAACAGCGTAGATCCAGATCAATTGGCTTCTTCAGAAGCCAACTGATCTGGATCTGCACTGTTTGTCATTCAGTATGTGAATTTATATCAACAACCTGGATCTAGTTATCTGATTGGCTGAAAATTTGAAGTAGGCGTGGCATCTTAATTTATTAAGCATGACAAGGGTTACTACAAAAGTATTGATATTTTTCTCGTTTCTCCACAATAACATATGTTGTACGTACTTACTAGAAGCACCTTGGCAAGATATGTTTTTGTGGAGAAATAAGAAAAATATTTACCTGATACCCTCTCTGATCTGGACCTATGCTTCTTTTTTTTTTTTACTTTCCCCTCTTAGGCTAACTTTTCTTTCCTATTTGCCCTAGAAGGTTTGTGAGTGATAAAATATTGCTTAATTTGGTTTAAAAAAGATGTTCCTCCCTAATGTGTACCTACAACTCTTAGGAGAAAAAACAAAACAAAACAAAAAAAAACAAAAAAAAATCTGAATATTTTTTTTCCAGAATCACCTGGAGAAATTATGATTAATCTTAATTGTGAACGATTTTTACTGATTTTTGTTGGTGTTCTTCTTTGCTGTCTATTGAAATTTAATCTTGGTTACAACTGTTTTTTGTTGTTTGCTATTTATTGAAATTTAATCTTGATTATAACTGCTTTTTGTTGTTGTTGTTTGCTGTTTTTTTGTTTTTTTTTTGTTTTTTTTAAATTTTATCATATTTATTTTTAGGTGCAAGTGGATGACCAGATTGTTTTTGAAAGTGTTAAATCCTCAGGACAGTTTCTTCATGTCAGTAAAACCCTACTGGGAGGGTTATCTGTGTACCACAAGAGGTAAGCCTTTACCCAGCAGGCATGCAACATTGAGAAAATGTCACATCAGCCTCAGTACAATGTCATGACGTTGCACCGATGTTAATACGACATTATATAAATGCAGGTTCCCGCTGGGTAAGATTATTATAAAAGCCTGCCAGCATTATTCTATATAATCTATAATTTTTGGGATCCATCTTTGAACCAAATTGTATCCAAAACCTTGTTATAACAAACCGTGTTATAAAGAGGTTAATGTGTATTTTTCCATGAAAACATATGTTGTGAGTCTCATTAGAAGTGGCTATCTGTCAAGGTGACAGTTCAAATGAAGATGTCATAAAAAGGAGAGAATGGTGGATCCAGGATGATTTCGGAGGGATTGATTTGATCAAATTACCGTACTTACTCTACATATTTGGATGGACAGGCCAGAGCAAACTGTGTAGAGCCAGATCAGATGTCACAGAATGCAGCATCTGATCAGGGTCTGAGGCTCAGTTGGATCAGGGTGTGGGGTGGGGTGGGGTGGAGGGTTTACTGAACTCCCTGAACCTCCTCTGAATCAGCCCCTGGAGATGAGGAACAAGTAATGACAAAACGAGTGCCACAAATGAAACTACCAACACACATACAAAGAAGAACTGTCAGCCTAAGCCATATTGTCTCACAAAAATAATCAAAGCACTAACAGCACTGATGGGTCAATTGTCTGAGTGTAGGCTGGGAAAATAGTGCTGAAGGGGGTGGCTGGGAAAATATTCCTAAAGGGGGAGGCTGGGAAAATAGTCCTGAAGGGGGACTTAAGACTATTTCAATTAATCTTTAACTTCCTGTATTTTAAGCAAACAATGCAGACCCTGATCAGATGCTATATTCTGCAGCCTCTGATCTGGGTCTGTACTGTTTGCCAGTGTCCCAAATGTCCCAGTCCAGGTTGTACATATAACTCTATTATATCAATACACTCTGACGTCAAAGCAACGAAAATAGCGCAGCTATAATAACCAACACCTGGATTTTGTCTAACGGGGGCGTATGTTTCCAACTCCTGAAATGTTATTTAAACCCTTGCCATGCTGAATAAATTAAAAAGCCATGCCCACTTCTAATTTTCAGCCAATCAGATTACTTGATCCAAGTTGTTGATACAAATTCACATACTTAATGACAAACAGTGCAGATCCAGATCAACTGGCAGAAGCCTACTGATCTGGATCTTCACTGTTTGCAAAGGCAGGGCATATCTGGGTCCAGCAGGACCGGGGTTAACCCATTTTAGTTGGGAAACCCCCAAACAGGTATTTTACAAATACAGTCGAACTTCAATGGCTCAAACACCTTTGGGACCATGGAAAAGTGTTCAAGCCATACGTAGTTCGAGCCAATGAAGGTTAATCATGGTGCCAGGTCGGGAAGCAAATATCGCTAATTCTGGGAAATCTATCAATCTTCTGCACAATAATTGTATGTTGAGTGTACTCATTAGAATTGCCTCAAAGAGGCAATTCTAATGAGTACACACAGCATACAATTTTGTGATAAAATAAGAAAATATCCTTAAATATTTGTTTTATTAAGCTATCGGAAGAATTTCGTAGGGACTCAAAAACAAGTTTGAATTAGCCATGGTAAACAAGCCATCGGTGTTCAAGCTATCGAGGTTTGACTGTAGTGTGGACTCTGCAGAATGCAGCATCTGTTCAGGGTCTTCACTGTTTGCAAATAGTATAGCGATTTTTCTTCAGGAATATTTACATATAGCCTGACATACATGTACATTAGTTAAATTGAAATTTGTCTCTTCCAATATTATAGTTTAAAATGGGTTAATTGTTTTTCTCTCTCTTATATTGTAGCTATGAGTTGAACCTGTCTGTACAACAGTCTGGGTTTACAGTTTATAGGAAGCATAAACCAACCCTTGATGATGAAAAGAAGGTCAAGGTTAGTAATTTCTACTGTATAACATGTCTTGATTTGGGAAAATTGGGAAAATACCTGGCCCTCAGTGTGCAAAAATTGGATTTTTGTCATCACGAAAACATGCCTATATAATTTTGACCCCATTAAACCCCACTTTTATATGGTAAAACTGGGGTTTACAGGAGTATACATTATTTTTCTTATTTCTGCTTAAAACATAGATTGTGGGTACTCATTAGAACTGCCTCATTGAAGCAGTTCTAACGAGTATCCACAATCTATGTTTTGAGCAGAAATATGAAAAATATCAGAATTTTTTATCTGAAAAATTTCATTTTTTTTGTGGTAAAATTTTCAGTTTGTTTGAATAGGCGTGTTTTCGTAATGGCTTTTTTAGTATACATACAATTTCAAAATATCCTACTTCAAATTTTGGAATCAGTGGCATGTTGTCCCAAGAAATTTGTCCCCATTTCTTAATGTGTTTTTTTTTTTTTCCTATTTACCCTTAAATGGCCAATTAAAATTACAACAGGGGACATTTTGAAGTATATTTTTATCATTTTTCAGAGAAGATAAGGTTTGACATTTCTTGTGAATCATCTGCTTAGTAGATGATTCACATGAAATATCAAGCCTTATTTTCTATGAAAAATAATATAAAATGTAGACTTTTGTCTGCTGCAATTAAGTTTGACACTTGATAGGCAAATTGGCAGCCAACAAATTTAACATATTTGTACCTCCTGCAAAGGGGTATATAGTTTTTATCTATTCCATGTGTATTTGTGTCTGTCTGTTTTTCTGTTAAAGTTTTTTCCCCACCACAGATTTCTTTGGAACTACAGCTCCTAGGATCTTAACCCTTAAAGCGCCAATCACAACTATTGTCGTCTGCTTTGTCTTCTGCTGGTTACATTAAAAGTCACTTCTGCAAACAGTGTGGACCCAGATCAGACTGCTCCTTTAGGAGCAGTCTGATCTGGGTCCACATTGTTTGCCTGTATGCAAAAATAGGTTTGAAAAGTTTGCAAGAATATTCAGCAGATGACATAAACAGACGACATTTTCAGATGCAGGTTTTCTTGGCGCTTTAAGGGTTAAAATTTGGTACAAGTGTTTAGTATATTACATTGTATTGTGGGAAAGACAACTGGCCTCCTTAGTCTTACTGCTTATTCTTCCATTTATTTGTCCATTTTTTCTTTCTCTCCTATCAAAAATTTGGTCATCTGCGCCAAAGTTTTTGCATCAATTTTTACAAAAGGTTAATTATATTAGGAAGGCCTGTTGATGGATTGGCACTGGCTGTAGGGTACAAGTAACTCACTGGTCACTTTGTTTAGTTTTCTTAGTTTTCTTAGGAAACAAGGCTAGTCATTTTGTCAACCTCTATTCTGAAAAAAAAAAAAAAAAAAATGCTGATTATGTTTTTTTTCTATATATTGCTAGAGATGACTCCATAACAGCCAAATCAAAATTACCATTATATGGGTTGATTGTTTACAATTTCAGGTCAGTTGTTTATAGTCGAGCTATAGTATACAAATGCACAAATTTTCTTAAGGAGGTTGTCCACGTGGTTATCATTGACCAATGTAATCAAACCAAGCATTAGACGAAATCCAGGTAACAATTATTTATAGCAGCACTATTCTTGTTGCTGTGACATCAGAGTGCTGTTGATAGAGGGTTATCGGCAAATCCTGAACTTTTCAATACTGCCTTTCTTGAATCAGCTGAAGGGAGAGAATGACCGTCAAAGTCATTTAGGACATTGGCAAACAATGCAGACCCAGATCAGATGCTGTAGATTGTGGCATGTGATCAGGGTCTGCAATATTTGCTTAAAGTACAGGAAGTTAATTTAACCCTTGTCCTGCTGAATAAATTAAGATGCCACACCCATTTCTAATTTTCAACTAATCAGATTACTTGATCCAAGTTGTTGGTATAACTTCACATACTTAATGTCAAACAGTGCAGATCCAAATCAGTTGGCTTCTGAAGAAGCCAACTGATCTGGATCTACACTTTTTGCAATGGCAGGATATATCCGGGTTCAGCAGGACTGGGGTTAAAAGGGTCAGAGTATTAAGTCCCCGTTCAGGACCATTTTCCCTGCCTACACTCAGAGACAATCGACCCACCAATACTGTCAGCACTTTGATACCATCTGCTGACGTTCCTAAACACTGCTGGATGAGTGGCAGTGTATACCCTGATTAGTCACCCAGTTCTCTAGCATCTGATCTGGGTCTGCTTCTGATCAATAAGGTACTTGATGCAAACAAGAAAAAGATTTGTGATATTGCACGACTGCAGAAAAGTCCATTGCTTGACTCTCTGAATGTGCCCTGTAACAGACATGTGAGTCTGTTTGTCCATCCATCCTTCCATCCATTTGTGGTCAGTTAGCAATAACTCTTGAAACATTTGGAATTTAGTCATGTTTTATGGCTCAGTCAACACAATGAGGCCATGTCAAGTGTGATCAGTTTACCTAACCACAATTTAACTGAACAGGCTTGGTTCCCTAAGCGGTTAACCAGTATTGTGCACCTTCTTTTGCCAGAAACTGACAACTGCCTTTCTTGAATCAGCTGAAGGGAGAGAATGACCGTCAAAGAAACATTTGGACTACTTTGTTAATGTTACACACACAGATTGATACTGACAAGATACGAGGGATGTTCGAAATGAATTGCTTATTTCTATCTGGAGACTTCAAATTTCAAGTTAGCCCAAAAGTACTCATTTCATGCCCTCGAAGTACTCCCCGTGGCTAGAAATGCAAAGTTTCAGCCGATGTATCCACTTCTTGAAGGCGTCACGGTACGCTGATTTGGGCACAGTAATAAGGTACTGATGAATGGCAGATCCAAGTGCCTGTTGGGACTGGTATTTCCGCCCAGCAAGGAATGCTTTCAATTTCGGAAACAAAAAGAAATCACATGGGGCAAGGTCTGGGGAATACGGGGGGTGAGGCAAAACAGTTACTTTTTCTTTCTTCAAAAACGCCGTAACTATTGCAGAGGTATGAGCTGGGGCATTGTCATGTAGAAGACGGACATGTTTAAAACCAGTGGCAGGGCGTTGTTTCTGATAATACTTTTTCAGTTTCTTCAGTACTACGTCTTTGTAGTACTTTCCGGTGATGCTTTTGCCCTTTTTCACTGGCACTTTTATTGCGACTCCTTCACCAGAGAAGAAGATTGCATACAAAACCTTCTTTGTACTCAAAGAACGTTTGGCAATTATTGGGCGTTTGCTGTGTTTAGTGGCCCAGATCTTATTGCTAACCTTTCTGACGGGCTCAAAATAATGGATCCAGGTTTCATCACCTGTGACGACATTGGCAAACTGCTTTTTGTCATATTTTGGAAACATTTGAAGCAGCTTTTTGGCCACTTTAACCCGTTGCCTCTTTTGCTCGTCAGTCAACAGATGTGGCACCCATCTAGCAGAAATCTTTCTGACTTTCAAATGCTTCTTCAAAATAAGGTGAACCGTTGATAGTGATATGCCTACCTTTCGTGCAATATCACGAACTGTAAATCTGGCATCTCCTTCAATGATTTCCTTTATTTTGGAAACAATTTCTTTACGAGATGCAGATTTTGGCCTACCTGATTTCGGTGCATTTTTGATGGACTCTACACCAGACTCAAATTTCTTTTTCCACCACCGAACTGTGTCATAAGACACACAAGAAGGTCCAGAAGCAGGAGAAATTTCAGTTACCAGCTTCTTCAAAGAACAACCAAGTTTTGAGCGAGCTTTTATGTAAGCCCGTATTTCATCTTTTTTTGTCGACGCTTCTACCAACCATTTTTACTGCAGTGGTCAATGACTGCATGTATTCAAATGGCAAATTTTATGTCTTACACTTAGTCTAACATGTACATTTATATACCATTGTGTAGATATTGAATAGCCCTATACAGGTATGTATTGGTTTTTATCGTGCCCCACGTGGATATCGAGCTAGAGCACAATAAGCAATTCATTTCGAACATCCCTCGTATGCAAGCCAAAGGAATTGCCAATTTTCATTAAATGAGGCAAAGCCAAGGTCAAAATTCTTTTCTATAGTCTGTTAGTAAAAATGATCATAACTATATAGGAATATTTTGATTATTGACACCAACAGACTCTAGCCAGTGGTCTTGCCAAATTTTAGTTGCCAGTTTTCAGTGCCTGAGGCAATGCTGAGACCAGAAATCTGAAAATATAATGGGTTGTGTACTTCTGCTAAAGAGTGATTTATTTGCAGGTGGGAGATTTGCTTCGTTTCTACCACAAAGAGATGGAAGCCTACCTAGTGGCTGAAGGGTTGTTTGATGATGAGCTCACAGAAGATGGTTTGTACCATTTTGTTAACACTTTAAGGGAAGCACTCATTAAATGATAATCATATTATAAAATAGAGAACCTTTAAAACTGAGCAGTTTGCTGAAAAAAAAAGTATATTAAAATTGGTTTAGAAATAAGAACATGCATGCCATATCTCACACTATGAGACAAACTCTCACAGAATTTGGCTATTTTGCAACCCATTTCCCATAAGAATTTCAAATCTCACAGAATTTTCAGACTCTCTAAAAGGATATTTTATGAAGAACTTATTATGAATTTCACAACATTATACTTTTGATATGCTTAATTCATAAAAATAAAGACTTTTAACTTATTTCTGTGAGCTTGAAAGTGTTTTTTTTTTAAAATCTCACAGAATTTTGTCAAATCTTCCCTAAAAATTAACCTGATCTCACAGATTTCTTCCTAGATCTAATGGCATGTATGTAAGAAATTTATTGGGCTTTGAAGTTCTTGAGAATGCTGTCATGGAAGCCACTATTTTTAGGAGTTAGTGACATCATAACCACCTAATTATATGCCGTATTCAACCTAATTACCGTGCATGCCCCTATAAGCGCACAGTCAAGCAATTCCGTAGTCTTTAAATTTCAGTCAGTGTGCTTTTTGTCTACCTCTTTATAAAGGCATATGTTGTGGGTACCCATTTGAATTGCATTGACTTGTCAATGCAGTTCAAATGAGTACCCACAACATAATATGCTTTTATAAAGAAAATCAGAAAAAAGCTGAAAACACAAAAAAACATAGCATAAGCACCATTTGATAAGTCCTTTGTTAATCTTTATTTAAGTGTACCCTTAGTATAGGTGGATACATATTTAACCACAAGTTTTCCCAGTAATTTTGTAAACCCTTAGTGCATGGTGCAGTAATTAGGACAAATACGGTATTCAAAATTTAAATGCCATTTGAAGCAATATTTTGCTGTTATATACATGTAAATGTAAATGCCTTCGTTTGCTGTCAACAGACGGCTTTTATTTGTGTCTTACAAAATTACTATTTTGTGGGTTCTCATTAAAAGCACTTCAGGGAGGCACTTCTAATGAGTGCCCACAACAAATGTTTCTGTGGAGAAATAAAAAAAAATATCAACACTTTTTGGTAAAAATGCCTTATTTTGAGCTATGCATCACATGTTTGTTTTTAATTATAGTTCACCTACGTATGAGACCTCTGGACCAAGCCAACCCTAAAACACTGTTTCCCAGCAGCTCAGCAGTAACATACTGGCAGATTGAGCTACAGGAAGGAGTTGTCGCAGGTAAGCATGCTGGGAAAAAATTCTGCAGACAACATTTTGAAATATTTCTTTTTTATTTTCCCCAGAAAGCAGGTTTTGACATTTCATGCAAATTGTCTCCTTAGAGACAATTTGCATGAAATGTCAAATCCTATTTTCTGGGAAAAGAAGAAAAATATCACCAATATGTGGCCAATTGAAAAATAAGAAAACTATTTAAAAATGTTGTCTGCTTCAATGTTTTATCCAGCTTGCTCTTTGTTAACTCTTTCACTGCCATAGACGATAAGAATAGGCTTTTGCAAACAGCGTAGATCCAGATGAGATGGCTTATAATGAGCCATCTCATCAGGATCTTTGCTGTATACCATTCAATCTTTCAACTTCACACATAAACTTCTTTCCAGTTGACAGTTTGTCAAAACAAGAATAGCAGACAACAAATGTCTGAAATCTGGTGCCGAAAGAGTAAAGCTGCCCTACTTGGGTGAAAGATAGAAGGCAGTAAAGAGATTTTGCAAATCATTAGTTTGTTTTATTAGACAGTTGAGTCTCTCTAAATAAAGAACAACAGTATGACTTTTGTGACCAGGGAAGATTTATATTAGCATGTGCCTCCTCATGGTGAGGTGCTCCTAATGAGTACCCACTACAAGGTCAAGGACAGATAAAATTTACAGAGCATTAGGTTTGTTCCTTACGAATATAGTTCAATATTGATAGTTTTAATGCTTAGCACTCTGGGTAATTTTTTCTGCAGACAACATTTTGAAATATTTTTCTTATTTTTTCCAGAAAACAGGATTTGACATTTCATGCAAAATATCAGATCCTGTCTTCTGGGGAAAAATAAGAAAAATATCACCTATTTGTTGTCTGCTGAATTAGCCCAAAGACTGGTAAATGTTAATTGTTTGCCAATTTCTAAAGTGTTTTTGCCTGCTGTGATGCCAGAATTAGATTCAGCGGGATTTCTGTGACATATTTATATCTGTGACATATTTATAGCATTGACTGGTTCCCACATTTCAAATAGTGTGCTAGCCCGAGAGAAAATAGAGGATCTACATAAAAACAAAATCAAAAGTGAATGATATAAAATTGTGCGTGACCATGTGCACCAGCATGTTCGGCATTGAAATTTATGAAAAAAATAAATATCGTGATTGGCATGTTCACTGCTTACTTGCTGTCCCAGATCACTGATGGCCATTACGTAATCAGTGTCACACATTAACAAGCCTTAGTTTATATGCAAACAACAAGGCCCGCGATAAGAACGAGCATCGGGGCTTTTGCTTTTTTACAGAAATTTGAGGTTGCTTATTAGCCGGCACACTTCACACATATCGGGTGTTTGCTTTTCAGCTCACCTGAGCACAACGTGCTCGACAACCATTGTGATTGGTCAGTGTCGGTCATCCGTCATGCCAACTGACTTGAAACTTGGTATGAAGTTTCTGGGTAACTTCCTACCAAGGACAGATGGGAAGATCGAAAATACCTAAAATTCTTCTGATTGGAAATCCAAGATTGCCGCCATGGCCTCCATCTTAAAAGTCTGTTTTGTGTTTCTTCTCCTGAATCGAAAGGCCAGTTGACTCAAAACTAGATCAAAAATGGCTAGAATCCCAATTGGAAATACAAGCTGGCCAGGATGGCTGCCATCTTGAAAATCTATTTTGCCCTTTTCCTGAGCGGAAAGGCCAGTTGACATGAAACTTGGTAAGGAGTATCGGGGCAACTTGTAGATCAAAAGTAGCTAAAATTGTTTCAATCGGAAATCTAAGAGGGCCGTCATCTTGAAAATTTTGGGCTTCTACTCCTGAATGGAAAGGCCAGTTGACTCAAACCTGGCAGGGCATATCAGGACAGCTTGTAGATAGCTAAAATAGTTCTGATCCAAAATCCAAGATGGCCATTATGGCTGCCATCTTGAAAATCTATTTTGTGCTTCTTCTCCTGGAGCGAAAGGCCAACTGACTCGAATTTGATAGGAAGTTTTGGGGCGACTTGTAGATCATAAATACATGTAGCTTAATTGTTCCGAAATTTAGCTACATGAAATCCAAGATGGCTACCATCTTGTAAATCTAATTTGAGCTTCTTCTCCTGAATCGAAAGGCCAATTGACTTGAAACTTGGTAGGAATTAAGTATTTGGGCAACTTGCAGATCAAAAATAGCTAAAATTGTTCTAATCAGAAATCTAACATGGCGGCCATCTTGAAAATATATTTTGAGCTTCTTTTCTCCTGAATCAAAAAGCCAATCGACTTGAAACTTGATATGAAGTATCAGGGTTTAGATAAAAAAAATAGCTAAAAATGTTCCGATTGTTGATCTAAGATGGCTGCCATGATTGACATCTCAAAAATCTATTTCAAACCTCTTCTCTTGAACTGAAAGGCCAATTAACTTGAAATTTTATTGGAAGTATCAAGCTGATGTCACTTATTCAAATTACAATCCTGAGGTTAAACATGGCCCCACTCCAAAAAATGGTCAATGTCTGGTACTCTGGTGAGTGGTACAGGTCCATCCTGGCCCTCATCTTTACGGTGAATATTCATGAACAGTCCTAGCAAGTTTGAAAAGAAAATTATTCAGACATTTGCTTTCTTTCACTGGGGAAGCTCCTAATGCAGCTGGAGATGTTCATTATTATGCTGACTGCCTGAGCAGGTTGGTTAGGATTTTCTCAGTCATATGCTGTCCTAGCTGGACACCCTGGTTAATATCTGAGTCCATGTTTGGCATTACGAAAACATGCCTATTCAAATATACCGAAAATTTTACCACCAAAAAATGAAAATTTTCAGATAAAAAATTCTGATATTTTTCTTATTTCTGCTCAAAATATCGATTGTGGGTACTCGTTAGAACCGCCTCACCGAGGCAGTTGTAATGAGTACCCACAATCTATGTTTTTGAGCAGAAACAAGAAAAATAATGGATACCCCTGTAAACCCCAGTTTTACAGTATAAAAGTGGGGTTTAAGGGGGTCATAATTATATAGGCATGTTTTCGTGATGGAATTGCTAAAAAATGTCTGTTTGGTGCAAAAATATATTGCAGACCTTGAATGTTCTAAACATCCATGCAGTCTGATCAGGGCCTTCACTGTCCACAAACAGAATCATTGGCTGCTAGAATGTTTCAGTTGAGAGAGAGCAGGATGTCTGGATGTGACAGAGCATGTATAAGATGATGTGAATGCTCGAAGACGCGTTTTTGCTTGACACTGCCCATGTATAAAACTCTCTGTTTCAGGTGGAATATTAAAGTGGGAACAGCAATGTCGGTTGATGCACATGTGCACAAGAAAATACCTATGTGTAGATCAAGGAGGCAATGTGACCTTGACCTCAGATCACCTTGACCCCAGGACAGTATTCCGGTTACATCCAGTGATAAGGGTAGGTACCCAGAATATAGTCACTTGAGCAGCAATATCAGAAAGCGTATCTTCACACATCTCCACCCAGCAAAGATTCAGATCAGCCTGTGCATTGGCACAGTCTGATCAGAACCTGCCTAAGGCTCATTTCAAATAGCAAAGGATGCAAAGTTTCATATGCCTACAGTAAAGACTCTGATCAGACTGCTTGAAATTATGTTTAGGTTTTTAAGTACTCAGAAAAAATGTGTAATTATGTTTTGTGCCTTTGTTCTGCCCATGCATATTCAGAAAGTATGTTTTCTTACATTGTGGCCACACTGCCTCACTTTCCTTGTTACTTTATCGAAGAGTAAACTTCTGACAGAAAAGCTTAACCCATTGTTGACTGAATGAACTCCCCCACACTATAACTTGGAAAATTCTAATTATATTAGGTATGTCAGGCTATGTGGTATAGATGTTCCTAGAGAAAAATGATTAAACTATTTGCAAACAGTGGAAACCCTGATCTGATGCCACATTCTGTTGCATCTGATCTGTGTCTGCACTGTTTGCCCATGACCCTTTTAGGGGTTTCCAGACTACAATGGTTTAAATGTTTGCAGTTGAAGTATGCTTCAAATCAAAGTATTTCAATTATCAGGTGGCAGAATAGTTTGCCACCTTTATTACCATTTGTAAATCAGCTTGAAGAAAAACAGAAATCCTGTTTTGATCGTCATCATCATCATCATCATCGTCATCATCATCAGATTTTTTATTAACATGCAGGTACAGGGGCAACATCCACATCAGTAGGCCCCCTTCCACGTAGCTTGCTTGCTGCACGCATGGAAGATCTCACACCAGATCTTTAGGTATGTCTAGCATGAAGGTTGATAGCCGAGAGCTTTCACTCTCTGCATTCCCTCTCTATCAGCTGCTTCTATGTCATCTTGGTCCTCCTAGGCCCATGCTTTTCATCAACCTGTATGTCACAGGCTGTCTTGACTGCACCATTGGAGCATTCCACATGTCAGTACATGGAGTTACATCCCTTGATATGTTTTTCAGTTTACCATTAATGAAAAAATTACATTACAGATTTCTCAGGAACTATGAAAGCTGTAAAGTTGAATCTTGATACACACATGGACAATAAGCTGATATACGTATATATGTGTACCAGAATCAGTACCAAGCTCTTGGAGTTACATCCCTTGATAGGTTTTACAATTTACCATTAATGAATATAATGAAAAGTTTTGTTACAGATTTCTCAGGAACTATGAAAGCTGTAAAGTTGAAACTTGGTACACACATGGACAATAGGCTGATGTATCATGTGTACCAGAATCAGTACCAAGCTATTAAAGTTATAATCCTTGATAGGTTTTACAATTTGCCATAAATGAAAATTTTTGTCCCACTTTTCTCAAGAACTGAAAGGGTTACAAAGTTGAAACCTGGTACACTCATGGACAGTAGGTTGATGTATTGTGTAAACCAGAATCAGGGCAAAAGGGCCCATAACTTTTGGAGTTAAATCCCTTGGTAAGGTTTACATTACCATGTTACCATATCCTACACTGATGTTATGTGGTAAGCATGAATTCAAAATAGTTCAACACTATGGGTATTTCTCCTCTGATAGCACTGCATTGGGGCTATAGTCCATCATGAAAACATGCCTATATAATTTTGACCCCCTTAAACCCCACTTTTATATAGTAAAACTGGGGTTTACAGGGGTATACATTATTTTTCTTATTTCTGCTCAAAACATAGATTGTGGGTACTCATTAGAACCGCCTCGTTGAGGCGGTTCTAATGAGTACCCACAATCTATGTTTTGAGCAGAAATATGAATTTTTTTAGAATTTTTCATCTGAAAACTTTCATTTTTTGGTGGTAAAATTTTCAGTATATTTGAATAGGCTTGTTCTCGTAATGAGATTGTCTGACTGCTCTAGTTTTTCCATGAAAACGAATGTTGTGGGTGCTCATAAGAAGCTGTTGGTAAGGCATTTCTAACAAGTACCATGACTTATGTTTTCTGGTAAGGAAAATACTAATATGTTGTTATTTGAAAAAAAAACAACAAACAAACAAAACAACAAAACAAAATAAAACAAAACAAAAAAAAAACAACAGCATTTTATCTGAAGCTATAGATTAACCAAAAATAAAATATACATTGTACCTTATTCTCTGGAGAGGACAGAAATTTAATATTAGCATTCTGGGTAAAATTTACAGCAGAGGAATATTATTTAGAATATTTTTGTTATCTATTCACGAAAACAGGACTTAACAATTCATGCAAATTGTCTCCAGTGGTGACAGTTTATATGATATGTCAAGTCCAGTTTTCTGGGCAAAATAAGAAAACATGTCAGTTTGTTGTCTTCTGAATTAGCCCAGAGAGGTTAAAGCATTATGGGAACTTGTCCCTGTAAAATGTACTCACTTATGGTGAAAATCCTAAATACATGTATTTGGACAGATATGCTGGGCAAACAGTGTAGACCCAGATCAGACACTGCAGAATGTGGCATATGATCAGGCTGTATACTTATTGCCACTCATCAAGCTATTTTTTAAACACATCAGCAGGTATTATTTAGGCATTACGGAAACACGCCTATTCAAATATATTGAAAAAAGGAAAATTTTTTGATAAAAAATTAAGATATTTTTCATATTTCTGTTCAAAACATAGATTGTGGATACTTGTTAGAACTGCCTTGGTGAGGCAGTTCTAACGAGTACCCACAATCTGTGATTTTAAGCAGAAATAAGAAAAATAATGTATACCCCTGTAAACCCCAGTTCTACTATATAAAAGTGGGGTTTAAGGGGGTCAAAATTATATAGGTATGTTTTCGTAATGGTAAGTATTTTGGTAGATACAAAACCATATTAGCAGGTTATTTTATATGTAAGATATAATTTATCTTTAACTCTTTCCCTGCTAGTGGTGACTTTTGTCATCTGCTGATAACCTTTGCAAACAGTTTGGTCCCAACAGTTTTGTCCCAGATTAGGCCCGACAAAATGTTGGGCCTGATCTGGCTCCAAACTGTTTGACACTCTGATGGTATTCCTAAAAGAATTTTTTTGAAAAGTTAATTTTGAAAAAAAATCTATAGACAACAAAAAAGCATGCAAAATAACCCAACATGCAAAGAGTTAATAACAGACATTGGGGCCCAGTTGTTCAAAACTAACGATGTCGTTAGTTAATGTATCGTTAAAACTTTGATCATTAAATATGGCATATATGCTTATATTTTTGCTGAAAAAATGTGAGTAAAAGCTACTCACATGTTTTCAGCAAGAATACCTGTGAATAACATAAATATTGTACTTACTAGAACAGTCAATATTTTGATCACTAATGAGTTCGTTAAGCTAACGATGCTTTGAACAACTGGGCCCTGAGCAATTTTGATCATTTTTAGCATCATCTCAAAAACTTACCTATATAATTTTGACCCACTTAACCCCACTTTTATATAGTAAAACTGGGTTTACAAGTGTATACATTATTTTTCTTATTTCTGCTCTAAAACATAGATTGTGGGTACTTGTTAGAACCACCTCACAAAGGTGGTTCTAATGAGTACCCACAATCTATGTTAAGAGTAGAAACGTGAAAAATATCAGATTTTTTATCTGAAAACTTTCAGTTTTTGGTGTTGAAATTTTCAATATATTTGAATAGGCGTGTTTTTGTAATGATGATTTTTTTTCAGAATAGCTGCAGATAAGGTCCTTTTTTTCACCTGAAAATTATTGATATTATTCTATTTCTCTACAAAATATATGTTGTTGTACTCATTATAAGTGCCTCACAGAGGTGCTTCTACTGAGTACCCACAACATATGTTTTCTTGGAGAACTAATAAAATATTACCCCTGTTATTTGGAATTATGAAATTTACCTGGAAATGCCTATTTTGGTTCACTTGTAGGAGAGTGATGATATACCATTGGATAGCTACTGTAGAATAGAACATGTTGTGTCCGGTAAATGGCTCCATGCCTTGACAGGTGAGTTATTACACCACAACCTTTTTATGACACAATTGCCGGGATTCAGAGCAAAATCAATGTTAGCTAAACAACTGTCGTTTCCAGCAAAAATGTATAGATTATATAGAAAAATGACCATTTTATCCAAATAAAAATGTATAGATTATATACAAAAAATGACCATTTTATCCAAACAAAAAGAAAAATGACCATTTTATCCAAATAAAAATGTTTAGATTATATAGAAAAATGACCATTTTATCCAAATAAAAAGAAAAAATGACCATCTTATCCAAATAAAAATGTATAGATTATATAGAAAAATGATTATTTTATCCAAAAAAAAAAAAAAAAAAGAAAAAAGACCATTTTATCCAAATAAAAATGTATAGATTATAATGAAAAATGCCCATAAATGGTCATTTGTCTGTATAATCTATACAATATTTCCACTTTTAAACTGTCGTTTATCCAAAACTATCTTATGATGAACTGTCGTATAAATTCTTAAGTTGCTATAAACTTTGATTTATCACTGTATTTGTTTGTGTAAATATATGAGCAGGTCAATAGAAATCAGCAATTTAGTATATGCAAAGTAGACCCAATTCAGGGTCTGAACTGTTCACAAGTAGAATGTTTAAAGAATAGTTCACAAGTAGAATGTTTAAAGGCTATATATTATGATAGTGGCCAGTGTAGATAGATCTTATCAAACTGCATAGATGCACAGGTTGAACTGAGTCTACTATGGTTGCATATGTCATAAGGTTTCTTTTTCTCCAAAGAGTATACATTTTTTATCCAAAAAAGTATTGATATTTTTTGCTATATCTCCACAAAAACATGTTAACTGATACATGACGTCTCCGGGACGAAGCTCAATTTGGTGGGAGAGAATGTCACCGGGTTAGGTATAGACAGCACTTGTTCTGCCTTGCTGTACAAGCCAAATTATTATAGTGGCGTGGTAGAGTGCTTGATTGTCATGCAGGTGGGCCAGGTTCAATTTCCAACAAGGCCGGACATGATAATTTTTTCTTCATCTGTTACATTTTTCACCCAATGTAAAATCACCCTAAGCCCTGTGCCGTAATTTCCCAAGTCAGGGGTGTTCAAAAAGAATTGCTTATTTTGACCAGCAGCGCTCAAAATGTAAGTAATCACAAATTTCTTTTATTTCAAGCCTTGAAAGTAATTCCCATGACTAGGAATCCATAATTTCAGTCAATGAATCCACTTCCGGAATGCATCACGGTACGCTGATTTAGATATACTGGTAAGGTACTGGTATATAGCAGATTCAAGCGCCTGTCTGGACCAATATCTCCATTCAGTGAGGAAGGTTTTTAATTTCGGAAAAGGGAAGAAGTCACAAGGGGTAAGGTCTGGGGAATTAGGAGGGTGTGGTAAAACTGTTACCTTCTCTTTTTGCCCAAAAAATTGTAACAATGGCTGATGTAGAAGTCATACATGTTTGAAACCTGTTACTAGGTGCTGCTTCTGATAGTATTTTTTTTCAGTTTCTTCAATACAACACTTTTGTCCCTTTTCTCTGGCACTTGTATGGCAACGCCTTCACCAAAGAAGAAGATTGCATACAAAACCTTCTTTGCACTTAACATGGGTTTAGCAATTACTGGTCTTTTGCCCATATTTTATTGCTAACTTTCCTAACAGGTACAAAATAATGAATCCCAGTTTCATGGCCAGTAACTACATTTCTTTTTGCATCATATTTTGGAAATATTTTGAGCAATTGTTTGGCTATTTTAACTCTCTGCTTCTTTTGACCATCAGTCAACAAATGAGGCACCCACCTGGCAGAAATCTTCCTGACATACAAGATATTCTTTAGAATGTAATGAACTCTTGATAGTGAGATGCCAACCATTTGTGTTTTATTCACATACTGTATACCTAGCATCTCTTTCAACAATTTCTTTTACTTTTGCATCTATACTTTTGATACAATTTCGTTACAAGATGCAGACTTTGGCCTTCCTGATTTGGGTGCATTTTCTTTTGACTCTAACACAGAATCATTTTTTTTTATCCATCTATGAAGGTGCCATGACACATTAGTAGATCTGTAGATACCAGAAATTTCAGAAAATATTTGTTTCAAAGAACAACCTATCTCAAAGCAAGCTTTCATGTAGGCCCGTATTTCCTCCTTGATAACACTTTTACCAACCATTTTTACTACAATAGTTAATGACTGCATGTACAGTATTCAATTGGCAAATTATCTTTCAATTAGATTTATGGGCACATGTACAAATCACTGCATAGGTATTGGATAGCCCTATACAGGTACACTACAACCTCTTTATAACACAGTTCGTTATAACACGGTTTTGGATATAACACGGTTCAAAGATGGATCTCAAAAATGTATAGATTATATTGAAAAATGACCATAAATGGTCATTTTTCAATATAATCTATACATTTTTGTTCGGATATAACACGGTTGTTTAACTAACACGGTTTATGCTATGGACCCTAAAAATAGTGTTATAAAGAGGTTGTGGTGTATGTATTGATTTGTTTCAAGCTGGAGTGGATATCAGGCGATGCCACATTAAGCAATACCTTTGGAACAGCCCTCATATAATACTTTATAGCCTGGAATGTCAGTGAATATGTGAGAATTTCTTCTTTGTCTGTTACATAATGAGTCCCCACAATACATGTTTTCATGGAGAAATAATAATAATAATAAATCTGTTATATTTGTTAAAATATATCTTTGAGACACATGTGTCAGCAAAGTCCCAGAGCACCTGGCAATCTTGACTAGCTTTACAGACCTGGGCCCAGTTGTTCAAAGCGTCGTTAGCTTAATGAGCTCGTTAAGGGTCATTTCGTTAACTGTTTTAGGGGATTCAATACACAATATTTGATATTTTTTGCTGAAAAAATGTGAGTAGCTTTTGCAGAAGCTACTCACATTTTTTCAGCAAAAACTTTCAGCATATTTGCCTATCACTCAATTAAAATTTTAACGAATCGTTAACTAACGACATCGTTAGTTTTGAACAACTGGGCCCTGATTTACAGATCATTTGAACCTCCCAGAATAGAAAACAACCATTTGACCAGCTTAGATACACCCAGCTTGATCAGAGTCTATACTTCTTACAAACATAATACTTACACCTTTAATTATGAAAGGTCATTGGAAACTGCAGATGCTTTCATCACATTTTTTCCCACCTTTTCAGGGTTTTTACTGGGTCATTTTTGGAGAATATTTAAAAAGCAAAGACATAAATTTGCAGACTTTGTTTGTTGAGTTTAAACTAAGTTTGGTTCTGTAAGTTATGCCATTGAATTGTAAATACAAGGGCGAGTCAATAAAAAACCAGCCTAACTTATTTCTGGATGAGATCGATCTCTTCTTTTTGGATGTAATTGCCCTCTAGAATGATGCACTTGGACCAACGATATTCCAGTGCCACCAGCCCAGAACTGAAGAAGCCAGGGTCCTTGTCTCTGACCCACTCCTCAACTGCCGCTACGACTTCTTCGTTGGACTGGAAATGATGTCCACGGATATCCTTTTTCAAGTTTGGGAATAGGAAATAGTCACTAGGAGCTAAGTCCGGAGAATAGGTGGGGTGCGGTATTAGCAGTATTAGCTCGTACCCATTCCGCTCAACAGCATCCATTGCAATTTTGCAAGTGTGGACTCTCGCATTGTCCTTCTAAAGCAGAATCCCTTTGGAGAGTTTACTTTGGCGTTTTTCACGGATCACAATTCTCAGTTAGTCGAGCAAATTTGCATAACACGCACCAGTTAATGTATTTTTCTTTGCTAGAAAGTCCAACATAATAACGCCTTGTGCATCCCAAAATACAGTTGCCATCACCTTGCCAGCAGAGGGTTGCGTTTTGAACTTCTTTGGCCTTGTAGACCCCGGCCCTACACTCTGGCGACTTTGAGCTTTATTCTCTGGCTCATAATAATGGACCCAGATCTCATCTACAGTCATCAGACGTGAAAGGAAATCATCTTCCTTTGACCCAAACCGCTTCAACAATGCGCTGTATACTGATGCTCTGGTTGCCATTTGCTCGTCACTAAGGGATTTTGGGACCCAACGGGCTGTTAGCTTGTGCATACCCAAGCGATCATGTAAAGTTGTTGAAACGCTACCATGTGAAATGTGTAATGCATTCGCTATTTCTTCCACCTTAATTCCCCTATCAGAGTACACCAGATCCCGTACTTTGTTACCCATTTCTTCATCGGTGGCATCTGATGGGCGTCCAGACCTGGTTTCGTCTTCTAAAGAATTTAACTTGTGCATAGGATGGTGCAGAAGACCCATAAACATTGGTCAACTTGTAATGTATTTCCTGACCTGTTTTCCCTTTCAAATACAAGTACCGAATTACAGCACGGTACACAACTTTTGACAAAAAGCTTACTTTTGCATCGCTAGCCATGTTTGACATTCAATATCTTATGAGTGAATGACACAATAAGGGTGCAATTTTGCCCTCAGGCCTAAAACATGTATTCAAACAAGGCATGAAAATCTTGGGTGTCTTGGTCAATTGGAAATGGGATAGGCTGGTTACTTATTGACTTGCCCTCGTATATGAATGGCCTGTTTCAAATCTTGTCCATATGTGGAAAAAACATAATTATACATGTAGATTTCAACAAACTATAATGTACCATAATAACCCTATGTATTGGGACAGATAGACCTTTGGAAACAGTGTAGACCCAGATAATCAGGGTCTACACAGTTTTCCATACATATAACAATATTTAAGATGCATTAAGAGGTAGTATAAAGGACTATTTCAAATTTTAGGACAAGTATGGTAAGTAGATAAGTTGTCCCAATACTTAGGGTCAATACAGTACCAGTACATCTGGAGGGCCTTTGAAAAAATTTTTCTTGCACATGTGGTTTGGTCTACTGCTTATGAATAAAGCACTTTAATGACTCTGAAAGAGATAATGAAAGAAAATAATTACCTAACTTTACCATTGTAACAAAGGGAAGTAATCAATCTTGTAGATAAAGTTACTAATATCATTGCCTCCCTTTGAAAAATGTTTTATTTCCTTCTCTACTTTGGAAAAGTTAGATAACTGACCAATAGTTTTTACTGTCTGATTGTTAATACGCTGATTACATTAATTTTTCTGATGGTTGTGAATTATGATAAGTATTCCAACATTTTTAAATCCTAGTCCATTTGACTACATGGTGGTATGTCTAAAATATACTCATGGGAATCCATACAGTGCAGACCTGATAAAACTGTTCCTTTAGGAACCTTTTGATCTGGATCTGCACTGTTTGCTAGCTAAAACTTGTCTATCTGAATGTCATGAGTAGATACAGTATTTAGAACAGTTTCGATATTTTAGATGAATACAAGAATCAGCTGCTGCGGAGAGACGCAAGTAAGAAACAGGATGTGTTTGAAATAGATTTTTGTCTACCTATCCTAAATAACCTGGAAATATACCCCATCCTTGTTATGCTGATTGAGATAATATTAGCCTTTGTCATGCTGAATAAATTAAGATGCCATGCCCACTTCTAATTTCCAGCCAATCAGATTACTTGATCTGGGTTTCTGTTTGAAATTCAAATATTTAATGACAAACAGTGCAGATCCAGATCAGTTGGCTTCTTCACAAGCCAGCTTTTCTGGATCTACACTGTTTGCTAAGACAGGGCATGTTATGTTCAGCAAGAGAAGGATTAGCATCACTAAATGTCCTAAAATTGCAAACACTTTATTCCATGATTTTCTTCTTTTTTCCTGTCTTTGTTTTGCAAAATACTTGATGGAATGGCAAACAGTGCAGACCCTGATCAGACAGCTCCTAAGGTCTGATCTGGGGTGCACTGTTTGCATACACCTTGGCCAAAAAGTTGGTGTTCAAAATTTTAGGACAGTTACTGTATCTTAGTATTTTTGAAATTTTGGAAAAGTTAGCCATTGTCTGAGCTTTGTTGTATTTTTTCTGTCAAAATTATTGGAATGGCATTTTTTAGGGATATGTGTCTTTATAGTTTGATAATAAATAATGTTGTTAAAACTTTTGGTCCAACCCTTCTGCATGCTTTATTGTAGTGATTAGATAAAGTTAACCCATTGTAGACTGAATAAACTCCCTGACACTATATATTGGAATAGTCCAATTTCAATTTTAGATACCTCAGGTTATGTGATTTAGATATATTCCAAGAGAAAAATGGCTTAACTATTTGCAAACAGTGGAGACCCAGAGCATATGCCACATTCTGCAGCATCTGATCTGGGTCTGCACTGTTTGCCAGTTACCCTTTTTGGGGTATCCAGACTAAAATGGGTTAAACTATTATGTTTGATTTCATTACGAAAACATGCCTATTCAAATATACTGAAATTTTCATCTCCAAAAACTGAAAATTTTCAGATAAAAAAACCCTGATATTTTTCATTTTTCTGCTCAAAACATAGATTGTGGGTACTCATTAGAACTGCCTCGGCGAGGCAGTTCTAACGAGTACCCACAATCTATGTTTTTAAGCAGAAACAAGAAAAATAATGTATACCCCTGTAAACCCCAGTTTTACTATATAAAAGTGGGGTTTAAGAGGGTCAAAATTATATAGGCATGTTTTCGTGATGTGAGAGAATATCAGAAAAGAATAAAAAGAGCTCACTTTTCCAAAATTATCAGAATATGGTACCAAAGAAAAAGTAAGAAATGCAGACATGCTTGAACATTAAGGTCACTGCATTGCAAAAGGTAGCAGATAACATTCTAGTCTTTGAAAAATAAAAAAAATAAAATAGATAAATAAAAATGGCTTCTGCTGCAATCATAACAGGCACTGTAAGGATTTTTTGCTTCTGCTTATTCCAGCTTACTGGAAATTAAAGTCAACCCCTTTATACTGACACTCGATACAATGACAAAATTTGTTATAATGACAATTTGATTGTGACGCAACCTTCCCTTAAGAGGTAACAATTGATCACAAATTATGCAAGAATATTGTACTTAATACTTTAAAGAAACATTTGTTTTGGATATTTGTTAGAATTGCCTCAGTGAGGCAATTCTAACAAATATCCAAAACATATGTTCTTTGAGGAAATAAGAACAAAACATGACCTTTCTTACATATCAATCTGCTCATTAAGTATTCTGTACAACAGCAAATTCATTTTAATGGCAATGTCTTAGGGAACAAACGCTGTCGTTGTAACTAGGGTTCACTGTATATCTTTAGATGGCTAAGCAATACAGCTGACTCTCATTATCTCAAACACTAATAACTCAAACAACAGTGTAAGTAAAACAAAATTTTGTATAATGTTGGTTTACATTTGCTTTATGATCCATACATTTAAACCTCTGTTATTTCATACTACTGTTATCTCAAACTGAAAGTTCTTGTTCCTTGGAGTTTAAGATAATGAGAGTCCATTGTATTTCCTTTATATTAGTCAAGAAAGTAGGGCTGTATTCAACCCATTCTGGACTGAATAAGCTGAATTCACACTATATATTGGAAGAGTCCAATTTCAATTTTAGGTATGTCAGGCAATGTGATTTAGATACTTTTAGAGAAAAATGGCTTAACTATTTGCAAACAGTGGACATCCTGATTAGATGCTGCAGAATGCAGCATCTGATCTGGGTGTGCACTGTGCTAATTACCCCTTTAGGGGTCTCCAGACTATAATGGGTTACAGGGACTTGATATAATTGGTAGATTTTTTGCCATGTTTTTACAAGGGAGACAATTTCCTGTTTTGCTTTTCTGTATATTGAGCCCCTTCCAAAAATGGGGCTTGATACACTTGGAAGGGAGACAACTTTTGTGACTTTCTTTTGCTTTTCTGTATACATGTATTGCTTAATGCCCCTCATGAAAAGAGTCTCATCTCTGGGAGCAAATTCTGTTCTCTTAGAATAGACCCCTTTTCAGAAGGGAGCCAAAGCAATTTTGACAGTTACCTCCCCTGGAAGTGTACTCATTCCCCTGAAGTGACATTTTGTCTATACAAGAAAATGTCATATTTATCATTAGTATTCTGCTAGAGGTGGATTTATCATTACAGTTTTGCTAATAATCGATGATTTGATTTCTGTGCCTGTTACTTTACCGTATTTGCCCTTCGTATTCACACACCTCAACTACTTACAATACTTTATATAAAATTTGAACAAGTACAATTTACTGCCCAATTAAGCTGGACAAGTGGCAAACAGTGTAGACCCTGATGAGACGCCGCATTTTGGGGCGTCTCATCTGGGTTCTACATTGTTTGCTCAGGCCTGTCTGACCAACATACAGTAAACATGGTAAGAGTCATGCTCAGACAGACAGGTAAAATTATTACCAAATCTTCAGTCATTGCTAATCGATTATTGATCACAATGCCAGGACTGATAATCAATTATCTTTTCAGCTCTGATTAGCTGGCCTTAACATTAACTCCTTACTATGCTTATAGTTTCAGATAAGACGGGGTATCAGGTGTACATTTTTCTTATTTCTCCATGAAAACATATGTTGTGGGTACTCATTGGAAGTGCCTTAATGAGGCACTTATAATGAGTACCCACAGCATATATTTTCACAAAGAAATACGAAAAATATCAATACCTTTTCATTGCAATATACACCTAATCTTGGCTTATGTATAATACTTGTCTGATAATATGAACAAATAGTTTTTACTTACTACCTTTTGATGTGTGCTGGGTGTGTGACGTACAATGTAGACCCTCATCAGAATCCACATTGTGCAGCATCTGATCTGGCCCTGAGGGTATAAAACTTCTTTCATGTTCAGCTGAATTGAGCATGAAATTTCACTTGGTCATAAAAATAAAAATACCAAAAATTTAAAACTTTTTTCATGCTCAACTCAGCTGAGCATGCTCAGCTGAGTTGAGCATGAAAGAAGTTTTAAAAAATTGTCAGTATTTTAAGATTTATAAGCAAAATAAATTTCATGCTCAGGTGAGTTGAGCATGAAAGAAGTTTTAAAAAATTGTCAGTATTTTAAGGGTTGTAAGAAAAATAAATTTCATGCTCAGCTGAGTTGAGCATGAAAAAAGTTTTATAACCTCGGGGCCTGGGTATGTACTGTTTGCTCAGGCCTGTCTGTCAGAATACTTAGGGTGAATATCATAGGCTTAACAGTTCATTTGAATTGTCTTGTTAGGAGACATTTGTGTTATAATGAAGCTGTTCAAATGAGTATCTACAGGCTATACTCGGGTTTATCTACACCAAAAATTTCTGTTTCATTGCTGATTAACTGGTGTTACAGTAAATAAATGAGATCCTGGAATTTTGGGATTAGCAAGTGCCTGGTGTTTCCTGTTGTCTTAATCTTGTCCATTGTGAATACATAGTATCACTTTAACCCTTGTCATGCTGAATAAATTAAGATGTCACGCCCACTTCTAATTTCCAGCCAATCAGATTACTTGATCCAGGTTTTTGATAGAAATTCACATATTTAATGACAAACAGTGCAGCCAACTGATCTGGATCTACACTGTTTGCTAAGACAGGGCATGTCGTGTTCAGCAAGAGAAGGGTTAATATGAGATAATTATACCTCCCGCAAATTTTGTTTGTTGGGGGGTGGGGGGGTATACTGTTTTCACGCTGTCCAACTGTCCATCTGTCCATCCATCGGTCTGTCCGTGTGTCCATCCGTGTGTCTGTCTGTGGCTAGGGGCCAATTCTCTTGGAGTTATGCCCTTTGTAATTTTTTTTCTTAATGCAGAAAAAAAGGCAGTAAAAAGTTTGTGTGCACACTATCTCTTTAACCAATGGCTGGAATTAGACCAAACTAGCAGAGATACACATATATTGAGTAGCAGAGTGTTATATTTTGTCATCTAATTCATTATTCCTGTTTTGTCACAAAGCAAGGACAATTCATGGCCAAACAGAAATTTTTCCTTGACTATGATAATGTCAGTAGAATGCTTTCTCCATGATATGGAGAAGAATTTTAAGAGAGAAACCAATTAGAATCAAAGTGTTCTGGTTTCCTGATCTACCTGTCATTATGACAATCTTTATGTCAACACCAATAGAAGCAATGAAATAAAAAATGCTGGGCCCAGTTGTTCAAAGCTAACGACGTCGTTAGTTAACGATTCGTTAAAATTTACATCGAGTGATACGCAAATACGCTGAAATTCTTTGCTGAAAAAATGTGAGTAGCTTTTGCAGTGCAAAAGCTACCAACATTTTTTCAGCAAAAAATATCAGAATATTGTATATTGAATCCGCTAAAACAGTTAACGAAATGACCCTTAACGAGCTCGTTAAGCTAACGGGGCCCTGGTTAGGTAATCCACAGTGAAGCTGTTGGCTGTATTCTGTCCTTTCACTTAAACTCAGATTTGAACATTACTCCCAAGAAAATGGTTGGAGGGTGAGTCCCAGGATTAACTGGAGTGTGAGTCAAGTTCACATTTGGCATTCACAACATCACCCAGCCATTACTTACTGGAGTGCTGGCTGGACAATTAACGGTACAAGTACTACAATTTCAGTGTTTAAAAATATCTTCAAAGAGGAATTATTTCTCACATCTGGAAAAAACATATTATTCTGGAATTAGTTACTAACTACAGTCGAACTTCGATGGCTTGAACATCTTTAGGACCATAGAAAAATGTTAAAGACATGGGTGGTTCGAGCCACTGAGGGTTA
This sequence comes from Anodontia alba, assembly GCA_964016985.1. NCBI lineage: Eukaryota > Metazoa > Mollusca > Bivalvia > Lucinida > Lucinidae > Anodontia > Anodontia alba. The sequence continues at coordinate 44,791,679 of OZ024832.1, read as the reverse complement.
ATTATGGTGCCAAGTCAGGAAGCAAATGGCGATAATTTAGGGATTTGTTTTCGATTTTCTACACAATAATTGTATGTTGAGTGTACTCATTAGAATCACCTTGATGAGGTGATTCTAATGAGTACACACAACATACAATTTCACGATAAAATAAGAACATTTCCCTAAATATTTGTTTTCTTGAGCTATTGGAAGAACTTTGTAGGGACTCAAAAACGAGTTTGAATTAGCCATGGTAAATGAGCCATCAGTGTTCGAGCTATCGAGGTTCGACTGTATAAGCATGTTTTGAAGTGTAAGAAAACTTACTTTAGATGCATCAAATTGAAAAATGACATGGGAAAATCTGACCAAAGAATTTAATGCTCAATCTGGTATTACCCCCAGACACTAAAGAGGTTAAAAATGCTGGGATAATATAAAGACCAGAAGGAAGACTGACAAGATAAAGAAAGGTGTGATTGATTGTTCACCGGACACAAGCCCTGTTGTCCATAGGATTATTCCATCACAAACTGACCTTGCCACGAGGTTTGTGAATTTCAAGTCAGGGCTACATATGGCCTGTATATTTACAGAAAAACATCCTTATCAATTTCTGTATAATTTGGAATTCAGTCTGCCTGGGTGAAAGATTTTTACATGGGTGCAATTGATTGTTCCTACCATGCCTGATAGTCCACCTATTTGAGTGAACTTGTATTTCAGTTGGTATTTCATTAGATGTAGGAAATTTAATAAACTCTTGGTGATGTGCGGCAATTAATTAATAGTTCTTTGCCCACAGTTCGACTAACTGATGCCTGAGAAATATCTAGCAAATCGGCATTTACATTTGAAAACTTTCATTAGCAAAAAATCACAAACTGGTTAATAACTGTAGTAAAGATGGAATGTTAGCCTGCAACCATAAAAGACATTAAAATTGTCACAAATCATATCCAAAATACTTGCAACCATCTCTTTAAAGAAACGAAACCGGTGTTCAAAGTCCTGGTCTTCCAGGACCTCCATAGAATTAGATTGGTCTCTGAGGTATCATTTGGCCCTGGGAATGTTCTCAATTTATTCTAGTCTCTTTTAGTAATCAATTTTATAGGAAAAAAGAAAAATTTTAAAGTTCCACAAACATGTATGCTCCTCGAGGGAGATGTGGTGTTCACTCAACTGCCACTCAATTTTTGAGGATTGCTACTCGTGTGATCGAGTTTGGGGATTATCTCAGTGAGTTTGAATGGAGTATACCTGGAGTGGAGGAATTAAGAGCTGTGTGCTTTGGTGTAAAAATACCTTATGGCGCATTCTCTTTAATATCAGAATCTATGACATGAGTGTGAAAATCCCTTTTTGCTTGGGGTAGGGTAAATGTCCAAAAATTCCAAATGCCAACTTATGTGATAAAATGGCATATTCAAATACTGCAGACCCAGATCAGACTGCTCATGAAGGAACAGTCTGATCAGGTCTGCATTGTTTGCCCTTCCTCCAAGTATTTTGTCAGATATCAAAATACATCAAAACATAAAATTTAGGCTAAAAAATTTATGGCATAAAGTGTTTAAAGATTTAGGACATTTACCATAGACAGTTTTTACTCTGCATACATCTGATATTGCTTTGTTGACCCTTAAAGCCCCAGTCACAATTTTCAAATATTTTATTTTTTATTTATTTGTTTTTTTTTAATTTTCAGAGAAAATAAGATTTGGCATTTCATGTTAAACGACTGCTAGGAAAAAATATAAGATCATTTTTCTCTGAGAATAGAAAAAAATATTTTAAAATTTGTCTGCTTCAGTTTTGAAAGGGCTCTTTGAGGGTGGAATAATTTCAGCCTTCCTGATATAAAAATTTAACCCATTCACAGGAATTATTTCTTGTACCACTGCTTTGCTTATTTACCCTTGTACTGCTGAACCTGGAAATAACCTGCCTTTGCAAATAGTGTAGATCCAGATCAGTTGGCTTCTGAAGAAGCCAACTGATCTGGATCTGCACTGTTTGTCACTCAGTATTTGAATTTATATCAATAACCTCAGTCAAAAAAATTGAATGGCTGAAAAGTGGGCATGGCATCTAAATTTATTCAGCATGACAAGGGTTAAGGAGTTTGGATACACTTGATGGAGTTTCTGCCATTGTTTACAAGGGAGATAACTCTTGTGACTTCCTGTTTGCTTTTCTACACACAAAACACCTTATGAAAAGGCATCTATTCTGAAAGCAAATAATTTGCTCCCTCAGGGATCAGATCCTTTCCTTTTAGAGTAGACTTCTTTTCAGAAGAGAGACAAAACAGTTGTGAAAGAGTTACCTCCCCTGAAAGTATATTCAATTCCCCTTAATTTTATCAGCTCTTAAACTGCCAATCACAACAATTGTTGTCTGCTTTGTCATCTGCTTGTGATTTTAAAAGTCATTTTTGCAAACAGTTTGGACCCAGATCAGACTGCTCCTCTGGGAGCAGTCTGATCTGGGTCCACACTGTTCGCCTGTATGCAAAAATAGGTTTAAAAAGTTTGCAAGAAGATGCAGCAGACGACATAAACAGTAGACATTTTCAGATGCAGGTTTTCTTGGCATTTTAAGGGTTATTTAGCCTTGCCCAAGGCTTAGCAATATACATATATGTTTTTTGGCTTATTGAGCTCTGTGGCTAGTCTATAGATAAATGGGCTGGATTTCTAACAATATATTTCAGAGACAACCACAGAAGAAAAGTTCACCCATAGACTAGCTAAACATTGAATCAAAAAGTAGAATATAAATGAAAAAAAAAAAAAAAATAAAATAAGTAAACAAAAAGTGACAAACATACTGGCCTAGTAGCTAGGCTAAGGGTTAGTGCATGCAAACAAAATACATGTACTGCATTGCTTATTTCGTAGTATAGAACACTGTTGAAAAACGTATGTTTTCCATCAGATTTTCATGTGGATTTCATTTTTATACCCCAGAAAATGAAATTTGGGAAGGGTATATAGGTGTCATCACTTCAGTCTGTTGGTTGGTCAGTCAGTTGGTTTGTCCATCTGTCCAAATTTGTGAAGTAAACTACTTCTACAACTTTTGTAAGATTTTCATGAACCTTCATATTAATGTGTAGCATAATGAGTGGTAGAGGATCATTTTTTGTTGTTGTTATTGCAGGGTTATCTGCCATTGGCACTATTAGTGTTTTCATGTGGGCATCATTTTTATACTGGGCAGGGGCATCTACATGTATGTTGATTGATGTTACTATGTTTTATAGAAATCCCTGTATCAAAACAGTGTAGACCCTGTTCATTCTGCAGTGTCTGATCTGGATCTGTACTGTTTGCTATTTACTCTTTAAGGGGCCTCCAGACGAAAATGAGTTAACCCTTTTCATGCTGAACCAGGCTATACCCTGCTTTTGCAAACTGTGTAGATCCAGATCAGTTGGTTTCTTCAGAAGCCAGCTAATCTGGATCTGCACTGTTTGTTATTCTGTATGCCATCAGGCATCTGTCTCTCTGGCTGTCTGTCACACTAGTGTCCTCTCTATAACTTGAAAACCGTTCAAGCTGTCTTCACGAAACTTCATATAAATATCAATCAACATAAGATGACTTGCAAAGTGTAAGAACCATAACTCTTGCATTTATACTTTTTGTTATTTCTCTTGGACTCTGTCACAAAATCGTGTCGGTGCTATAGCTTGAAAACCGTTCAAGCTATCTTCAAGAAACTTCATCTAAATATCAATCAATATTAGACGACATGCAGAGCACAGGAACCATAATTCTTGCATTTATACCTTTTGAGTTATTTCCCTTGGACTCTGTCACAAAATCGAGTCTGCTCTATAACTTGAAAACTGTTCAAGCTATTTTCAAGAAACTTCATATAAATATCAATCAACATTAGACCACATGCAGAGCCCAAGAACCATAACTCATGCATTTATACTTTTTGAGTTATTTCCCTTGGACTCTGTCACAAAATTGTGTCCACTCTATAACTTGAAATCCGTTCAAGCTATTTTCACAAAACTTCATATAAATATCAATCAACATTAGACAACATGCAGAGTGCAAAAACCATAACTCTTTCATTTATACTTTTGAGTTACTTTCCTGTGACTCTGTCACAAAATCATCTGCTGTGTAACTTGAAAACCTTTTAAGCTGTCTTCACGAAACTTCATACAAGTATCAATCAACATTAGATGACATTCAGAGTGAGAACCATAACTCTTGCAGTTATACTTTTAGATTTATTTCCCTTGGACTCTGTCACAAAATCGTTCGCTCTATAACTTGAATAGCGTTCAGGCTGTGTTCACAAAACTTCATATAAGTATCAATCAACATAAGATGATGTGCAGAACCATAATGCTTACATTTATACTTTTTGAGTTATTTCCCTTGGAACTTTGTCCATCACAAAATCGTGTCTGCTCTGTAACTTGAAATCTGTTCAAGATATCTTAAAAAAACTTCATGCAAATATCAATCAACATTAGACAACGTGCAGAGTGCAAGAACAATAACTCTTGCATTTATACTGTTTGAATTATTTCTCTTGGAGCTTTGTCCTTCATAAAAAATGTGTCCACTCTATAACTTGAAAACTGTTCAAGATATCTTCACAAAAATTTATATGAATATCAATCAACAAAAGAAGACATGCAAAGTGCAAGAACCATAACTTTTGCATTTATACTGTTTGAGTTATTTCCCTTGGAATCTCATTAGTTAATATAAATGTTCGCTGAATTTACAGTACAATATGACATCAAAAAATTAGGAGACATCTATGTTTTTGTAGAAAACCAAATTCTAGTTTTTACTTCTGCTACTTTGTGATTTCAGAGGAGTACAAGAAAAAGCAGGAAGAAAGTAAGTCGACTGACAGCAAGTCTATGAGCTCTTTGAAGTGGAGCACAGCTCAGTTAAAAAAGGTAATTCTTGTTTTACTATTGAATTATTACAAAGGGCTTTACATATTTATTCAAAAATACTGGAAAATTTTGATATATTTGGTGTGCTTTAATCATTCAAGTACTAACACATCTACAGCAGAAGACACTTTGAAATAATTTTTAACCCCATGCTTTAGCAATGGGGATATTGTGAATACCTCCATCCATCCTTCTTTCAGGCTATCACATCCTAAACCACTGGGCACAATTTAACCAAATTTGCTACATGACTTTTTCCCACATGGTAAGGGTGTTAGAGAGCAACATTATTATTTTTTTTGTCTGTTCATCTGTTCACCTGCCATCACGCTATCTCCTCCTAAACCACAGGTGGAATTTAACCAAACTAATGCTACATGACTTCCCCCATGTAGTAAGGGTGTAGGAGAGTAACATTATTTTCCCATCTATCTGTCATACTATTAGCAACATTAGCACCAAGCATTGTGCAAGTCAGTTGTCCAGTATCTCCAAAAGTTGTTATATAGCACCCTGGCTTACCCCCTCCCCCTCCTCCCCCCTGTAAGAAATTTAGTTTCTTAGACAGGGGAAGGTGCTTGGGGGCGTATGCAGCTTCGCAAATTAAATTACTGCATATAAAGACACTTAACCCTTGTCATGCTGAATAAATTAAGATGTCCTGCCCATTTCTAATTGTCAGCCAATCAGATTACTTAATCCAGATTGTTGATACAAATTCATATACTGAATGACAAACAGTGCAGATCCAGATCATTTGGCTTCTTCAGAAGCCAAATGATCAGGATCTACACTGTTTGAAAAGACAGGGTATATCCGCGTTCAGCAGGACAAGGGTTAATAAAGCTGAGTTTCCAATTTTCAATTTTTTATGTTCTTTGTTTTCAAAGGCAACGTTTTAGAGTTTTATAAGTTTTGGGGCAGTTCAGTCTATCTTGACTGATATTTTAGGGTAGTCCAAGGGTTCAGATAAATGGGTCCCCAGCATGTTGACCAAAGATCAGGCTTGATATTTTCAAGTATCTCCTGTCTCTCTATGAAGATGACCCTGAGGAATTTATGCATTGAGTTGTGACCCAGTGTGAGACTTGGGTCCATCAATTTAATCATGTAGCCATAAAGCAGAGTACGCAGTTAAAGCACTTTGGTTTCCCCCCTCCCCACTCCTCCCCACATAAGAAATTTAACCCTTAAACTGCCAATCACAACAATTGTCGCCTGCTTTGCCATCTGCTTGTGATTTTAAAAGTCATTTTTTGCAAACAGTGTGGACCCAGATCAGACTGCTCCTCTAGGAGCAGTCTGATCAGGGTCCACACTGTTTGCCTGTATGCAAAAATAGGTTTGAAAAGTTTGCAAGAATATTCAGCAGACGACATAAACAGACAACATTTTCAGATGCAGGTTTTCTTGGCATTTTAAGGGTTTCTTAGACAGGAAAGGTGACAGCCCTATCTTTTGGGATAGTCAGGGGGTTATCATGGTGGATTATTTTTTGAGGAAGGACGCAAGATATTGCATAATATGCAGAATAACTTAGGTAGCTGTGTCAGGAGATTGTGAAGAAAAGAAGAGGAAAGTTGACTCGATGTGTTCTGCTTTTGCAAGATTATGCACCAGCACACACCTCTTAAGCTGCTATGGCTGTTGAGACTAAGTGCGGCTTAGAGGTCATTCCTCATTCCCTGTATTTTCCTGATTTAGCCCCTTCTGACTTTTATCTGTTCAAAATCTGAGAACTAATCCTTGTGGTAGGAATTTTGAAGCAATGAAGGTGTCATAGATGCAGTACATGAGTATTTGGGGGACCAGGAAGACTTTAAGCTTCAATTTTGCAGTAATAAGCAAACTGGAACAGTGTTGGAGAAAGCGCATCGAGGCAACGGGAGATGAAATTCAGAAATAATGGCACAGTTTCTGCTCTTGGTCATTCCAAAAATACAGGGGCTGAGAACTTTTTGATTGTACCTTGTATATTGCACTCTACTAATGACATATACTGATACAATAACAGTTCCAGATATCTTTTTGCTAATAACAGGGGATTGATGATACCAGAAAGCTCTTTACTGAGGACTCTGAAAAATTCATTACTGACAACATAAAGTGCACTTTACTAATGACATTTGTGTTGATAGTTCTAGGTAGCTTTCTACTATTGACATTAATTGATGACACCAGGAAGCTCTTTCCTTATGACAAATATTGCCGATTTCAAGAATCTATATACTAATGCCTTATATTGATAATTCCAGGAAGCTCTTTCATAGATCTAGATAAGACACTTTTTCAATTTTAATGAAAAGTACCAATATTTTACTTATTTTTCCACAAAACATATGTTGTGGGTACTCATTAGAAGCATTTTGCCAAGGGGCTTCTAATGAGTATCCACAATAGATGTTTTTTTGGAGAAATAAGAAAATACTAAGGGGAATACCCCCTCTTATCTGTAGCTATGCTCCTTTCTTATAAAATACAGTCAACACTCATTATCTCGAATTCCAAGGGACTTTCTGAAATACTTCGAGATTTCCGAACCTCGACATATCAGATTTGCAGAATTGAGGAAAAAATAATTCAAACAACCACATTTAACAAATATATATGTAATTTGATTCCTGAAGTTGAGAGATATATTGAAAATATGGAAAAGAGGAGAAATTGCTCCTTAGGAGCAATTTCTCCTCTTTTCCACAATATTTTTTTTACCTGTTGTTAGATTTTCATGTTTAGGCAGCGGGACCAAATTTTCACTTCAAGATAAGCGGTTATTCGAGATGTGAGGTCAAAATAACGAGAGTCAACTGTATATTGCCAATTTCAGGAAACTATTTACTAATAATATAAAATGATAATTCCAGGAAATTAAAGCCAAGGAGAGACACTTCTTGATGTGATGACCCATTCACCTTTATCTTGCTAGTTTATTCATGAATATGTATTTATATATTGTTTTCTTGCATGCAAACCTGTGATAGGAATTAAAAGATCAAGGGTTTAAAATATTTGTAAGCTCAGCATGCAGCAGCCTGAATTCTTTTTATGCTTTACCTTACATGAGTTCTTGAAGCCCTGATTTCTGTATATAACCAAATCTAATAGTTGCTGCATTTTTAGGTTGTTAATTTTTATATTTATATTTGACAACAGTCACTGAACTGAAATATCTCTCTTTTACTAGTCTAAAGATAATACTAGTTTCAAGATCTTATGTTTGGCTGTGTGCTTCTTGCATGTTGATTTATCTTATTCTCTTACAGTATGCTTTGGGTTCATACATATGTTCAGGCGAAAATGAAAATCAAAAGTCACAAAAAATGGTTCCTAATAGCTGGGTTTCATCATTAGAAATGTACATCAAATCTCCATGTATGAGGGAGAATCCACAAACAATTTTCTTATTTCTCTACAAAAAGGTACACCACAACCTCTTTATAACACTATTGTTGGGGTCCATAGCATAAACCGTGTTAATTAAACAACCGTGTTATATCCAAACAAAAATGTATAGCTTATATTGAAAAATGACCATTTATGGTCATTTTTCAATATAATCTATACATTTTTGGGATCCATCTTTGAACCGTGTTATATACAAAACTGTGTTATAACGAACCGTGTTATAAAGAGGTTGTGGTGTATGTTGTTGGTACTCATTAGAAGCATCTTATTGAGGCACTTCTAATGAATACCCACAACATATTTTTCTCATGGAGAGATAAGAAAACTGTCAGTACTTTTTGGTTACAGAAAGTGCCTTGTCTGGAGCTATAGTATATTTGATTTTATTTTGATCATTTGTTTAGCTCACCTGAGCCTTTAGGCTCAAATGTGAGCTTATAATATAGGCAGGCTCCGTCGTTATGGTCCGTTCATCGTGGTCCATTGTCCACACTCTTCAAACGTCTTCTCCTCAAAAACCACTGAGCCAATCAAAGCCAAATTTTATATGGAGCTTCAATTTGTAGGGGGAACGAAGGTTTGTATACTGCATCTGGGTCACATGCCCAAGATGGCCGCATGCCTGTATATCGGAAAAAAACCCTTTAAAAATCTACTTTTCCAGAACCGAAAGGCCTGAATGCCCCTGGGGCTTGGTATGCAGCCTTGGGGAAATGGGCCTAATAAAGTTTGAAAAAATGATAACCTTGGTCTTTTTTATGGAAAGGTTGATTTGTTTTAAGTAGACTACAATAGGCAAAACTTTAAAAGTCTTCTAGGCTCAAGTCTTTGATTTTTGGAATTTAGCTTTATCTAATGGACCTCTACCAAGATTGTTCAGATAATAGCCCTGGAGTCAAAAATGGCCCCACCATAGGGGTCCCTTGTTTTACATAGACACATATAGGGAAAATTCTTCAAACATTTTCTTCTCAGAAACCACCGGAACAGATTTTATATTGAGCCTTAATGCGTACAGGGGGAGAAAGTTTATTCGGTGCATCAGAGTTACATGACCAAGATGGCCGTCATGACCATATATGGTTAAAACCCTTTAAAACATCTGGAACAAAAGGGCAATAGCCCTGGGGCTTGTTATGCAGCATAGGGGACATTGGCCCAATAAGATTTGAAAAAATGATAACCTTGTGTCAACCTTGACTTTTTTTTATGGAAATGTCATTTTTTTTCATACACTCCCATAGGCAAAACTTAAAAATTTTCTTGTCTGAAACTAAAAGGTCTAGACCTTTGATATTTGGTATGTACTAGCTTTAGCTTGTAGAACTCTACAAAGAATTCAAATTATAGCCTGGGGTCAAAAATGGGCCAACCCCAGGGGTCACTTGTTTAACATAGACTCATACAGGGAAAAACTTAAAAAAAAAAACTTCTCTAAAACTAGAAGGCCCAGGCTTTTGATATTTGGTATGCAACTTCTTCTAATGGGCCTCTACCAAGATTGTTCAAATTATAGCCCTTGAATAAAAAAAAAATGGCCCTGCCCTGGGGCTCACCTGTTTCACATAGACCCATATAGGGAAAACATTTAAAAATCTTCTTGTCTGAAACAAGAAGGCCCAACCCTTTGATATTTAATATATATCGCTTTATCTAATGGACCTCTACTAAAGCCTTGGGCTAAAAAAATGGCTCCACCCTAAGGGTGCCACTTGTTTTATATAGACCCATTATAACAGGGTAAAACTTATAAAAACCTTCTCAAGTGAACCTAAAAGGTACCAGCCTTTGATATGTAGCTTCATCTAGTAGGCCTTTATCAAGATTGTTCAAATTATAGCCCTGGGATCAAAAATGGCTCCACCCCGGGGGTCACTGGTTTTACATAAACACATGTAGGGAAAATTTTTGAAAGTTTTCTTATCTAAAACTAGAAGGCCCAGGCTTTCGATATTTTGAAAGTAGCTTCATCTAGTGGACCTGTTCCAAGATTTTCAAATTATAGCTCTGGGGTCAAAAATGGGTCACTTGTTTTACATAGTCTCATTTAAGGAAAAACTTTAAAAATCTTCTTGTCTGAAACTAGAAGGCCGAGACCATTGATATTTGGGAAGTAGCTTCAGCTAGAGGGCCATTACCAAGATTGTTCAAATTACAACCCTGGGGTTAAAATGGCTCCAAATCCCCCCAACCCCACACTCTTATGGGGAAAAGCTTAAGAAATCTTCTTATGTGAAACTAGATGGCCTTTGACATTTGGTACTTAGTTTTAACCAGTGGACCTTTGTCAAAGTTGTTCACATTATAGCCCTGGGGTCCACAATTGCCCCACACCAGGGGTAACTTGTTTTATATAGACTCATATGGGGAAAAACTTTAAAAATCTTCAGGTGTGAAACTAGAAGGCACAGACCTTTGTTTCTGATTTGCCAAATTAATTAAAGCTAAATTCCATGCCAGATTATTGTAGGATACAGAGACCAAAGGTTTTTCAATCTGTATCAGCTACCATACCCATATGTTTCATTCTTTAAAATGTCACCATAAGCTTGCTCAGACAAAATAGTCTCATGTGAGCTACAGGACCATTGGTCCTCTGGTTTTTATTTTGATGCAGTTTGTATGGACTTATCTGGAACAGTTTATTCTGAAAAGGCTTCATGATTCAGAAAGTGGTACTTGAAACAACAGTACCAGCCCAGTACCACTCCAAATTAACCCCAACAGTACCAGTCATAGTAGCAGACAATCTTCTATCTTTTTTTTCTAATTTTTCTGAGAAAAATAAGGTTTGACATTTCATGTGAAACATCTGCCTAGTAGATGATTCACATGAAATGTTAAGCCTTATTTTAGAATATACAGCAGCAGAAGACTACATTAATTTTTTTTCTGAGAAAAATAAGGCTTGACATTTCATGTGACTCAGCTTCCTAACATATATTTCAGCTAAAGATTAATAACCTTTGTCAAATAATTACTCATTCTAAGGTTTTGCTATTTAACTCTTCTTGGAGCATGATACTGTATTTTTCTCTTAAGGAAAATGTCCTAAAATTTTGTTCACCAGGTTTAATAAAATGGCATTAAGTGTTTGAAATTTAGGACATTTTTTATCTTTTTATCTATTTTTATTATTCTATGGGTTTTTTTTTTTTTATATCTCAGTATTCATTGCATTAGGCTTTCATTGAGTATACAGTAAATATCCTAAAATTTCACACACCACCAAGAAGGGCAGTTGTCAGTTTCTGGCGAAAGAATGTGCACAATACTGGTTAACCGCTTAGAGGACTAAGCCTGCCCAGTAAACGTGTGGTTAGGTAAACTGACCGCGCTCGACATGACCCCATTGGGTTGACTGGGCCGTAAAACCTCAACACAAACAAACAATTCACACACCAGTGTTTTTTTACAAAATGACATATGCAAATAGTGCAGACCCAGATCAGATTGCTCCTTCAATTTGACCAGGGTCTGCACTGTTTGCCAAATTGCTAAGTATTTTAAGGAAGAACTGCATTAAAAGCAACATTTAGATGAAAAAAAAAGAAAAAAGTGTATCAAACAAAGTGTGAAATTTTAGGACATTTACCTTTTTTATCCTTTTTTGCTATTATTCTATGTATTTTTTATTGCAATATTCATTCCATTAGGCTTTCTTTCAGAATATACCATATTTTCACAAGGACACAGATTCTTGAGTTGTTTTCAGTGTGAAAAAGGAATATTGGAGGGGGTGGGGGTTAAATTCTTTAGGGGGTTTCAGTATGATACTTAAAGTATCTTTAATCCTTAAAGCACCAAGCAGACGACATTTTAAATTTTACATTGTTTTTTTAGTTTTTAGAGAATACAAGTCTTGGCTTTTCATGTGAATCGTCTGCCCAGCAGACGATTCACATGAAAAGTCAAGACTTGTTTTCTCTGAAAAATAAAAAAATATCAAAATGTCTTCTGCTGCAGTTGTGACTGGCACTTTAAGGGTTAACCGTCACCTGTCTCTGGGTTAATTCAGCAGACGACAAATTGATGACAGAACATGAAGTTTCAGAACCTGTGTTTCTGGAAAAAAAAAAAAATAAGAAATTTATTGTCAGTTTGTCATTTGCTGAATTTTCCGTTAGAGCAGTAAAAGTTAAGGTACAGTACTTATCCTAATATTGGGACAACTAAACCCTTTTCCATACTTGTCCTAAAATTTGTACAAGTCTGTTATACTACCTGTTGAAGTGTCTAGAAATTGCTGGATGAGCGGCAAATGCAAATAGTGCATGCAGACTCTGATCAGATGCAGAAATCTGCTTGCTGCATCTGATCTGTGTCTACACTGTTTGCTCATGCCCATTTATCCCAGTCTGTAGTTATTCCAATATAAGCCCCATCTGTAATAAAGGCCCCCTCCTAATTTTCTAGGAGAAAAGCATTTCTAAATACAGTGAACCCTCGTTACAATGACAGCATTTGTTTCCAAAGATATTGCCATTAAAATGAATTTACTGTGTAAAAGTTGTAAAGAATCCTTAATGGACAGATGTAGGAAAGACCTTATTTTATTCTTATTTCCTCATAGAAAATAAGTTTTGGATATTTGTTAGAATTACCTCACTGAGGCAATTCTAACAAATATCCAAAAACAAATGTTGCTCGAAGTTTCAATGCAATATTCTTGCATAATTTCATTAACTGTAAGGTCTTGAGTGAAGGTTTCATGACGTTCAAACTGTCATTATAACAATTTTTTTTGTTGTATCGAGTGTCAGTATAAAGAGAGTTGAATGTTCATGCAAAATAGAGTTTAGGCCATCAAAATATCTTATTTTCGGCCTAAATTTGGACTCAATGCTGTCATTCTAGCAGGAATGAATTGCAATGCACTCCCCCCCACCCCCCACCCCACAGGGCATATAGTAGAATAAATACAGTATTTAGGGTAAATACAGGATGTTTCATGCATTTACATTAAATGTGCTAAAATTTCAAACACTACTTTGCTGATAAAATGGTATGTACAAACAGTGCAGACCCAGATCAGACTGCTTCTACACTGTTTGTCTTTCCAAGAAATATTTTTTGGAGTAAATGCATAAAAAATGATATTTTAGAGGATAAAAGCATGGCATTAAGTGTTTGAAATTTTAAGACATTTATTTTTTTGTCAACTACTTTCCATGCTACACAGATGTCTATATGGAAATTTGCTGTAAGTTCACCGTTGCAAACCGGGAAAATAGACCCCACCTACTAGCATGAGTGAAAACTTATTTAACCCTTGTCCTGCCGAACTGGGATATACCCTGCCTTTGCAAACAGTGTAGATCCAGATCTAGATCAGCACTTTTGTCATTAAATATGTGAATTTCTATCAAAAACCCTGATCAAATAATCTGATTGGCTGAAAATTAGAAGTGGGCGTGGCATCTTAATTTATTCAGCAAGACAAGGGTTAAGCCTTGTCATGAGAAAAGTTGTCTTTTTGACATATGTTGACCTTAATGACCCTCATTGGTTGATGAGTCATTAAACCTGAACTCATCATCTTTCAGGCATATGCTATCAGTAATAGATCCTGAGCAGCCAAGGAAACCAAACACTGAGAGAGCCTTTGCTTAACCTGGAAACAGTGTAACCACCCTATATCAGCCACTATAGTCTTAGAACTGGCTGTTGTAGGTGGTGGCTGTTATAAGGAGGTTTAACCCTTGTCCTGCTGAATAAATTAAGATGCCACACCCATTTCTAATTTTCAGCCAATCAGATTACTTAATCCAGATTGTTGATATAAATTCATATACTTAATGGCAAACAGTGCAGATCCAGATCAGTTGGCTTCTTCAGAAGCCAACTGATCTGGATCTACACTGTTTGCAAAGGCAGGGTATGTCCAGGTTAAGCAGGACAAGGGTTAATATATTGTAAAATAGCACTTTAGGAAACCCAAAAACTGGCTGTTTTAGGGAGATGGTTGTTGGATAGATGTTTATATACTGTAGTTTAAAAGCACTCTGGGCCCAATCGTTCAAAGCATCATTAGATTAACAAGCTTGTAAATGACAAACTCATTAACTGTTGTAGATATGGTATTTTCAAATTGATTTTTTGGGGGTTGTTAGTACTCATTTGAATTGCCTTAATTGAATTTTTGGAGCAATTCAAATGAGTACGAACAGTATAAATTATGTTTTTTTAAAGAAGTAGATGAAAGTACAGGGACTGTAACCTGAAGACTAAGAAAATGCTTGACTGTGCACTTAAAGGGGTATGTGCGGTAATTAGGTCATATACGGTACCACTTTTCTTATGGTGAAGACCATATGCAGTTACTGTCAATGAACTTAATTATGTGCCATTTTATGATGTTGGCATTCAAATCAATGCATTTTTACATTTTCTTGTCCTTTACCACTCTCTTAGCTGATCCAGCATAAGATAAAAAGATGATATTTTTGTTTTTTTTCCCAGATAATAGGATTTGCCATTTCATGCATATTATCTCCATTGGAGACAATTTGCATGAAATACCAAAACCTGTATTCTTGAAAAAGTAAAAAAAAAAAAAAAAAAAAAAAATTCAGTATGTTGTCTGCTGAAAAAAATTTTACCCAGAGTGCTAAGTATTAAAGAATTCTGCATGCATATTACCTCATAGAAATAAAGTTCACCAACTACACAAGAGATTAACCCTTAAGGCACCAAGAAAATCTGCATCTGAAAATGTAGTCTGCTTATGTCGTCTGCTGCATCTTCTTGCAAACTTTTCAAACTTACATTTTGCATATAGGCAAACAGTGTGGACCCAGATCAGACTAAAGGAGCAGTTTGATCTGGGTCCACACTGTTTGCAACAATGACTTTTAAAGTAATTGGCAGAAGACAAAGCAGACGACAATTGTTGTGATTGGCGCTTTAAGGGTTAAAATTAAAAAAAAAAAAGACAAACACAAGAAACACAATATACATATAAATTTGATGATTGAGTTTTGCTTTAAGTATTGTGAGCATAAATCCTCAAAATGTAAGATTTCCATTGACATCAATGGAGATGTCGCCAAAAAAAAAATGGATTAAAATTTTACTTTGATTTCAAAAAAGTGCTGCATAACAAGTAACCCAGTGGGCACACAACGTTAAAATGATGTCGTATCAACGTCGATGCGACGTGATCACATTGCATCGACGTTTATACGACGTCATTTTGATGTTGTTTGCCTGCTGGGAAGATATTTACAGACCTCTTGAAAGTACATTTATTGCTTCTATTAATTTGCATATTTTTTGTATATTTTTCATTATTGTAGCCTTAATAATTTTAGCACAGGAAGTGTTACAAAAAGTATGGAAACACACTGATTTAAATGGCAACATCATAAAGTGGTGAATAATGTATGCATGTACGAGTATGTATTAGATTGGTGTGTAAAAAAGCACACAGAAAGACACAAAAAATTGTCTCGCTTGTAAAAATGACACAATCTATCCTTAATGTCATCTTAACTTATGTTTTTGTGCATTATGATTACATTACATTTATTGTTGCTTTTAATCAGTATAGCTGATTCTTATTTATTTTAGTTTTGAAACATTCAGTTGTAGCATGACTTGTTTATAGCTTATTTTTTCTTGGTTTTAACCCTTGTCCTGCTGATCCGGATATACCCTGCCTTTACAAACAATGTAGATCCAGATCAGTTTGCTTCTTTTGCACTGTTTGTCATTCAGTACCTGAATTTATATCAACAACCTGGATGAAGTAATCTAAATGGCTGACAACTAGAAATAGGTGTGGCTTATCAGTTTATTTAGCATGACAAGGGTTAAACAATGCAATTATATTAACCCTGTACCACTCCTTGTGCTCATTCAGCAGACAACCAGTTGAAGATTTTTTTAATGTCCCTAGAAACTGGGATTTGACTTTTCGTGCAAAATGTCTCCATTTGAAAAAAATTGGGTTAAATTTCAAAACCTATTTCCTGGGAAAAAAAATCAAAATGTCATTTGCAGAAAATTTTACTCAGCATGCTAAGCTCAAAAGGGCAGATACTATCACTTTTAACATACTTGTTTTTGTGGCAGAAATCACTTACATTTCCTAATTTTTGCTCTAGAATTTGGTTCAAATAGCCCTGATCATTAATAAACCCTTGTCTTGCTGAATAAATTAAGATGCCACGCCCACTTCTAATTTTCAGCCAATCAGATTACTTGATCCGGATTGTTGCTATAAATTCACATACTAAATGGCAAACAGTGCAGATCCAGATCAGTTGGCTTCTTCAGAAGCCAACTGATCTGGATCTACACTGTTTGCAAATGCAGGGTATATCCGGGCTCAGCAGGACTAGGGTTAAATTATTCCTTTATTTTAGCCCTGTTTTTCCAAATATTGCTGGAAAGCCTGTCCTTGGCTCTTCTTAGAGCACCTAGCAAAGACTCTGATCAGATAGAGTTTCAGCTACCCAGAATGCACATGTCTTAACCCTGGTCCTGCTGAACCTGGATTTGCCTGCCCTTGTGAACAGTGTAGATCCAGATCAGTTGGCTTTTTAGGAAGCCAACTGATCTGGATCTACACTGTTTGACATTAAGTATGTGAATTTGTATCAACATTCTGGATCAAGTAATCTAATTGGGTGACAATTAGAAATGGGTGTGGCATCTTAATTTATTCAGAATGACAAGGGTTAGGCACATTTTGCCACAGAACAGCTAATGCTGTGTCCAGGGCTCATGTAAAAAATGTCAAGCAGATCACACTGCTCAGAAACAGGCTGATCTGGGCCATCACTGCTCATATGCTCTCAGAAATTCCTTCTCCCATGACACAGTTTATTTTTGTTAGAAGTGTTTTTTATCGCTAACAGTGCCATGGGGGAAATTCAGTAGACAACAGATTGGTAATAGTTTTTTCTTTTTTCTGAAAAAAAAATAGGTTTTGACATTTCATACAAATTGTCAAAGCCTATTTTCTGGGAAAATAAGAAAAATATTTTAAAATGTCATCAGCTGAAATTCTTACCAAGCATGCTATGTGTTAGAAGTGTATTGTTGTAGTAGTGATAGGTATTTTGTAGTAGTGATAGGTATGTTGTAGTAGTGATAGGTATGTTGGAGTAGTGATAGGTATGTTGTAGTAGTGATAGGTATGTTGGAGTAGTGATAGGTATGTTGTAGTAGTGATAGGTATGTTGGAGTAGTGATAGGTATGTTGTAGTAGTGATAGGTATGTTGTAGTAGTGATAGGTATTTTGTAGTAGTGATAGGTATGTTGTAATAGTGATAGGTATGTTGGTATGTTGGAGTAGTGATAGGTATGTTGTAGTAGTGATAGGTATGTTGTAGTAGTGATAGGTATTTTGTAGTAGTGATAGGTATGTTGTAGTAGTGATAGGTATGTTGTAGTAGTGATAGGTATGTTGGTATGTTGGAGTAGTGATAGGTATGTTGTAGTAGTGATAGGTATGTTGTAGTAGTGATAGGTATTTTGTAGTAGTGATAGGTATTTTGTAGTAGTGATAGGTATGTTGTAGTAGTGATAGGTATGTTGGTATGTTGGAGTAGTGATAGGTATGTTGTAGTAGTGATAGGTATGTTGTAGTAGTGATAGGTATTTTGTAGTAGTGATTGGTATTTTGTAGTAGTGATAGGTATGTTGTAGTAGTGATAGGTATGTTGTAGTAGTGATAGGTATGTTGGTATGTTGGAGTAGTGATAGGTATGTTGTAGTAGTGATAGGTATGTTGTAGTAGTGATAGGTATTTTGTAGACGTGATAGGTATTTTGTAGTAGTGATAGGTATGTTGTAGTAGTGATAGGTATGTTGGTATGTTGGAGTAGTGATAGGTATGTTGTAGTAGTGATAGGTATGTTGTAGTAGTGATAGGTATTTTGTAGTAGTGATAGGTATGTTGTAGTAGTGACAGGTATGTTGTAGTAGTGATAGGTATGTTGTAGTAGTGACAGGTATGTTGTAGTAGTGATAGGTATGTTGTAGTAGTGATAGGTATGTTGTAGTAGTGATAGGTATTTTGTAGTAGTGATAGGTATGTTGTAGTAGGGATAGGTATGTTGTAGTAGTGATAGGTATGTTGTAGTAGTGATAGGTATTTTGTAGTAGTGATAGGTATGTTGTAGTAGTGATAGGTATGTTGGAGTAGTGATAGGTATGTTGTAGCAGTGACAGGTACATGTAGTCCTATCTTTTGTTGTATAATGTTTTGTAAGCACTTTCACAGCTAATGCTGATCGTCAGACAAAATTATTGAAAATAACATATATATATATATATATATATATATATATATATATATATATATATATATATATATATATATATATATATATATATATATATATATATACATAAAAAAAAAGAAGTTAACATTAAAAGAAGTTTACTAACATTTCTAAATAGATAAAGAAACTAATCAAATACATGTATTACTAAATGGCAAAAGAAAGAAAGACTAACACATTTTGAAGTCTTGTGGTGAGGCACTTCTAATGAATACTGGTGAGGCACTTTTAATGCATAACCATAACATATATTTTTGTTGAGAAATAAGGAAAATATTTATATAGAGACTCTTCATAATTAGAGCTATGTTATTTCTATGCCCATGGGTGTAGACAGTCTTTGACATTGCTGCTTGAGATTGATACTCATGGGTCATGGACTGGGCCAATGCTTATTTCCATGGACTGCTCATTGTTATTTATAACCAAGTAATAGCTTTCACAAACAAGCTTGATCTAGTATAGTTTCTTTTGCTAGACCAAGCTTTTTCTGAAAGCTAATACACTGTAGTTGTGATATTATTACAGATAGGTGTGGTTGATGAGAAACAGTATGATGATGCCTTCACCTTGCAGCATGTGGATGAGGACCTGGTGGAAATTTTCAACAGTATGGCAGGAATGGTTCCTTTCATACAGAAAATGATAGCTGACGTAAGTTCCTGTAGTTCTCCTAAATATTTGGACACAGCTCTTAATCCATTTTAGACTGAATAGATTTCTGCCACCCTATATATTGAAAATCCAGAATTTCAGCTTTAATTACGTCAGGCTATGTGACTTAGATATTCTGTGGTGGCTGATCTGGGTCTGCCCTGTTTGCCAGTTACCTTTCCAGGGTCTCAAGACTAAAATGAGTTTAAGCACTAATCGCAACAGCAGATTATTGTCCCCTGCCAATAGCAAAGTGGGGAACATTGGTGATAGTAGGATTCCATTATTTGGTGGTTGCACTGCACTTTGTCTCGGGACTGTAACTCATTAACTCTCTGGAATATTTTTGTGAAACTTCACACACATATGAAGCTTGATGACACAATGTTTCATGATCAAGAAAGACAACTCTTGCCTTCTTGATTCTTGAGTTGTCTGTCTTTACCACATAGGGTGAATGACCTTGGCCACTTTGTTGCAATATCTTATTTTCTCTAATACAAAATTGAGACTGTCATCTGCTACAATTTTGCCTGACCTGTTAAGGTGAACTCCTTACCATACTTGTCCTAAAATTTGAGCATCCATTTTACTACCAAACACTGCCATGTGAGTGATAAACAGTGTAGACTCTGATCAGAAGCCACATTTTGTGGCATATGATCTGAGTCTACACTGTTTGTTCAGGCCTGTCTGTCCTAAACCAAGGGTATAAGATATGGTAAACAGAGTCTCGCTATAATAGCTATAGGGAGTGGTTGGGTGAGGCAAAGGTGTCGTGTATCTTACATCACCAGGGCATCCAACTGAGATTGGCTTACAGTTGGGCAAGGCCTGCTATCTTTGCAGCAGGTAAGGATTGAGGAGAAATGTTTTTATTTCTTCTTTTTTTCCACATTCATTTATTTCTTTCTCCCCTGTCCCTCTCTTTCATCTCCTTTACTATCTCTCTTCTCCCTTTCTCTTGGAGATGACACAAAATACCCACAAGGGTTGACATGTTGTTAAAACCCAACACAATTAATCAATATAATAACTACATGTATATGGGAATAAAGGCATATTATAGTTTGCTGCTGTTGTAGAGAGGTTATCTTGTCTTGCTGAACCCGGATATGCCCTGCCTTTGCAAACAGTGTAGATCCAGATCAGTTAGCTTCTGAAGAAACCAACTGATCTGGATCTGCACTGTTTATCATTAGGTATGTAGATTTATATCAACAACCTGGATGAAATAATCTGATTGGTTGAAAATTAGAAATGGGAGTGGCATCTTAATTTATTCAGCAGGACAAGGGTTAAATATAGAAGAACATCACTTCTTGAAGCAGAAAAGTGGCAATTATAGGGCGAAGGCTGACTTACTGACTTTAGAGGTGATTTAGTTGAGGCGTTAAAAATAGTACACTGCAATCTCTTCATAATAATATATTTGGGATCCAAAGCATTGAAAGCAAAGTCCATGAATAACTGTTGTATCCAAAGATCAATGCAAAGATTATGTAGAAAATGCTTTAAATGGTGCTTTTTTTTGATGATCTATACATTTTTTATTTGCATGAATTTTTGGCAACCATCTTTAAAACCTGCTATATCAGAAGGAGATAATTTGAATAAATGTCAAGCCTTATCAGTGGTGTAAAATTCCTTCACAAGCCACATACCCTGCAGAACTAGTAGGTAGAAAAATCCACTTGCCCAAACTAACTTTTTACTTGCCCTTACTGATGACATGAAATTTCTGCAGCAAATCTGATGATTTCTCCCATATTAGAAGATATACCAACAACAGACTACCATTTCCTAATCAATGAACTTTACTTCCATGTCAATTATCTTTTTCCTGCACTAGAAAACTTTTGAAACCAGTCTGCAGATGCAAAATCTATTCAAACCTGAATTTCTGATGGTATATGTTTTCAAACAATGCCATTTTGTTTCCATTTTGACTGGTTTACTAAATAAATTCCATTTGCAAACATTCATACCTGACATGATGCAGCCTATTCAAATTTTGCCAAACAAATGCGTTGGGAGCTTAAAGTAAGTTTTTCTGCTCTAACAGTTCTTTTATTTGCCAGTGCAAGCAGAAGAAAGCAAATCTTACACCCTTGCTTATTTTCTGTGAAAATTACACTAATTTTCTTCGGACGATTTAGTCTGCAGAGTCTAAAGGCTTAAAATGCTATACCACAACTTCTTTATAAGACTTCCTGGAATGCAAAGCAATTACCAAGTTAGCTTAACAACTGTGTTGTATCAAAACAAAAATGTGTAGATTATATAGAAAAATGACCACTTGTGGTCATTTTTCTATATAGTCTATACATTTTTGTTTGGATACAACATTTTTGGGGTCTATCTTTAAACTGTCTTATATCCGACACCATCTTATAAAAAGGTTCAAGTGTATATGAAATGGAATATATAATGATATGTGGACTCAAATGAGCTGATTCAGATCATCCTGCACATCTGCAGTCTCATCAGGGGCTGATATAATAGGCAGTACTCAATTGTTCTTTAACTTCATATGGAAGACCCTGAACAGACTGTAACTGTGCAGGCCGATCTTGGCCTTTGTTGTGCATATAAGATACTTTCTGCTTGATGTTGCCTGTTTTATGCATTTTTATGTTTTCAGAAACAAACAGGAACTATGCTAAATGCTAAGATGGCCCACAGTGTTATTACGGTAAGTTCTGTATTCCACCTAATTACGGTACATGGCACTTAGGTTTTTCAAAATTACTTGAAAAACTTGTTGTAGAATATCTACTTAATAAGGGCACACTTTAAAGAAAGATCAACAGAATACTTCATAAGGGGTGTATTTTTTTTTTCAGATTTTCTTTATAAAAGCATATGTTGTTGGTACTCATTTGAATTGCCTCAACTCAATTTATTGCAGACCTGCATACAATGTCAGCAAGGGAGTATGCCATTTAGATAGATAAATAGTCAAAATACACATCTATAATCTTCAACTGCTTTTAAGTATTTCAAATATTGTGCTGGAAATTGATTTTTAGGATCAAATGTATGAAGTTTTAAATAATGTACATACTTTAGAGAATTATTAAAGAAAGTGATTTTTAAAAATGTGTAGCTTTATTACATCACGAAAACATGCCTATATAATTTTGCCCCCCTTAAACCCCACTTTTATATAGTAAAACTGGGGTTTACAGGGGTATACATTATTTTCTTATTTCTGCTCAAAATCATAGATTGTGGGCACTCGTTAGAACCGCCTCGCTGAGGCAGTCCTAACGGGTACCCACAACATATGTTATGATATGAAAAAATATCAGAATTTTTATCTGAAAATTTTCAGTTTTTTGGGGGTAAAATTTCCAGTATATTTGAATAGGCATGTTTTCGTAATGATATATTATGAAAAATTTCTAATCAATTTCATTCAATTTTTTCCTGAATTGTTTAAAATTCCGTTATTAAGACCACTTGAAATTAAGACCACTCTGATATTATTACCAGCTTTTGTGTGTCCAAAATGGTTTCTTGAACATGAAAGTCATAATAAAGGAATGAAGTATAGCTGAAAAAATTTCCTGCTTGCTGTTGGATTCAAACCAGGTCTGCCCGAATAAAACTCCAATGCTCTAACCACTGAGCCAAAGAGTTGACTCCCTGAGGCAGATGTCAGAGATTGAATATATACCTACAAGCTAGTCGCAAACTCTGCCAAGACAGATGACAAAGGTTGGAGTGCACTCCCCCTTTTCAAGGAAATCATCATTTATGATGATACAAAGCCATTTTCGGCAAAGTGAAGTCTGATCCTGAATGAGCTCCCATCTTACGACATGAAAGTTGTAACAAAGGAATAAAGCATAGCTGAAAAAATTTCCTGCCTACCATGGGATTTGAACCCAGTCTGCCCGAATAAAAATCCAATGCTCTTACCTTTGAGCCAAAGAGTCGTCTCCCTTAGGCAGATGTCAGAAATTGTATACCTACAAGCTATACCAAATCTGGCAAGACAGATCATTGAAGGTAGGAGTGCTATATTTTATTAGATTGTATATTGTATTTTCAAAATAGGTTTATTATGTATGTGGCAAATAATGGGTAATTCCATATTTTTGAAGTAAGTTAGTAAGCAGAAAGCACAGATTTATCTATGAATGTACTGGTCATAACACGTATAATTCCTTACTCAGTAATGAGCCAACCCCACTAATAAGATCACTTTTAGGCAGTCCCTAAGATGGTCCTAAAAGTGAAATTTATATATTTGTCTAAAATGTATTTTATACACCTATTCTGGTTTCAGGGGCTCAGTG
This sequence comes from Anodontia alba, assembly GCA_964016985.1. NCBI lineage: Eukaryota > Metazoa > Mollusca > Bivalvia > Lucinida > Lucinidae > Anodontia > Anodontia alba. The sequence continues at coordinate 44,768,090 of OZ024832.1, read as the reverse complement.
AGATTGCTGACTTTATGATTGTGGATGGAGAACCCATCAAGAAGAGGCAAAAGCTTATGAGAAATCTCAGGGTATGTGTAACTTAACCCCTGTCATGCTGAATAAATTAAGATGCCACACCCACTTCTAATTTCCAGCCAGTCAGATTACTTGATCTGGGTTTTTCATAGAAATTCACATATTTATTGACAAACAGTGGAGATCCAGATCAGTTGGCTTCTCAAGAAGCCAACTGATCTGGATCAACACTGTTTGCTAAGACAGAGCATTTCGTGTTCAGCAAGAGAAGGGTTAAGTGGGATGAGATGATGATGATAGTTTTACGGAAGTAGAACTTATTTCATCTTTTAAGGACACAGAAAGGACAAATGCACTACCATCTGCATTAATATACACTGTAGAGCCAGATCAGTGAAGAAGCCAACTGATCTGGATCTGCACTGTTTTTCATTAAGTATATGAATTTGTATCAGCATTCTGGATGAAGTAATTTGATGGATTGACAGTCAGAAATGAGTGTGGTATTTAATTTATTCAGCGTGATAAGTGTTGGAAGACGTAAAACTAGCTATTGTAAGGTGGCTGTTTTAGTCTAGAGATCTTAACCCTTGTCCTGCTGAATAAATTAAGATACCACACCCATTTCTAATTTTCATCCAATACGATTATTTGATCCTGATTATTGATATAAATTAACATAGTTAATGGCAGTGCAGATCCAGATCAGTTGGCTTCTTCAGAAGCCAACTGATCTGGATCTACACTGTTTGTAAAAGCATGGTATATCCAGGTTCAGCAGGAAAAGGGTTAATTGTATAGCAATTTAACCTTTCTGGGAAATCCAGCACTTTTGAAAATCAGAAAAGTGACTTATAAGGAGATAGCTCTGTGTTGAGAGGAGACTGTTAACTGAGGATTCACTGTGGCTTATAGTGTGTCAAATAAGTGAGTGTATCATTGAGCATATGCATAGAATCATATCTCATCCTGTACATCTGCACAGAATCACCACGAAAACATACCTATATAATTTTGACCCCCTTAAACCCCACTTTTGTATAGTAAAACTGGGGTTTACAGGGGTATACATTATTTTTCTTATTTCTGCTCAAAAACATAGATTGTGGGTACTCATTAGAACCGCCTCGCTGAGGCAGTTCTAATGAGTACCCACAATCTATGTTTTGAGCAGAAATATGAAAAAAAAATGTCAGAATTTTTATTTGAAAATTTTCATTTTTTGGTGGTAAAAATTTCAGTATATTTGAATAGGCATGTTTTCGTAATGTGTGCTCTCTTTTAACTCCTGTCATGCTGAATACATTAAAATGCCACACCCACTTCTAATTGTCAGCCAATCAAATTACTTGATCCTGGTTTTTTATACAAATTAACATACTTAATGACAAACAGTGCAGATCCAGATCAGTCTGAAGAAGCCAGCTGATCTGGATCTACACTGTTTGCAAAGACAGGGTTAATGTTTGCAGCCTTACTGTATGGTTCTATAAGCAGATAGTAAAGGACCTAACCAAACTGTGTGGATGTGCAGGCTGGTCTGGGCATCTGCTGTCTACATATACCTCAGACAATTTTTGGCTTGGTACATTACACCCTCACTACAACAGCCAATTTGGGGATGGCTTAAAAGAGACTTTTGTTGAGAGATTAAATCTATAGTAAAATAGCATTTTGGAAAATTTGATAAAAGCACTGTTATGTTGAGAAGTGACTGTTAGTGGAGGTTCCACTGTGTATGGTTTATGTTTAAAAATGTGAATAGAAATAAAATTATATTGAGGCTTAACTTTATTATCCATTCTCACAAAAGTCAGCTCTGCCTCAGTATTTTCATGGAGATTAATCATGAAATGTCTTCTTTTCATTGAAGGGCATTTATCAGTTACTGGCAAAAGTATATTTGCAAAGAACTGATTAACTGTTTAGAAGACTAAGCTTGCCAAGAAAAACTGCAAGTAGGTTATCTGAATGGCTCAACATGACCTAAACAGTGTTGATGAGGTTATAAAACTCCCAAATCAAATCAAATCCCCACAAAAGAAGCAAAGGGAAGCTACAAATTTTGCAAAGAGAGGCAATTTAATTGCCTTCCTTTGCAAAATTGGTTCTTTCACTCAGTCTCAGAATCTTTTGTACATTTTTTTTGTTTGAAATGAAGATTATGCTGCATGAGTTATGTTACCATGGTTATCCAGACAAAATGTCTCCTTTTATCATATGTTGACTCATCAGATGATAATTTGTGTTGCATCAAGCTAAAATTTGCCTTCGAACATGTGCAAAATGTGCAGATTCAAATCATCTAGCACATGCACAAAGATATCATCTAAGCCTTTGTTAAGCCTTTATTGCATAAAAAGCAGTGTCACACGTTATTAACAGCCATGCATTAACCAGCGAAAAGCCGTGTATTAACAAGGTAATTCACATGCTGTTAATGCACGGCTACGCAACTTTCAATATGATCGTACCGGGGCCACAGATTTGCTGCCGTTACGAGATGTGTACTGCCTGGCCCTAGAATGAGCATAGTCAGTGGAAATTACGTTTGAGAGACATCGGTGAAAAGGCGAAACAAAATAGTGCAAGAAATAATGCGAAATGTAGCAAATGTTTTCAGTTTTTATGCAATAATAGCGATCGAACATGGTTTTTCAATGCCTTAATATTTGCCAGGTCCCTTGGGAGATGTTGAAAACTGCGGCCTTCGGCCTCGGTTTTCAACACCTCCCACAGGACCTGGCAAATGTTAATGCATGAAAAACCATGTTTGATCCCTATATTCATACATTCTGTTTAGGGCTGGCACAATTAATCAGATAATCCATCAGTTGATCGATAAATTCCTCAAAAATGATTATCATTACTGATTTGCTAATAATCTATCATTTGATTTCTGTGTTTGTTACTTTAACATATTTACCCTTAATATTCAGACACCTCAACTCCTTACCATACTTAATCTAAAATTTGAACAAGTACAATTTACTACCCACTGTTGTGTCTAAAAATAGCTGGATGAGTGGCAAACAGTGTAGACCCTGATGTAATGCTGCATTTTGTGGGTCTCTTCTGGGTCTACACTGTTTGCTCAGGCCTGTCTGACCAAATACATACAGTAAAGTATAACATATGGTAAGAGTCATGCTCTGACAGGTAAAATTATGACCAAATCTTCAGAGATTACTAATCGATTATTGATCACAATGGAAGGACTGATAATCGATTATCTTTTCAGCCCTGATTAGCCAGCTTTAATTCTGTTATATCTAATGAGTCTGTTCTTGGACAATGAAGGTCCAGATTAGACTGTGCAGCTGCATAGACTGATATGAGCCTTTGCTGTCCGCATTGGTTTTGCATGGTAAGGCCCATGATGATTTTATTTTTCAGATTGTTGAATTACTTGTGAATTTGTTGAAGTCGCCTTTCCATGGAGCTGATCAATAGTGAGTATATATCACCAGTTCAAAATGAAAAGATACAGTTGACTCTCGTTATCTCGACCCCTCTTATCTCGATCCTATCACTTATGTCGAACTGATTTCTAAACAATGTCTAAAATCTGTAATTATGAAATCACGTGCGTGTCGAGTCGGGTTTGACACGTGGTGCTCAACACCGTCTCGTGTCATTGATTTGTAAGATAAAAAACGGCCCATAATAGTGTTATGGAAGATTAATCAACGAAGTTTCTTTAATTTATTGTTCAGATATGCTCTTCACTATTGAGTACTGTCCGTCTGAATGATATAGCATCTTCAAGAAAAGTCAGTGCGCGACAGGTTCCGACTCAGATCAGCCTGTATTGATCATGCTAGCTAAGTCTGAATCTTCGCTTGTTACTCTTTGGTCAGGCCGTGCTCTTTGGTAAGCCCAGATAAGGCTCATGCCTATAATGGAAAATTCATGGGCGTGCAGGCTGATCCGAGTCTTTGATAGTCGCACAGTCTCAAGTTCTAATAGGAGTTGTCGTGCACGGCCTCAAATAGACGAATCACACGTGGGTACCGATGTTAACCCTTCTGACCCTGTAGACTGGTACGGATACCCGCACAAACAGTGTAGGTCCAGATGAGACGGTTCATAACGAGCTTTCTCTGCAGGATCTACAGTTTGCCGCACTGAGATGGTTCGTTTATGCCAGGGGAGATAATCCAAACTAGCTTACCGCTGCCGCTTAACATTGTAAGCGTTTTATGCAAAAGCGGAAACCAGTCAACTTTATCGAGTCGTCTATACGAAGGGAGCTAATCCAAACCAGTTCATAACGTATAGCTAACACAACCCGGAAACCAGTAATTTATTTATAGCTCATATGGAAATCCAAATTTGCAGGAGTATTAAAAGACAACAAGAGAGGTTTTAAATTTATTATTATTAACATTTATTGATGATATTATTTCAAGAAAACCATTGCATCTCCTAAAACAAATAGTAACAATGCAAACTGAAGTATGCGTGAATTATTTATTTAAATTGCCATATACATGTGCCTTCCAAGCACGTTTTGGCGAACAGGGAGGCGAACAGTCGTCATACCTATGACGTCACAATTTGGTTGTCTCGAACTACTGATAACTCGAACATTTTTATCAGGTCCTGTGAAGTTCGAGATAACGAGAGTCAACTGTATTTCATTGTATAAGCATATAGTGTAGACAAAGACTAGCTTGCAGTCTGTTCCCAGTGGATGTTTTTTTCTGTAATAATTCAAATTAACCATTCACACGACATGCTTGTTTATTTGTTCTGAAATAATGCAAATTAACTGTTCCCAAGACATGTTATTTTTTTCTGAAATAATGAAAATTAACTATTCCCAAGATGTTTTTTTTTTTCTGAAATAATGCAAATGAACTGTTCCCAAGACATGATATTTTTTCTGAAATAATGAAAATAAACTATTCCCAAGATGCTTACTTTTTCTGAAATAATGCAAATGAACTGTTCCCGACATTATTTTTTCTGAAATAATGCAAATGAACTGTTCCCGACATTATTTTTTCTTAAATAATGAAAATGAACTATACCCAAGACGTTATTTTTCTGAAATAATGCAAATGAACTATTCCTATGACATGTTTGTTTTTCTGAAATAATGAAAATGAACTACTGTTGATGCTCATTATCTCTATATATCTTGGTGTATGCATTGATATTGTGGAGATCTGATTTGGGATTGCAAATGGGCAAATTTCATAAATACTTGACAGAATTATATGCCCACAACACGATAATGGCAGGGTATTTTTGTTTCACGTTTTTATCCTATCTTATTTTCAGCCATATGACAAAGATTTTTGTTGCTGCCTACCATGTTCTGTATGCCTACTTGATGGGAAACAGTAGAAAGAATGAGTTGTATATTGCCAAGTACATAGATTTCTTTCTTACACAGTTTGAAATAAAGGAGGTATGATTTTAAACTGACTTTCTTTTTACCCTTCTCTTGCTAAACACGACATGCCCTGTCTTAGCAAACAGTGTAGATCCAGATCTGTTGGCTTCTGAAGAAGCCAACTGATCTGGATCTGCACTTTTTATCATTAAATATGTGAATTTATATCAAAAACCCAGATCAAGTAATCTGATTGGCTGAACATTAGAAGTGGACATGGCATCTTAATTTATTCAGCAAGGCAAGGGTTAACCTTTACCTCTCTTTGAGCAAATTCAGGAGATGGCAATTTTATGACATGTTTCTAATTTTTCCCAGAAAATAGGATTTGACATTTCATACAAACCATATGGGATATTTTGATAAAACTTTGGATGCACATTAATATGGACATGATCTTGCCAAAGGAATTGCCAAAATGCCATTTTTCATTGACTAAGGCAATGCTGAGGCAAAACATGTGACAGGGTGAATGACTGAAACTCTTGATTAGTTTGATAAAATTTTGTATGTGTTTTAATATTGACAAGGGCGGGGCAGGTCATGTGCCTTAATGATAGTGGATTTCAGTTTGTTTGATATTTCTATTAACGATCTGATCTGTATAAATTAGCCTAATATGTTTCATAACCAACTTTTCCTTATTTTTCCTAGAGGTTGATTTATACTGAAACTGATGCTTTTGGATATGGCATACTGTATACGATATAATTACCACACTGTGTGCTTAGATTTTTTCAAAATTACTGGGAGAACTTGTGGCAAAATATGTATCCACTATATTAAGGGTACACTTAAAAAAAGATTAGTGAAGGACTTATCTAATGATGCTTATGCAATCTTTTTTGTGTGTGTGTGTTTTTTTTTTATTTTCTTTAAAAAACATATGTTGTGGGTACTCATTTGAATTGGATTGACATGTCAATGCGATTCAAATGGATACCCACAACATATGCCTTTATAAAGTAGACAAAGTACACTGGCTGCAATCTGAAGACTATGGAATTGCTTGACTGTGCCGTTATAGGGGTATGTGCGATAATTAGGTCGACTACGGTATTTGTTCCACATCTGAATATTTGCAGGGTAAAATTGGGTTGAATGCTGCCCGAATGGTGATGGAATTGATCAGAGACAACAGAAAAATTGTGGACAGAATAACCCATGACCACATAGATAAGTTTGTTGACTTATTGAGGCGTGACAAGAATTATCGTTACCTTGATTTGCTCAGTGTCTTGTGTGTTTGTGACGGTGTTGCCATTGCAGACAATCAAAAATATATCACAGAAGTGTGGCTTATGAAAGGAGTTAAGGTACAGTGTTCTATTTTCTGTATTTTATGAATTTTGAATGAGTTAAGTAAATTTAACCATAGTCCTGCTGAACCCAAATACGCCCTGTCTTTGCAAACAGTGTAGATCCAGATCAGTTGGCTTCTGAAGAAACCAACTGATCTGGATCTGCACTGTTTGTCATTAAGTAAGTGAATTTGTATCAACAACCTGGATCAAGTAATCTGATTTGCTGAAAATCAAAAGTGGGTGGGGCATCTTAATTTATTCAGCATGGCAAGGGTTAATACACGTATCACGGGAATTTCTCCATAAAAGTCATAACATCATTTCCATCAGTTAAAGGAGAAAACAGAGGGAAAGGGGGATTGTTGAATGGGGCAGTTCTCAGGGTATTAAGTGAAATTATTTTTTCTTTCATAATTATATGGGCCGGGTCATGCAAAAACATGTTTTCAGGTATATGCTGACAGCAAACACCCAGATCAGCCTGCACATCTGCACAGTCTGATCAGGGCCTTCTCTGTCCACTGTCAGGGAATTTTACATTTCAGCTTGATGAAGCTGGGATGTATCCAGCTCTGATAGGGAGCCCAAGATGACATGGAAACAGCTGACAGAGAGGGATTGCAGAGAGTGGAAGCTCTTGGTCATCAACCCTCACGATAGACATACCTGGAGATCTTGTGTGAGATCTGCCATGCATGCAGCAAGCCAGCTATCTGGAAGGGGGCCCACCGGTGTGGATGTTGCCCCTGTACCTGCATGTTAATCAAAAATCCGATTATGATTATGATGATGATATGACATTGTCAGGGAAATTTGAATTTACATCAGGGAAATGTCTAGATTTTTGTCAATTCTAAATGTATGAGCCCTTTGTTCCAGCACACCAAGCCCTTTCTGAAAAGTGGTCTCATGTAAAAGGAAAGAATTTTCTCCTGGGCATTTTAGAAGGGAGGCAAAACAATTTAGAGGCAGCTGACATCCCTGAAAATGTATTCATTTCCCTTAAAGTTTAATACAGAAGCTGTTTTTATGCCCCAACTTTGAAGAAGTTGGAGAGGCATACTGTATTCAACCTAATCACCGCACTGTGCACTTAGGTTTTTCAAAAATACTTGGAAACCTTGTGGTAAAATATGTACCTACCTATACTTAAGGTATACTTAAAAAAAAAAAAAAAGATCAGCAAAGGACTCATCAAATGATGCTTATGCGATATTTTTGTGGGGCTTTTTTCTGATTTTCTTTATAAGAGCATATGTTATGGGTACTGAGTAATATTGCATTGACAAGTTGATGCTATTCAAATGGGGACCCACAACATATGCCTATGTAAAGTAGACAAAAAGCACACTAGCTGTAATCTGAAGACTATGGCATTGCTTGACTGTGCTCTTATAGGGGTATGTATGGTAATTAGGCCAAATCATTATTTCTTTTGGGTTGTTCATTTGTTTGTGCATTTCCATCCGTCCGTTTGACATGCTTAAGACAGAGAATACAAGCTGGCCTCGGTGGCTCAGTTGGATGCGCCATCCGACTGGAGACCATGAGGTCACGGGTTCAACCCCCGCCGAGGTCGGCAACATTCTTTTGTGGAGATTGATCGTGAAATATTTTCTACGGTCATTCTCTCCCTTCCGCTGATTCAAGAAGGGCATTTGTCAGTTTCTGGCGAAAGAATGTGCACAATACTGGTTAACCGCTTAGAGGACTAAGCCTGAGTGTGGTTAGGTAAACTGACCGCGCTCGACATAACCCCATTGGGTTGACTGGGCCATAAAACCTCAACACAAACAAACAGAGAATACAAAAAGACCTGAACAAACAGCAGAGACCCAGATCAGACACTACAGAATGTGATGCCTAGTCTGGTCTACACTGTATTTCACTTGTCAAGGCTGTTTTAGACACATCAACAGGTAATAAAAATGGACTTGCTCAAATTTTAAGAAAAGTATGGTAAGGAGAATTTAAATGTTCCAATATTTAAGGTAAATACAAGACATAGTACACCAAAACCTCTTTATAACACTATTCTTGGGGTCCAAAGCATAAACGGTGTTACTTATACAACCATGTTATATCCAAACAAAAATGTATAGATTATATAGAAAAATGACCATTTATGGTCATTTTTCTATATAATCTATATATTTTTGAGATTCATCTTTGAAACGTGTTGTGTCCAAAACCATGTTATAACAAACTGTGCTATAAAGAGGTTGATGTGTATACATAAAGCAATTTTTATTTTTTCTAGAACTGTGTGTTTTTCACGGACCTTGGACAGACAATTGGTCGAGAGGATGGGACAGTCTATGTCTCCACAGATAATGGAGTATCTTGGATTGAGTTAGCTACATTTGCCAATGTAAGTACAATAACCTCTTTATAACACTTTGCTGAGATCCAAAGTAAAAAACACATTTTCTAAATAACTGTGTTGTATCCAAACAAAAATGCGTAGATTATATAGAAAAATGACCATACAATGGTTAATTTTGGCTCAGCTGAGCCAAAGACTCATGATGAGCTATCGTGATCACTTGCTGTTCTCTGTCATCCATCTGTTGTTGTTCCACACCGTTGAATGACCCTGGGCCAATTTTCTTCAAAACTTCATGTGGAGCCTTCTGTTTAAGGGGGATTCTAACACTCCTGGCCTGTATATGCAGTAGTTAAATTCGGTGATTTATTCTGCAACAAGTCACTGGGCAGAAGCAGGCGATGCTATCTGGTGCTGTTCCGATGTCATTTTGACTCTTTGCTGGTGTCAGTATTCCTCTGCACGGTTAGATGGTGTAAAGTCATTTTTCTTGCATCAACAATGTAAGAAATGCATGTAAATGGCAGCATTACAGTCAAAACTGCTGGCAGGATTTATATATTTGTTGGCAGAAAGTTGGAAGAATCTGAAGAATACAATTAATTTTTCGATGTTTTATTATGTGTTAGAATCGAAATAGATCAGGGCCCAGTTGTTCAAAGCTAACGATGTCGTTAGTTAACGATTCATTAAAATTTACATCGAGTGATACGCAGATATGCTGAAATTTTTTGCTGAAAAATGTGAGTAGCTTTTGCAGTGCAAAAGCTACTCACATTTTTTCAGCAAAAAATATCAGAATATTGTATATTGAATCCGCTAAAACAGTTAACTAAATGACCCGTAACGAGCTCGTTAAGCTAACGACGCTTTGAACAACTGGGCCCAGCTCTTTTTTGTGTGTTTTGTTTGTGATTGAACTACACATAGTTTCACTAGATTAACCCGTAAACTGCGAGTCACAACTACAGCAGACAAAACTTGGATTTTTTAAAACTTTTTAGAGAAAACATGAGACTTGGCATTTAGTGTGAATTGTCTGCTTAGCAGAAGTTTCATATGAAATGCCAAATCAAAAAATAAAAAAAATAAAAAATTCTATAATGTCTGCTACAAATTCACTTAGCATTTTAAGGGTTAATTACAGCCTAATATAAAAGTCAGACTGTGTAATTTCTTTAAAGAGGGATCATTTGGAAACAAGGAATAAATCATTGGATCAGAAATCACTGCTCATCCCCTCTAGCTGCATGTTAAGCAGAACCCTATTTTCACTATTACACAAAGCAGGGATGATGTCTTACCTGTCAATGAATGGACTAGTCAGGAAGATAACTTTTTCGAGTGGACATTAATTGCTAAGCATGCTAGGTAAAATATTCAGCAGACAACATTTTAAAATTTTTTCTTTTTTTTTTTTTTCTGAAAAAAAAAATTAGACAATTTGCTTAAAATGTTAAAGCCTATTTTCTGGGAAAAATAAGACACAATGTGTCTTATTTTTCCCAGAAAATAGGCTTTAATATCAGTTTTTTTTTGTCTGCTAAATTAGCCCATAGGGTGCTGAGTAATAATTGCTTTAACCCAGTTTTGTGGCGTGGCCTTTCCCACAACTCTTCAGACCAGTCTGTTTCCAATAGCAGGGTGTATGGTTAGTTTTTTATTAATACTATGTTTTATAGAAATTCCTGCATTTAATGCAAAGACATATAAAATTACAAGATTCGCAACTAAACGAAATCCCGCAATATCTCGTGCGTCCCTGTGTTAAGAGTCCTACGGTCGCGAGAGCCGCGCGAGACTTTCGTTACCAAGACAACACAGGTTCGCTGTCGCCGGTATCGCTCGAAAGAGCGAACAACCATGACCGTAATTCTTGATTGTTTTCTCTCACAGCATAAATAAACATTACCTTTTTTTTCTTGATTGTTTTCTCTCACAGCATAAATAAACATTATCTTTTTTTTTTTTCACAAGGCGTCATTCATACTATTTAATCGATAAAAAGGAGAAATGAATTTGTAAAAGTCGGCGATTTTCAAGAGGCGAAAGACATCGAAGATTCACAGCTTCCATAACAAATAATGGGTAGGGTGAATGAAATAAACATTTTCACCTGTTCTATGATGATTTAAGACCTGAAATGCTGGCCAACACAGGATAAGATATAATTTTAACTAATAATAATAATATCTGACATAAAAATCAGAAAACTGAAAAGTTTTATGTGTTACAAAATGGGCAATGCCCCGTCAACTATTCCATAACAAACAATGGGAGGGCGTTTGGAATAAACATATAAACTCATAAATATTACATATTTTAGGATGATACAGAGCTTGAAATGCGGGCCAACACAGGTTCAGGTATAACTGTAACTAACAGTAATAATATCTGACAGAAAATTTAGAAAACTGAAATGTTTTTTGTGTTACAAAATGGGTAATGCCCTGGCAACAACCAGTGGTTCCAGTGCATATAACGGGTGGGGTTATATGAAATACAACACACGTTTAATGCATGGTTTGGCCGATTTAGCACTTTAAAATGCTGGCCAACACAGGATCAGATATAATTTTAACTAAAAATTATAGTATCAGACAGAAAACGCAGAAAACTGAAATGTTTTTCGTGTTACAAAAGGGCAATGATTTGGAAAACTCGCATCAGTCTTTCATCACTCAATGTGTACAGCACTGTTCAACGTCTTCTTTCTCAGTTGGTTCAGCAGATGTGCAAAAATAACTGGGTAGTTAGTAAACTTGAGACATTCAAGGACCTATTTCGTTCCCTTAAATTTGCTACATAAAGTAAGAAGTTATATAAAACTTACTTGAAATCTGCTAAAAATTCATGCTCCAGTCTTCATGATGAAACCCGTTTTTGTTGGTAAAACGATGTTGTTTTGACTAATTCATGACATAATCGGACACAGTTGATTAAATAAAATCTATTGAAGGCAACAGTTTTTAACAGTAACGATCATAGGATGGTATTTCATCAACAAATATTTCTTGGCGAAGAAAAAAACAAGATGGCGGCACGTGACACTGTCGGTTCTCGAACGTCTCTCGCGGTTTCTCGGGGTATCACGAGATGTGTTGGTTCTTTCTATTACGCGGAGAACAAGTTGCAAATCCTTGTATTATTTACGTCCTTGATTTAATGCAAACAGTGTAGACCCTGATCAGATGCAGCATTATGTGGCATCTGATCTGGGTCTGCATTGTTTGCCAATTTTGGGGTTCCCGACCAGAATGGATTATTAACAAAAGGGGGTACCTCACTGAGATATAAATATTGTTGACTTCCATTATCTCAAAGTTCAAGGGACTCAGTGAAATACTTTCAGATATCTGTACCTCGACATATCAGATTTGCAGAATTGAGGAAAAAATGAATTGAACAACCACTTCAGAAATATCTTTTATAGTATATATTGTTTACATCATAGAATGCTCCTTTTGTATATAAACTTAACCCTAGTCCTGCTGAACCCGGATATACCCTGCCTTTGCAAACAGTGTAGATCCAGATCAGTTGGCTTCTTCACTGTTTGCCATTAACTATTTGAATTTATATCAGCTATTTGGATCAAGTAATCTGATTGGCTGAAAATTAGAAGTGGGTGTGGCATCTTAATTTATTCAGCATGACAAGGGTTAAAGTACCATATTTACCCTAATTATTTGGACTCCTTAACTCCTTATCAAACTTGTCAAACTCCCATTTGATGTGTTTAAAAACTGCTTGAATAGTGACAGACAGTGTAGGCCCTGATCAGATGCTGCATTCTGCAGCATCAGATTCGGGTCAACACCATGTGCTCAGGTATCGATCCTAATACATAGCATATATATGGTGTTATTTATTACCTTTCTACATGCGCATTGTTCTTTATTAGGAAAGACCCGAGTCAGAAGAAGTGAATATTTATTTTATAACCCATATTCTTCTTGTATCTACTATCATTATCCTAAAATCAGGACTCCTTAAAGGGAATATAACATTGATTAAGATTGTATCTGAAAGGAAAACCTTTACCAAAATATTCATTTTGATGCAAAATTGATCAAAATCTGATGAAAATTAAGAAAATTATAGCAATTCGAATATTTAAAAATTGTTGTCATTGTCATGGGCACTTCAGTTTTGAATGTTTAATGAAAATTTATGATGTGATAAAGCCCTAATTAAATATTCAAAATTTAAATAAAAGATATATACAATGATATTGTAACTCTCTACTTGTGTATATAGTTTCTTCTCTAGATGTTTATTAATTTTGCTAGAAAATCACACTGTTTTCTGCCGGAAAGAATGATTAATTTATTTAAACTTTAATTTTTTAGAATATCATTAAATATTCAAAATGGTGGTGCCTTGAGAATGGTTCCAAAACCTTTAAGATCATAAACTTTATTAGTTTTTATCAGAGTACATTTCAGGTACATTCTTCACCATCATTGTGTTTGTTTGCCTTTATGATTCCTGGATATTTTTGCTAGATTTTCTGCCATTTTATACAAGGGATACAACACACAGACCCCTGTCTGGATCTGCTCATATGACATTGCAGCCATTTTAGGATTACAAATGACATTGCTGCAACTTGTGTGTTTACTTAGAATATTTTAATATGTGAAGATATCTAATATGACTGTTCCTGTATTCATGAAAATAAGATAGATTGGTCCACTGTAGAATACAGTCAAACTTCAATGACTCAAACATCTTTGAGACCATGGAAATTTGTTGTAGACATGTATGGGTAGTTTGAGTTACTGAGGGTTAATCATAGCACCTAATCAGGAGGCAAATGAGAATAATTCAGGGATGTTTTTTTTTATCTTCTATAAAATAATAATAGTACATGTATGCATAATGTTGGGTGTCTTTATTAGTATTGTCTTGATGAGAAAATTTTACTGAGTGGACACAACATACATTTTCATGATAAAATAAGAACATTTCCCGAAAATATGCCATAACCTCTTTATAACACAATAGTTGGGATCCATAGCATAAACCATGTTAGTTAAAAAATCGTGTTATATCCAAACAAAAATGTATAGATTATATTGAAAAATGACCATTTATGGTCATTTTTTAATATAATCTATATATTTTTGGGATCCTTTTTTGAACCATGTTATATACAAAACCGTGTTATAACGAACCGTGTTATAAAGAGGTTGTAGTGTATGCCTAAATATTTGTTTTCTTGAGCTATTTGAAGAATTTCCTAGGGACCCAAAAACAAGTTCCAATCAGCCATGGTAAATAAGCCATTGGTATTTGAGTCATTGAAGTTTTACTGTATCTGACTTAACTGTCCCTGTGTCCTTGAAAATAAGATAGAAAGGTCTACTGTAGAATAGGTTTATATTTCATACTTTATCAGACTTGATATTAACTGTCCTTGTATTCATTGAAATATTGTAGCAATTTCATTTGTAGAAAATGTATGTTTAATCCTTAACATGCCAATCACAACTATAGCAAACAACATTTGGATTTTTTTTTTTTTTTTTTTAAATAAGTCTTGACATTTCATGAGAATTGCCTACTAAGAAGACAATTCACATGAAATGTCAAGACTTATTTTTTCTGAAAAAGTAAATAAATAAAAAGAAAAAAAAAACAAAAAAACATTGAAAATTAGAAATGTCATCTGCTACAAATTTTGTATGGCATTTTAAGGGTTACTACTTGGAAGGTACTTGATTTACTGACCCTATTTTCATTGAAATAATTTAGAATAGTTATCTATGGAAAATGTACATGTTTAGTACATTGTACTTGATCATACTTGTTTTAACTCTCCCTGTATTATAGAATTCATGTAGAATTGTTATCCATAGAAAATGTACATGTTAAGTACTTGTTCATACTTGTTTAAACTGTCCCTGTATTCATGGAAATAATGTAGAATATTTATCTGTAGAACATGGTTGTGTTTAATACTTGAACAAACTTGATTTAACCACCCCTGTATTCATATCATTAATATTGAATATTTATTTATCTGTAAACATGGTTGAGTCTGCTACTTGATCACACTTTGTTTAACTGCCCCTGTATCCATAGAAATAAGATAGAATAATGATTCATTCAATTGTGCCTTCATTCATGGAAATAATGTAGAATATTATAAATGTTTGATCTTACTTTAATTAACTGTCCCTGTATCTATGGAAATAAGGTAGAATGATCATTCATTTAATTTGGCCTTCATTCATGGAAATAATTTAGAATATTATAAATGTTTGATACATAATAAGTTAGGATGATCATTCATTTTATTGTGCCTTCGTTCAGGGAAATAATATAGAATATTGAAAATGTTTCGTACATGACATTACGAAAACATGCCTATTTAAATATACTGAAAATTTTACTACCAAAAAATGAAAATTTTCAGATAAAAAAAAAATTGATATTTTTCATATTTCTGCTCAAAACATAGATTGTAGGTACTCGTTAGAACTGCCTCATTGAGGCAGTTCTAACGAGTACCTACAATCTATGTTTTTGAGCAGAAATAATAAAAATAATGTATATCCCTGTAAACCCCAGTTTTACTGCAATAAAGTGGGGTTTAAGGGGGTCAAAATTATATAGGCGTGTTTTCGTGATGATATTGAAAATGTTTCGTACATGATCTTACTTTAATTAACTGACCCTGCATCTATGAAAATAAGTTAGAATGACCATTCATTTAATTGTGCCTTCATTCATGGAAATAATGAAGAATATTGAAAATGTTTGATACATGATCTTTTAAGTAAATGACCATGTATCTTTGGAAATAAAGTAAAATGATCATTCATTTAATTGTTCCTCTATTCATGCAAACAATGTAGAATATTGTAAATGTTTAATACATAATCTTACTTTAATTAACTGCATCTCTGGAAATAAAATAGAAGGAACAATCATTCAATTCAGCCTTCATTCATGCAAAGAATATTGTGAAATGTTTGATATAATTAATATTGATCTTACTTTATTGAACTGTCACTTTATCTATGAAAATAAGTTAGAATGATCATTCATTTAAATATGCCTTCATGGAAATAATGTAGAATATTGGAAATGTTTGGTATATGATCTTACTTTAATTAACTCTCCCTGTGTCTATGGAAATAAGGTAGAATGATCATTGATTTAAATATGCCTTCATTCATGGAAATAATGTAGAATATTAAAAATGTTTGATGCATGATCATTAAAGTAACTGACCATGTATCTTTGGAAATAAAGTAGAATGATCATTCATTTAATTGTGCCTCTATTTATGGAAAAATATTGAATATTGTTAAGGTTTGTCGCATGGTCTTACTTTGAATAACTGTCCCTGTAGCTATGGAAATAAAGTAGGATTATCATTCTATTAATTGTGCTTTTATTCATGGAAATAATGTAGAATATTAAAAATGTTTGATGAATGATCTTACTTTAATTACCTCTCCCTGTACTTATGGAAATAAAGTAGAATGATCATGCATTTAATTATTCCTTAATTCATGGAAATAATGTAGTATATTATAAATATTTGATACACGATCTTACTTTAATTAATTGTCCCTGTATAGTTGGAAATAAGGTAGCATGATCATTCATTTAATTGTAACTTTATTCATGTAAATAATGTAGAATCAGCTGTGCCTGTACCTATGAAAATAAGGTTTAATGACCATTCATTTAATTGAGCCTTTATTCATGGAAATATTTCAGAATATTATAAATGCTTGATACATGATCTTTAATTACCTGCCCCTGTACTTATGGAAGTAAAGTAGAACGCTCATGCATTTAATTGTGTCATCATTCACAGAAATAATTTAGAATATTTTCAATATTTGATTCATAATTTTACTGTAAATATTTGTTCCTGTATCCATGGAAATAAGGTAGAATGATTGTTCATTTAATTGAGCTTTTATTCATTGAAATAATGTATACTACTGTAAATGTTTGATACATGATCTTACTTTAGTTAACTGTCCTTGTATCTTTGGAAATAAGGTAGAATGATCATTGTTTTAATTTAGCTTTCATTTATGGAAATAATGAAGAATATTATGTATATTTGATACATGATCTTACTTTAATTACCTGTCTTTGTACTTATGGAAATAAAGTAGAATGAGCCTTCATTCATGGAAATAATGTAGAATATTATAAATGATTGCTACTTGATTTTACTTTAATTAACTTTCCCTTTACCTATGGAAATAAAGTAGAATAATCATACATTTAATTGTGCCTTCATTCATGGAAATAATGTAGTATATTATAAATATTTGATACATGATCTTACTCTAATTATCTGTCTTTGTACTTATGGAAATAAAGTAGAATGATCCCTCATTTAAATGAGCCTTCATTCATGGAAATTATGTAGAATATTATAACTGATTGCTACTTGATTTACTTTAATTAACTTTCCCTGTACCTATGGAAATAAAGTAGAAAAATCATACATTTATTTGTGCCTCCATTCATAGAAATAATGTAGTATATTATAAATATTTGATACATAGAGGACATTTACTCTTTTACTGTGAATACAATAAATATTGTCATCGAGTGAAACGAAAACATCAGTATTTTCACGAGTGCGAAGCACGCTTGAAAATTTGAATGTTTTCATTACACGAGATGAAATTTTTTATGGTTTTCACTGAAAAAGAGTAAATTTTCTTTTTATTTTATTGTTTACAGGCCAATGCACATTTCTGACGGCATATATAACGTCACCAAACAAAGCATGAATGTCATGGCGTCGACGTTCAGGGTTTATCATGTGAAACGCTGGAGAGACAAAAACAAAAATTTTGGCAAATCAAAATAATATTGATACCAAAATGTTCCTTACATTCTAACAAAGAAAATGCATACCAACACTTGATAGTTTTGTTAAGAAACAAAGAAGTTAGAGGTGTTCAAAAATCTGAAGTGGAGGTAACATCCACTTCTGAAACAATGAAGAAAACCGAAGTCGCCCAAAGCCAGGAGTGAAAATATAGGTCGTATCAGTCACTAGTGAAATGATATGATATCAATTCACTAGTGATTGATATCACTTTTATTTTCACCAGATATACACTGATTTCATCACTAACAATAAAATAAATGATCTTACTTTAATTATCTGTCTTTGTACCTATGGAAATAAAGTAGAATGATCCCTCATTTAAATGAGCCTTCAATCATGGAAATATTGTAGAATATTATAAATGATTGCTACTTGATTTTACTTTAATTATCTTTCCCTGTACCTATGGAAATAAAGTAGAATAATCATACATTTAATTGTGCCTTCATTCATGGAAATAATGTAGTATATTATAAATATTTGATACATGATCTTACTCTAATTATCTGTCTTTGTACCTATGGAAATATGGTAGACTTATTATCCTTTTATGGTGTGTTTATTCGTGAAAATGATATAGAAAAGTCATCTGTAGAATATAATGTATTTTTCATTCTGAATAAAAATTTTTAACATAACCAGTGTGATTTGACCGATACAATATCCAGTTGTAGGTTATGGTAAAAGTCCTAAATTTCTGTATGCCAAAGTTTCTGATAAAAAGGCATATGCAAACATTGCAGACCCAAGTGAAACTGTGCCTAAAGGAGCAGTCCACTCAGGGCCTACACTGTTTGCCAATCCACTAAGTATTTCATGAAAGAATGGCATAAAATGAAAAAAAGTAGGCCAGAAAAGTATGGAATAAAGTGTTTAAAATTTTAGGACATTTGCCTTAAATTGGGTTTCTTGGATACAGTTTTGATAGAAAGTATTCATTTTTATTTTAACTATTTTAGCGTGACCATGATGATGATGACTACTTATTTCTGGAGCACCAGTTAGAATTATTTGGATATCTGTGTAATGTAAGTACACTATTGTACAAATGTATTTGGACTTCTCTGTCATTTAAGTACAATTTTATATAGAGTAATTTGGAGAGCTCTACAATCTAAAAACAATATACAAGAATTATTTGGGTATCTCTGTATTGTAAGTACATTGTTATAACAGTTATTTGAGTATCTCTGTAATTTAAGTACAGTTTTATACAGAGTAATTTGGAGATCTCTACTATCTAAAAGCAATGCACAGAATTATTTGGGTTTCTGTGTATTGATTGGATTGGGGTTTAACAACACATTAACCCTTGTGGGTCATTTTGTGTCATCTCCCAGAGAAAAGGAGAAAAGAGATAGAAGTAGAAATGAAAGAGATGAACAAGGAAGAAAGAGGAACAGGAATGAAAGTGAAGAAACAGAAGAAATAAAAGCATGCCACCTCTACCCTTATCTGCTACAAGGATAGCAGGCCTTGCCCAACTGTAAGACAATATCAGTTGGAGGCCCTGTTGACATAAGATACACAACACCTTCACATCACCAGACCACCCCCCAGGTTTCTGTGTAATGTCAGTACATTGTTAAAAGAGTTATTTGGGTATCTCTGTAAGTTTTATACAGAGATTTGTTGGTACATTGTATTTTGTATATTGTACTTCAGTATCTCTGAACATAAGTGCATTGTTATACAGAGTGTTTTAGGAATCTTTGTACTACAGGTACATTGTTTGCAAATAGTTTAGCCATTTTTTCTAGGAATATCTAAATCACATAACCTGACATACCTAAAATTGAAATTTGACTCTTCCAATAAATAATGTGTGGGAGTTTATTCAGTATAACATGGGTTAAATTGCTTCTGGGAGATGACAATAATAGGATAAATTGTCTTTGGAATATCCTTTTGTACAGTCACACCTCAATGGCTTGAACATATTTTGGATTATGAAAATTTGTTTAAGATAAGGGTAGTTCTAGCCACTGAAGGTTAAACATTGTGCCAGGTTAGGAAGCAAATAGCGATAATTTAGAGAAATCTTTTTGATTTTCTACACAATATAATTTAATGTTGAGTGTACACATTAGAATTGTTTCAGTGAGGCAATTCTTATGAGTGCACACAACATTCAATTTCATAATAAAATTAGAAAATTTCCCTAAATATTTGTTTTCTTGAGCTATCGGAAGAATTTCATAGGGACTCAAAAAGGAATTTGAATCATCCAAGGTAAATGAGCCATCGCTGTTCAAATCATGGAATTTTTACTGTATATAAATGTACAAAAATGTAAATGAAAATAACCAGGAAATGCAATAATCACGAAGCACAGCCTTCATGAGACATCAATAGGAGGAGATGGAGGAAAGAACAATGACAACAAATGCCATTTATGAAACCACTGATACATGAACAATGAAGAACTGTAGCAGAGGAACAGCTTTGGAGTGGTCAGCAGAAAAAAAAAGTTGGGAAGGGGGTGGTGGGGTGTGTGTGGGTGGGGGGGGGGGGGTGCTTAAACCAGTTGTACTTACGCTATACATCCCTATACCCTGCCTTTGCAAATTGTAAAAAAGCCAGCAGATCTGAATCTTCACTGCTTGACATTAAATATGTGAATTTGTATCAACAGCCTGGATCAAGTAATCTGATTGGCTGAAAAATATAAGTGGGTGTGGCATCGTAATTTATTCAGCATGGCAAGGGTTAGTTCTTATACAGCTCCAAGTTACAAACATATGTTTGGTCTGCACAGGGGTTTTCTATCTCATCAGTAAAATATCAATTAGCATTTGATGACAATTTTGTAATGGTAGTTTATGCAAAACTTTTATTCTATAATGCTGCTTCATAAAGACAGGTTGAACTATTTTATTCCTATAACTGAATGTTCAAATATTATAAGATAATGTATATGGTGTTGTCTGGGTTGTTGATGGGTAGCTGTGTACTTAGTGTATTGGACAGATTATGCTGGTTAAAACAACAGGTGTCTGGACTGTCACAGATTGGTCAAGGCACACTGTAAATCATGTGCTCAATACACAGAGAAGCTGCAGTCCAGCTAATTTCTTTGGATAAGGAGAAGCAAACATTAGTGCAGTGCTGGAGAGCTCATCCCACCCACTATCCCCTGCAACACCGGATAATTTATTTAATGTTGTTGAAGCCAGTTTTAATATAATGTATATATTCTGTCCATAGATATGTAAATAGTCTCATTACATTGGGTTGTTCACTGAGACCCAGACAGTCTTATTGACCCCCCCCCCCCCCCACACACCAAAAAAAAAAAAAAAAAATGATTCACACTGTTTGAAATATGGAACACAATTTTTGCATCTATCTCTCAGTTAACTTCATATGTGGGATCAGACCATCTTGCAGGATTGCTGTCAGTTACCAGTCTGTGTGCAATGTTGTTGGGGAGTTAGGAAGTCGAGGAGCCTGACATTACTTAATCATTCACAAAGGTCAAGTGAGTAGCCCCCAGGAAAAGAGTCAAATATTTTTATAATTTTTTTATGTTATGTAATAAACATGGAACAGCCATATTCTTATATTTTGTATAAATAAATGTAAACCCTGAGGTTGAAATAATAACAGCATTAAATGTTTATACAGGGAGAAATTTTGCTGCTGCCACACAGCACAAACATAACAGCTGTGACATGCAAAATATAAGGCCTATGTGATGTTTTTCAGGGTCAGAACAATCATTCAATAGAAGTTATAACCCGTCAGTTGAATTATTTGACTTGGCAAGAAGCATTTACTTGTCTCAGTGATGACAGGCTACCAGATCAGCTTAGAGCTATGTACTGTGATCTCATTATAAGTAAGTAAAACCATTATGTTTTACTCTCCTTTCCACATCACTCTGAAAGCAGTTTTTTGTTTGGTGTTTTATTTTAAATGAAACTATTTCATTCTGAGTGACCATATCTTATCAGAAACCATTTGTTTTTTTTTCTATGTTTTGTTCAATTGGCCTGACCTATGCAATTTCTATAGTAAAGTGATTTTTTTTTTTTTTTTTTTTTTCTTTTTGTCGAAGAAAATATTTTTTACTTTTCTTTGCTGAATTTCAGTCATTGATGTTTCACAATAATATTGTGAAAATTTCAGAGAAATTGAATAAGCAGAACTTGTTAAAATATCTGCCTCCAAATTACCTACCCTACAGATTTCTGCATCATTTGCATTCATTTTTACTATGGGAAAAAGTGAAAAGTATTCTGTTTATTAAATCAAACTTTTTAATGCATAGGTAGTTATAACAAATGGTTTTGCATTAAACCATGACAAAAGTTTGCAAATTTACTACTTCTATATAAAGTGCCAAGCAAAAAAACACTTTCAAAAAGATGTCAAAAGCATTGTAGTTGTTATTCTTTTAGCACCTCACATATGGCATGAGGCTTTTTTTTGCATTATGCATTATATCCTTTTAGCACCTCATATTGCACAAAACCCTTTTCTCTCATTTATTGCTTTGTATGCATTTGGCATAAGACCCTTTTTTTCATTTTTTATACATATGCATTTAGCTCCTCACATATAGCATACCTCCTTTTCCTCATTTCTTATACACATGCATTTAGCTCCTTACATATAGCATAAGATCCTTTTTCTCATTTTTATACACATGCATTTAGCTCCTCACATATAGCATAAGATACTTTTCTCTCATTTTTTATACACATGCATTTAGCTCCTCACATATAGCATAGGATGCTTTTTTCTCATTTTTTATACACATGCATTTAGCTCCTCACATATAGCATAAGATACTTTTTCTCATTTTTTATACACATGCATTTAGCTCCTCACAGATAGCATAAGATGCTTTTTCTCATTTTTTATACACATGCATTTAGCTCCTCACATATAGCATAAGATACTTTTCTCTCATTTTTTATACACATGCATTTAGCTCCTCACATATAGCATGAGATGCTTTTTTCTCATTTTTTATACACATGCATTTAGCTCCTCACATATAGCATAAGATACTTTTTCTCATTTTTTATACACATGCATTTAGCTCCTCACAGATAGCATAAGATGCTTTTTCTCATTTTTTATACACATGCATTTAGCTCCTCACATATAGCATAAGATTCTTTTTTCTCATTTTTTATACACATGCTTTTAGCTCCTCACGTATAGCATAAGATACATTTTCTCATTTTTATACACATGCATTTAGCTCCTCATGTATAGCGTATGATCCTTTTTCTCATTTTTTATACATATGCATTTAGCTCCTCATGTTTAGCATATGACATAAGGCCCTTTTCTCACATATGCAGCATATGTCCATTTTCTGTCATATGCATGATATGCATTTAGCTTCTCACATAAGGTCCTTTTCTCATTATGCATTATAGGTATTTAGTGTCTCACATAATTTATGGCATAAGGCTCTTTTTGATTGTGCATTATATGCATTTAGTGCCTCACATATGGCAAAAGGCCCTTTTTGGTTGTGCATTATAGGCATTTAGTGCCTCACATATGGCATAAAGCCCTTTTTTATTGTACATTATATGCATTTAGTGCCTCACATATGGCATAAGGCCCTTTTTGGTTGTGCATTATAGGCATTTAGTGCCTCACATATGACATGGCCCTTTTTAATAGTGCATTATATGCATTTAGTGTCTCACATATGGCATAAGGCCCTTTTTGGTTGTGCATTATATGCATTTAGTGCCTCACATATGGCATAAGGCCTTTTTTGATTGTGCAATATATGCATTTAGTGTCTCACATATGGCATAAGGCCCTTTTTGATTGTGCATTATATGCATTTAGTGTCTCACATATGGCATAAGGCCCTTTTTGATTGTGCATTATATGCATTTAGTGTCTCACATATGGCATAAGGCCCTTTTTGATTGTGCATTATATGCATTTAGTGTCTCACATATGGCATAAGGCCTTTTTTGATTGTGCAATATATGCATTTAGTGTCTCACATATGGCATAAGGCCCTTTTTGATTGTGCATTATATGCATTTAGTGTCTCACATATGGCATAAGGCCCTTTTTGATTGTGCATTATATGCATTTAGTGCCTCACATATGGCATAAGGCCTTTTTTGATTGTGCAATATATGCATTTAGTGTCTCACATATGGCATAAGGCCCTTTTTGATTGTGCATTATATGCATTTAGTGTCTCACATATGGCATAAGGCCTTTTTTGATTGTGCAATATATGCATTTAGTGTCTCACATATGGTATAAGGCCCTTTTTGATTGTGCATTATATGCATTTAGTGCCTCACATATGGCATAAGGCCCTTTTTGATTGTGCATTATATGCATTTAGTTCCTCACATATGGCATAAGGCCTTTTTTGATTGTGCAATATATGCATTTAGTGTCTCACATATGGCATAAGGCCCTTTTTGATTGTGCATTATATGCATTTAGTGCCTCACATATGGCATAAGGCCTTTTTTGATTGTGCAATATATGCATTTAGTGTCTCACATATGGCATAAGGCCCTTTCTCATTGTGTATTATTTGTATTTAGTGCCTCACATATGGCATAAGGCCCTTTTAGATTGTGCATTATATGCATTTAGCATCACATATTGTATAAGGCCCTTTTCTCACAGTTGCAGGATACACATTTAGTTCTTCACAACTGGCATAATGACATTTTATTGCATTGTGAATTATATACATTTAGCACCTTTTGTATCTCATGACGAACATCACTTGTATTTCAGCAATGTTTGTGGATATCTCAGACAATCATTCAGTGGTGGACAGGGTAAAATTGTCTTACATCTACGATGAAGTGGATAATGAGGAAGTAAGAACATATTCTATATAACATTATTTCAGTCATTTTGAGGTTATGGATAATACAAGACAGCGCACGACAAAACCAACAAAAAGAATTGTGTGACCAGCAAAGACTCAGATCAGCCAGTACATCCACCAAGTATGGCAAGAGTTCTCATTTATTCCTCTTTGGATAGCCTGGAGGCTGTAGAAGGCACATGTGATGAGCGAAGACTTTGATCAGACTGCGCAGATGCGTACAAGTCTTACTGTAGGTTTTGTTGTGTACTGGCTAGTATATCCTCAGACTTTATGGGCTGAATGTTGCACAGGTATTTGGAGAATAATTTCTCATCCCATCAACTTAGTACACAGCAACCTTTTTATAACATGATTCATTATAGCATGGTTTGAGATATAAGCCGGTTTAAAGATGGATCCAAAAATATTGTATCCAAGTGAAATTATTCTTTCACCTTATTTAGTGCTATGTTGATGGAGGGGCTCAACTGGCAGAATATCTGCTTTGTGACTGGGAGTTTTGGGGTTCAAACGCCGGCCGAGTCATACCATAGACTTTAAAAATGGTACTATAGCTGCTCTTTTGCTTGGTGCTCAGCATTTAGAAAGTAGAGCTAGAACAGTAGCCAAGTTTGAGTATATTGTGACTGGGTGGAATATCATGTCATGTGTCTGAGATGTGATATTTCTGGAAGGCAGCACCTTAGAAATGAGCATTGAGATCCCTGTCACATCCAAACACCATCCTGATGTGACTGAGAGATTGTTGAAAGTGATGTAAAACTCAAATAAAACAAACAAACAAACAAACAAACAAACAAATTTGATAAAGGGGAAGAAGACAAGGATGTGTGGACTAAAATGATTCAAGAAGGGCAGTTGTCAGTTTCTGGCAAAAGGATGTGCACAATACTGGTTAATACAATACTGGTTAACTGCTTAGAGGACAAAGCCTGCCCAATGAAAGTGTGGTTAGGTAAACTGACCATGCTCAACATGACCCAATTGGGTTGGCTGGGCCATAAAACCTCAACACAAACAAACACCACTGTGTGAAGAATTGTATAGACAAGGGTTTAATACTTGGAGAGTTTGGAGACCACATATTGATTCATTGGAACAGTTTTATTAGAAACTTAAATGGAAACTTTCCAAAATAGGCATTATCTTTTTAAACCCATTTTAGTCTGGACACCCCCTAAAGGTAAACTGGCAAACAGTGCAGACCAAGATCAGATGCCACAGAATATGGCATCTGATCAGGGCCTCCACTGTTTGCAAATAGTTTCCCCATTTTTCTGTAGCAATATCTAAATCACATATAGCCTGACATACCTAAAATTTAAATTTGACACTTCCAATAATATAATGTTGGGGAGTTTGTTCAGTCTAATATGGGTTAATGAATCTTGAAATGGTTTGAAAAGCTTACTGGGTTTGTAAACCAAGTTTTTATCCATTATCCATAACAAGGGGTTTATAAAACACATTTTCTGCAGTATTCTTCTTTAGATTACTACAGTCAAACTTCAATAGCTTGAACATCTTTGGGACCATGGGCATTTTGTTTCAGACATGGGTAGTTTGCCCACTGAGGGTCAGTCACAGCACAAGGTCAGGAGACAAATGGTGATATTTTAGGGATGTCTTTTCATGTTCTATAAAGTAATTGTATGTTGAGTGTACTCATTAGAATTGCCTCAATGAGGCAATTCTAATTAGTACACACAACATACATTTTTATAATAAAATAAGAAAATTTCTCTAAAATAGCACAGAATTTGTTGTTTTTTTTGAGCTATTGGAAGAATTTCCTAGGAACTCAAAAACGAGTTTGAATAATCCAGGGTAAAAGAGCATTCATTGTACTAGTCATTGAAGTTTTTCTGTATTCCTATTTATATCTTTATTTATTTATTTATTTTTTTTTCAGAATCGAACAGACAATTCTGGATCTCTGACTTACACATACTTCCCTGAGATCAGCAGATGGATCTCAGAATTCCTTGGCAAGAATGGGGATATGACAGCATCTCTCATTGGAAATAATATGCTAGTCAGACAGGTAAGAATAAATGGACCGTCCATTACCAAAACACGCCTATTCAAATATATAGAAAATATCACCTTCAGAAACTTATAATTTTTAGATAAAAACTCTGATATATTTCATATTTTTGCTCAAAACATAGATTGTGGGTACTCATTAGAACTGCCTCACCATTTAGAACTGCCTTGGTGAGGCAGTTCTAATGAGTACCCACAATCAGTTTTTTTGAGCAGAAATAAGAAAAATAATTTATAACCCTGTAAACCCCAGTTTTACTATATAAAAAAGGGGTTTAAGGTTTTAAGGGGGTCAAAATTATACAGGCTTGTTTTCGTGATGGAATATGCCCAATATGGGCAGATTCAGATCATCCTGGACATTTTAAAGTATCATCCAGGCCTTTGCTCTCCATTCATACTTTCATTAGTATCCAATGATTCTGTTAGCAGACAGTGAACGCTTTGATTAGATTGCCTGGATGTGTAGGCTGATTTGGGCCTTTGCAGTCCACATATGCACAAAAAAAAAACATTTTTGCTTGGTGCAGCCCAAATGATGCAAAACACAGGAGAAAGGCCCTTATGCCATATGCAAACAGAAATAACTTGAAAAAAAGGCCCTTAGGCAGGCAGAAACAATCCAGATCAACCTGGACATTTGCAGTTTATTTTACGGTATTCAGTGATTCTGTTAAGAAGGCAATAAGGCCCTGATTAAATGGGGTCAAAAGGTAAGCAGACATGTGTCTTAGTTATGCCAATATGGCATGAGGGCCCTTTTCTTGCTTTGTGCATTAAGGGAACTGGATACATTTGGTAGGTCTGCTGTCATTTTTGCCAAGGGAGAGAACTTTCATGACTTCTGTTTGCTTCTCTTTTGAAACGAGTCTGCTCTTAAAGGAAAGAATTTGCTCCAGAGGGGAGCAGATTCTTTCCTTTTAGGATAGACTCTTTTTTAAAAGGAAGTAAAATAGTTTTAGTTGAGTTAAATTCCTTGAAAGCATATCAGTTAGGGGATAACTACATTCAAATTTTTCATTCGGGAAGGTAAACTGGAGGTTTTATGGTTGGAAATTTCGTTTTATGGCGACGCATCAGCGGAGCCATAAAACATAATTTCCAATTGTAAAACTGCCGATTTACCTCCCCACAAATGACAAATTTGAATGCTGTTATCCCCAGTTTAATGCATTTATTCATTTTTTTCTGTTGAAAAAATGTACTATTTGCACAAAGTGACAAGTGCTGTGAGGTGCGTAAAACCAAATGCCAGCCAATGAGAAGTGACATTACGTGATGACATCGGATTTCCGAGAGTATATCCCAGAATATACCATCGTAAAATTTTGAAGTTATCCAATCAGTTGTCGCATTACATACACAAGTGCATTAGAATTTCACTTTAAATCATCACGAAAACATACCTATATAATTTTGACCCCCTTAAACCCCATTTTTATATAGTAAAACTGGGATTTAGTCATGGGCATACATTATTTTTCTTATTTCTGCTTAAAAACATAGATTTTGGGTACGTGTTAGAACTGCCTTAGTGAGGCAGTTCTAGTGATTACCCACAATCTGTGTATTGAGCAGAAATATGAAAAATGTCAGAATTTTTATCTGAAAACTTTTAGTTTTTGGTGGTGAAATTTTTAATATATTTGAATAGGCGTGTTTTTGTAATATGGGAAATGTATCTAAGGACATACCTACCCAGCTAAGATCCACATCATGTGTAACCCTATAATGTGACTAGGGGAGTTGTCAGACAAAATTAATAGTACGGTAAATGTCCTAAAATTTCGAACACTTTATTCTCTACTATTCTGGCCTAAATTATGCTTCTTATGCACTTGTTTCTTAAAATACTTAGTGGAATGGCAAACAGTGTAGACCCTGATCAGACTGCTCCTTCAGGAGCAGTCTGATCTGGGTCTGCACTGTTTGCATATGTCATTTTATCAGAAACTTTGGTGTTCGAATTTTTAGGACATTTACCATAGTCATAATAATTTACTCCTGTTTGCCCAGAACAAAACCAAATTTAGTTTTTTGTCCTAGGCCTGTTCTTCCAAAAGGGACATGATATTTGCTTTCCATGGTTTGTGATTCATGTTGCATGGTGCATATGTCTGCACCCTCTACTAGTATGTACCTTGTGTCCGTAATTCCTAAAGTTTTATGGCAATTTGTTGAAACTGTGGAGATATTTTTGTCATGGTCTGAGGATGTGCATATGATTTGGATAATCCTCAGATTAATTTTTTATTGCTTTTTTGGCATTTTGAACTTAGTCATTTTTTTCAGGCTCAGATACTATCAAAGTGTATAGGTAGTGGGTACTTTGTGTCCGCAACTCCTCTTTCAGTTTTATGCCGATCTTAGTGAAACTGTACATATGATTTGGATTTAATCCACAGATTAAGTTTTATTACTGTTTCGCGTTTTGAATTTAATCATTTTTCGGGCTTAGATACCGGTACTATCTAAGTGTAAAGGAAGTGGGTACCTCTTGTCGGCAGCTATCCTACAGTTTTATATCAATTTTCTTGAAACTGTACAGATCATTACAAAAATATGCCTATTCAAATATATTGAAAATTTCACCACCAAAAACTGAAAGATTTCAGATAAAAATTCTGATATTTTTCATATATCTGCTCAAAACATAGATTGTGGGTTCTCGTTAGAACTGCCTTGCCAAGGCTAATGAGTGCCCACAATCTATGTTTTTGAGCAGAAACAAGAAATATAATGTATACCCCTGTAAACCTCAGCTACTGAATTAGCCCAGAGAGTGGTAAATTCTGGGTTAAAATGTCACCTGTAGTGTCAAAATTGTTACTTTCTTTTTTAAGGTTTTAAGGCTTGTCCATTACCTTGTGTTGTTTGGCTTCTATGACAAAACGGAGGACATCAAGAAACTGTTAGAGCCACTGATGAGTTTGCTGGATGGTCGGAATGACAAACCCTACCCAGAGTGTGATGGGAAAGAGGCCCAGGAAATGTTGAAAGTATTCCGAGAATCTGGGAGATTCAAACCTAGTCCTGAAACAAAGGCTATTGTGGAAGCTAAGTGCCAGTGAGTAGTTCAAAAGAATCTAAGCGATTGTCCAAGCCAGGCCTGCAAACATGTTTGAATACAAACATAACAAAACAATATTGTTTGAATATGGTACTCATTTTATTAAACAATGTGTTTCCAGTGAATGCTCAGAAGGTGATGTTTGTATACATCTGGGCCCAGTAGTTCAAAACTTAGGATGTCATTAGTTAACATGTCATTAAAACTTTGATCATTAAATATGGCATATACGCTAATATTTTTGCTGCAAAAATGTGAGTAGCTTTTGCATTTGTAAAAGCTACTCACATTTTTTCAACAAAGATACCTGCAAATTTGATATCATACTTACTGGAACAGTTAACATTTTGACCACTAACTAGCTTGTTAAGGTAACGATGATTTGAACAACTGGGCCCTAGATTCTAACTTTATTTATCAAAGTGAGTCCATTATGCACCCTGCCCACTTCCATTGACCATTACTAACCTTTACCTACTTTTCATGCTTGGCTGAACAATGTTAAGTCTGTGCATTTGGCTCTAATTCTAGAACATTGAGGCATATAGGGTAATTAAACTTCATACAAACATACACCATGACACACACTGCCCACTGCAGTCGACTGTTACTAATCTTGACCTACTTTTCACATTGGCTTTACAATTTTTAGTCAATGCATTTTGCTCCATTTCTCAAACATGGAGGCCTCTATACTAATGAAACTTCATACATGATGCACCCTGCTCACTGCAATAAACCATTGATAGTGTCCTTATTTCTCCACAAAAATCTTGTAGGTACTCATTGGGGTGGTCCAGTGGTGCGAAGGTGTCATATATCTTATGTCACCAGGGCATCTAACTGATACTGGCTTACAGTTGGGCAAGGCCTGCTACCCTTGTAGCAGATAAGGTTAGAGGGGGAATGTTTTTATTTCTTCTGTTTCTTCACTTTCATTCCTGTTCATCTTTCTTCCCTGTCCCTCTCTTTTGTTTCCTCTACTATCTCTTCTGTCTCTTTTCTCCCTTTCTCTGGGAGGCAACTCAAAATGACCCACAGTTGTTGACATGTCGTTAAACCCCAACACAATCAATATAGGCACTCATGAGAATCTCCCCATGTATTTCTAAAAAGATAATGTTTACTTTTCTGGAGAACTGAGAAAAAGCATTCATTTAGTTACGTGTACCTCTCTTAACTAGAAGTATGTATGTTCTATATAACACTGTTGTTGAGATGAAATGCAAAACCCATGTTTAAATAATAGTGCTGTATCCAAACAAAAATGTTTAAATTATGTAGAAAAATGACCATAAATGGTCATTTTTCTATATAATCTTAGCATCTTAATTTTGATACAACAATATTATTTTTTTATACTATATTTTTGTTTGGATACAGCATTTTTGGGTCCATTCTTTAAATGGTGTTATATCAGAAACCAGGCTTTCATGAACTGAGTATTATAAAGCTGTACCCATGTGATATGATCAGTCTCATGTTGCCATGGAAACTATAAGACAAAGCTTTCTTTTACAGAGCACTGGAAGTTTTGGACCTATTCTTCAACTTCATTTTCAACATACGATTAGAGGTAAGAAATTATACAGCTGTATTTACCCTAAATATTCAGACACTTAACCCTTTTATGCCAAGTAGACTCTTCTACATTTAACTCTTTGGACCAGTTCATTTCCGATATAAGGAGTGTCTGGATAGTTTTTTTTATTGTTACCATGTTTTATAGCAATTCCTGTCCTAAATGCAAAGAGTGTAGACCCTAATCAGATGCCACATTATGTGGCATCTGATCTGGGTCTACACTCTTTGCCAGGCTGCATTTTATGGGATGCTAGGCATAAATGGATTAAACTACATTACCTTACAATACTTGTCAAAAATTTTGAACAAGTTCATTATACTACCTGTTGATGTGTCTAAAAATTGCTGGATGAATCGCAAATTATGTAGACCCTGATAAAATGCTGCTTTTTGTAGCATCTGATTTTGCTCTGCACTCACTGGTCAGGCCTGTCTGTCTGAATACTTATGACAAATATGGTACCAGGCTCCATTTTTAAATTTTTATCATCTGCTTATCCCCAGCTACTAGGACAGCAGGGAATATTGGTAATAGTAGGGTTCTTCATGGTGCAATTACTTTTTTTATTTGAGCTCTAACTCATTAACCCTCTGAAATGTTCTCATGAAACCTCACACATGTACTAAGCTTATTAAAACAGTGTGTCAGGGTCAAGAAATGCAAATCTTGCCCTCTTGATATTTTAGTTATCTGCCCTTGCCACATGAGATGGGGAACTTTGAGCACTTAGTGATAGTCTTTTGTTACCATAGAAAACATTGGAGTCTGCCTACAACAAAATACAGCAAAAACTGCAAAATGCAACTTGCAGACATTGTTGCAGTCTGGCTAGGACTTTTTCTATTCATTATTTTGATTCCATTATGAAAACATGCCTATTCAAATATACTGAATATTTTACCACCAAAAAACAGAACATTTTCAGATAGAAAATTCTGATATTTTCATATTTCTTCTCAAAACATAGATTGTGGGTACTGGTTTAGAAATCTTCTCAGTGAGGCAGTTCTAACAAGTACCCACAATCTTTGTTTTTGAGCAGAAATAAGAAAAATAATGTATATCTCTGTAAAGTTTGTAAACCCCAGTTTTACTATATAACAGGGTCAAAAATACGAGGGATGTTCGAAATGAATTGCTTATTTCTATCTGGAGACTTCAAATTTCAAGTTAGCCCAAAAGTACTCATTTCATGCCCTTGAAGTACTCCCCGTGGCTAGAAATGCAAAGTTTCAGCCGATGTATCCACTTCTTGAAGGCGTCACGGTACACTGATTTGGGCACAGTAATAAGGTACTGATGAATGGCAGATCCAAGTGCCTGTCGGGACTGGTATTTCCGCCCAGCAAGGAATGCTTTCAATTTCGGAAACAAAAAGAAATCACATGGGGCAAGGTCTGGGGAATACGGGGGGTGAGGCAAAACAGTTACTTTTTCTTTCTTCAAAAACGCCATAACTATTGCGGAGGTATGAGCTGGGGCATTGTCATGTAGAAGACGGACATGTTAAAACCAGTGGCAGGGCGTCATTTCTGATAATACTTTTTCAGTTTCTTCAGTACTACATCTTTGTAGTACTTTCCGGTGATGCTTTTGCCCTTTTTCACTGGCACTTTTATTGCGACTCCTTCACCAGAGAAGAAGATTGCATACAAAACCTTCTTTGTACTCAAAGAACGTTTGGCAATTATTGGGCGTTTGCTGTGTTTAGTGGCCCAGATCTTATTGCTAACCTTTCTGACGGGCTCAAAATAATGGACCCAGGTTTCATCACCTGTGACGACATTGGCAAACTGCTTTTTGTCATATTTTGGAAACATTTGAAGCAGCTTTTTGGCCACTTTAACCCGTTGCCTCTTTTGCTCGTCAGTCAACAGATGTGGCACCCATCTAGCAGAAATCTTTCTGACTTTCAAATGCTTCTTCAAAATAAGGTGAACCATTGAAAGTCATATGCCTACCTTTCGTGCAATATCACAAACTGCAAATCTGGCATCTCCTTCAATGATTTCCTTTATTTTGGAAACGATTTCTTTACGAGATGCAGATTTTGGCCTACCTGATTTCGGTGCATTTTTGATGGACTCTACACCAGACTCAAATTTCTTTTTCCACCGCTGAACTGTGTCATAAGACACACAAGAAGGTCCAAAAGCAGTAGAAATTTCAGTCATCAGCTTCTTCAAAGAACAACCAAGTTTTGAGCGAGCTTTGATGTAAGCCCGTATTTCATCTTTTTTGTCGACGCTTCTACCAACCATTTTTACTGCAGTGGTCAATGACTGCGTGTATTCAAATGGCAAATTTTATGTCTTACACTTAGTCTAACATGTACATTTATACACCATTGTGTAGATATTGAATAGCCCTATACAGGTATGTATTGGTTTTTATCGTGCCCCACGTGGATATCGAGCTAGAGGACAATAAGCAATTCATTTCGAACATCCCTCGTATTTAGGCATGTTTTTGTGATGATTTTGAACTGCACTGTGTGAAAAGGAATCTTGAGGGCATATGCAAACAAAAAGCAAAAGGGTCAGGTCATCCTGCACAGCTAACCTGTCTAATCAGATCCTAATCACTTGAAAACATACCATGATGATCAAAATATGTTCATTTGGATCTGTAAGAAGAGATCTTCTACCTGAAAAGACCACAGTTTTAGACTCCTGTGGAAGGTCTTTTAAGGTCAATGGATACAATTGCAAGGATTGAATCCCTTCTGAAAAGGGTTTCAGTCTAAAAAAAGACTCTGCTCCCTTTGGGAGCAAAGTTGATCCTTTAGAGTGGACCCCTTAAAGTGGGAAAAGGGAGCAGATTCTTCCTTTTAGAGAGGATCCTTTTTCAGAAAGGGTTTGGTGTATATATAGGGAACTGAACAGGAAGTCACAAAAGTAATCTCCCTTGTCTAAATTAATAGAAAATTTGCCAGCTGTATCAAACCCCCTTAATCCTTCTCTTGCTGAACCTGACTTGCCCTGTCTTCGCAAACAGTGTAGATCCAGAAGAAGCCAACTGATTTGGATCTCAACTGTTTGTCATTAAAT
This sequence comes from Anodontia alba, assembly GCA_964016985.1. Taxonomy (NCBI): domain Eukaryota; kingdom Metazoa; phylum Mollusca; class Bivalvia; order Lucinida; family Lucinidae; genus Anodontia; species Anodontia alba. Next base: position 44,733,553 of record OZ024832.1, on the reverse strand, counting down.
GTGAATTTCTGTCAAAAATCTGGATCAAGTAATCTGATTGGCTGGAAATTAGAAGTGGACGTGGCATCTTAATTTATTCAGCATGACAAGGGTTAAGACTGGTTTGACTGCATATCTTACTATTGCTTGATTGGTGTTGGAATTGAAGCTTCAACATTTTGCACACAGGTTATAAGTCATCATTGCAAAGATTTAGCTTGAAAACAAAAATACAGAACATCTGACAGGTTGACCCCCAGCAGTTATTATGTCCATTTGCATGTTTCCTCTGTCCAGTTCACCCAAAACAGTGTCCACTCTAGAGTTCTGCTGTTAATTACAGAGGTAGAAATTGTCATTGATGTTTGTTTCTATTTGTCAGAAATTTATCAACCTGTTCAAAGAAGCAAACCATGTGGCCAACCTGCCTGGAGGATATACAGATTTAGCTCCCCTTATGGGTGATACCTTTGACCTGGAAAAGCACACTGGGTAAGTCATTGTTAGACTTGGGGTGAGAACTGGGTAAGCCATTGTTAGACATTGGGTGAGAAATTGGTAAGGCGTTACTAGACATGGGATGAGAACTGGGTAAGGCATTGTAGACATGGGTGAGAACTGGGTAAGCCATTGTGAGACATGGGGTGAGAACTGGGTATAGCTATTGTTAGACACTGGGTGAGAACTGGGTAAGTTATTGTTAAACATGGGGTGAGAACTTGGTTAGCCATTGTTAGACATGGGGTGAGAACTGGGTAAGCCATTGTTAGACTTAGGGTGAGAACTGGGTAAGTCATAATACATTGGGGTGAGGCCATTGTGAGACATAGGGTGAGAACTGGGTAAGCCATTGTTAAACATGGGGCAAGAACTGGGTAAGCCATTGTAATACATGGGGGAAAACTGGGTAAGCCATTGTTAGACATAGGGTGAGAACTGGGTAAGGCATTGCTAGCTGTGGGATGATAACTGGGTAAAGCATAGTAGACATGGGTGAGAACTGGATACCATAAAAATCCACCTATAAGTTGATTTGATTATTAGATGGAGAGTGGGGCCCTTCATAGGCAGGATTTTGCTTTTACTTAATTATAAAACACGCCTATTCAAATATACTGAAAATTTCACCACCAAAAACTGAAATTTGTCTGATAAAAAATTCTCATATTTTTCATATTTCTGCTCAAAACATAGATTGTGGGTACTCGTTAGAACTGCCTCAGCGAGGCGGTTCTAACGGGTACCCACAATCTATGTTTTTGAGCAGAAATAAGAAAAATAATGTATACCCCTGTAAACCCCAGTTTTACTATATATAAGTGGGGTTTAAGGGGGTCAAAATTATATAGGTACGTTTTCGTGATGTTAAAAAGATCTCTGACCCATTGGAGACATCCCCTGTTGCTCAGAAATTCCTAAAGTACATCAAGACATTGGCGATGATTAATCAGTTTTGTAAGTGAATTTATCACAGATCTGCAATTAAAAGTGTCCAACATCACTTACATGCACTCATAAATATAGGATAGTAGATCTTTCCTCTCAAAAAGCTTGTTAATAGTCCCTGTGATTTGTTTAATGGCAATTAGTTTGTTCACACACCATCAATTAGTGAATATGCCTCATATCATTGAAATAATTATGGTAAACCTTTACAACTCTGTGGGCTAATTCAGCAGATGACATTTTTTTCAGAGAAAACTGGATTTGACATTTCATGCAAATTATCTTCATTGGAGACAATTTGCATGAATTGTCAATAAACCTATTTTTTGGGGGTAATTATTAGAAAAAAATATTTCTAAATGCTGTCTGCTGTAATTTTACCCAGGGTGCTAAGCTTTAAATCCTTTCTGTCCTCTAATTTCCGTACCAGTTTTACCTAATTGACCAATCCGGAAAGTCTGTGTAATTATTTCCAATGTAGTAAGGAAAAAACGTTATTCAATACAGATTTATGTTTAAGTGTTGAATCTTTGGGGATGGGTAACATTTTGGAACCTATTATGATTTTAATTTGTCTGGATTAATAAATTTCTGTCAAGGGAACGGAGGAAGTTTCGAAGGTAAACATCATTAGCGCTTTCTATAGGCTTCGATGATCGGAATTTTCCATGACCACGTGGCGCCATTGGACTTTGCCAAAATACGGATATGGCACATATTGTTTTTTTAGATGGGTCTGAATTTTCGGAGTCATTTTTGTGTAAAAAAAACTCCGTCTCATATTAATCTTGCCATGAGGGTCGTTCAAAAAGTGTTGCAATTATACATAAATACGCTACTACCGCCAAAAGGATATTGAGTTAATGTTTCTTCAGTGTAAAATGACCTTTGCACATTGTGCATCTGGTTGTGTACAAAGGATGCTGTTACCATTGGCCAGTGATCATATCTACAGTAAATGTCCAAAAAATTGAACACCAAAGGGTCTGACAAAATTGCATATGCAAACAGTGAAAATCAAGATCAGAATCCTATAGGAGCAGTCTGAGCAGGCTCTACACTGTTTGCTAGTACACTAAGTATTTTAAGAGAGGATTGCACAGAAAGCAAAAATTAGGCCAAAAAAAGATGGAAGAAAGTGTCCAAAGTCTTAGGACATTTAACGTAGTGATAGCTTTAATTTTCCCTAAATTGTGAATATGTTTTCAGAGAGGAGCAAGTCTTAGACAAAGCAGAAAAAGAAAGGTTTCTATGCTTTTTTTCCCCTCAGAAGTGTACTGTCATTTACTGGATTTTCACAAACATGCTATGCTATATTCTTAATCTTCATCAAACTGTATGTGAAACAAACTGTAAAAAAGTATGATATATTTTTTTTTTTTCATTTTTGCTCCTAAAAGTGCAAAATTTACCCCCTGATATTTGGACAGACTGGGCTAAGCAAACAATGTAGACCCTTATCAAACCGCTCCTTGCTCAGGATCTACACTGTTTATCATTCTGTCACCCTGTTGTACATAACGAAAACATGCCTATATAATTTTGACGTCCTTAAACCCCACTTTTATTTAGTAAAGCTTTTTTTACAGAGTATACAATATTTTTCTTATTTCTGCTCAAAAACATAGATTGTGGGTACTCATTAGAACTGCCTCACAGGGGTGGTTCTAATGAGTACCAACAATCTATGTTTTGAGCAGAAAAATGAAAAAATATCAGAGTTTTTATCTGAAATTTTTTTTTTTTTTGGAGGTAAAATTTTCTATATATTTGAATAGGTTTGTTTTCGTAATGTATGTATCTCAAGGTAGGAATTATGTAAGTTTAAATATAACTGTGCTTTCGACATCACTTCGAAAGAAGTTTTTGTTTGGCATTTTATGCTAAATGCAAAAATTTATGAAGGACAGTTTCTAATCAGAAACCAAATTTTGTCATTTTTGTCTCTGTGCTTTGTTCAGAAATATTTATCCTAAAGTTAATTTTATGGTAAAAAATTGGTTTAACCTATATCAGCCAGTACACAACAAAACCTACAATAAGACCTACCAGACCAGCAAAGACTTAGATAAGCCTGTACTTCCACCCACTATGGCAAGGTTTCTTGTTTGTCCCTCTTTGGATACCCTGAAGTTTGATGAGGGCATGTGCGATCAGCGAAGACACTGATTAGACTGCAGTCTGATCTGTCATCGCTGGTCACACAAGTCTTATTGTAGATTTTGTTGTGCGCTGGCTCATGTAACTTCTATAGTGAACTGATTTTTTATTTTCTTCTATAACTAAATATTTGCTGCTTTTCTCCACTGAGTTTTGACTTATGACCTCAGAATTACATTGTGAAAAATTTAGAAATTTTGAACAAGTGGAGCATGTTAAAAAGCAGCCTCCAATGGCAATCCACCTCCCTGTCAATTTTTGCATTATTTGCAGTCATTTTCACTATTGGAAAAATGAAAATCAAATGTTTTTTAAACCCTTGTCCTGCTGAACCCGGATATATCCTGTTTTGCAAACAGTGTAGATCCAGATCAGTTGGCTTCTGAGGAAGCCAACTGATCTGGATCTGCACTGTTTTCCATCAAGTATGCAAATTTATAACAACAATCTGGATCAAGTAACCTGATTGGCTGAAAATTAGAAGTGGGCGTGGCATCTTAATTTATTCAGCAGGACAAGGGTTAAGAAATGAAAAGAATAAAGTGTTTTATGCATAGGCAGTAGTGACAAAAGGTTTTATATTGAATCACAACTAAAATTTGTAGATTTATTAACAAAACTGGTTGTATCTTAGATCTAGATAAGAGTGGGTATCAGATAAATATTTTTCTTATTTCTCCACAAAAACATATGTTGTGGGTACCCATTAGAAGCACCTTGCCAAGGTGCTTCTAATGAGTACCCACAACATATGTTTTCATGGAGAAATAAGAAAAATATTGATACTATTGGATTGAAGAACACATCTTGTCAAGAGCTTAGTGTATGAATGATGTGAAAATCAATGAAGGATAAGTAAGGAATGGAATTTCAATGTATGAATATTTAGGGCGTTTACAATTATTGTGACATTTCACTGAACTGAGTAGCACTATGCCAACCTGGCGAGATAAAAATAACCTTTATGACATAATATGACTAGCACAGGCTCAGATCAGCCTGCCCCATCATGCAGCCTGATCAGCATCTACGCTTGTCACTAACATAATTTGTGGACTTAAACTATTCTATTAATAAACAGCAAAGACCCTGATCAGACTGCACGGATGCACACTGCACATTAGGGGAAGTTGATCTGTTTTTGCTGTCCACACATGATTCAAAGACATATGTTTACTTGACAGGGACCAGTTGATCAATATTAACCCTAGTCCTGCTGAGCCTGGATATGCCCTGCATTTGCAAACAGTGTAGATCCAGATCAGTTGGCAACTGATCTTGATCTGTACTGTTTGCCATTAAATATGTGAATTTATAGCAATAATCTGGATCAAGCAATCAGATTAAAAATTAGAAGAGGGTGTGGCATCTTAATTTATTCAGCATGACAAGCGTTAACGCTACCAAAAGCATATTCTAAATCTGAGTACTGAAATGGGACACAAACTCATCTAACGACTAAAATTTTACTTTTTCTTTTTTTTTCAACACTGGTCGTTCTGAACCAGGCTATACTCTGCTTTTGCAAACAGTGTAAATCCAGATCAGTTGGCTTCTGAAGCCAACTGAACTGGATCTGCACTGTTTATCTTTAAGTATGTGAATTTGTATCAACAACCTGGATCAAGTAATCTTATTGGCTGAAAATAAGAAGTGGGCATGGCATCTTAACCCTTGTCCTGCTGAACCTGGATATGCCCTGCAAACAGTGTAGAACTGATCTGGACCTGCACTATTTGCCTAAGTATGTGAATTTATAGCAACAATCTGGATAAAGTAATCTGATTAGCTGAAAATTAGGAATGGGCATGGCATCTTAATTTATTCAACAGGACAAGGGTTAATTTTTTTCAGCATTGCAAGGGTTGAACTCAGTCTTTTATACTAACAGTATAACTCACTGTAAATGTATGTTTTAATGTAATGTTTCCTTATGATTCTGTTTATAGAAACATTTAAAATAATTTGAAATATTTTTATATTTCATAAATGATCTTGGAAGGTATTTGCTGTTATAAGAGATCATTGATGGTTTCATTGTTTGGTTAGAGAATGTAAATACTATTGAACCTTTTGCATACTCTGGGTTAATTATACAGATGAGAAATTGATGATACTTGTCTTATTTTTTTCCCCAGAAAATAGGCTTTGATATTTCATGCAAATTGCCTTCTTTGCATGAAATGTCAAGTCAGCTTAGGAGACAATTTGCATACATTATGAAAACACACCTATTCAAATACACTGAAAATTTTACCACCAAAAAATGGCAATTTTTCAGATAAAAAATTCTGATATTTTTCATATTTCTGCTCAAAACATAGATTGTGGGTACTCGTTAGAACTGCCTCGTCGAGGAGGCGGTTCTAACGAGTACCCACAATCTATGTTTTGAGCAGAAATAACAAAAATAATTTATACCCCTGTAAACCCCAGGTTTACGATATAAAAGTGGGGTTTAAGGGGGTCAAAATTATATTAGGTATGTTTTCGTGATGGAATTTTAACCCAATTTTATGAGAAAAATAAGAAAACTATCTCAAAAAGTCATTTGCTGAAATTTTAACCCAGTATTCAACATGTTAAAATCTAAAAATTTAATCTTGGCATATTATATATTTAGTCCTATAAGCATGAGGACTCTCAGGTATTTTTAAGCTAAACCATGAGAAAAGGCATGTGTGGATGACAAAAACCCAGATATTAGCCAGCACTGCCACACAGTCTGATCAGGGCCTTTGATATCTGCCAACAGAATTATTGAATACTAGAGGAACTGTTGGCAAACAGTGAATGTCCTGAACAGTGTGATGTGCAGGTTTATTCTGGGTTTTTGCTGTTCCGGTATGTAATGAGGGACCTTTTTTCATGTTTTGTCTGCTGTTTTATTTACTGCACATATTTAAGCCTGGTAAGGCAGCAAGGATATTTAAAATGATTGTATACACCTGGGCCCAGTTGTTCAAAACTTACAATGTCGTTAGTTAATGTAATGTTAAAACTTTAATCAGTAAATATGGCATATACGTTAATATTTTTGCTGAAAACATTAGGCAAACAGGCCTATTCAAATATATTGAAAATTTCACCACCAAAAATTGAAAGTTTTCCGATAAAAATTCTGATAGTTTTCATTTTTCTGCTTAAAACATAGATTGTGGGTACTCGTTAGAACTGCCTCAGTGAGGCGGTTTTAACGAGTACCAACAATCTATGTTTTTAAGCAGAAATAAGGCAAATAATGTAAACCCCTGTGAACCCCAGTTTTACTATATAAATGGGGTTTAAGGGGGTCAAAATTATATAGGTATGTTTTCGTGATGAATGTGAATAGCTTTTGCATTTGTAAAAGCTACTCACATTTTTTCAGCAAAAATACCTGTGAATTAGATATTGTACTTACTAGAACAGTTAACATTTTGACCACTAAAGAGCTCGTTAAGCTAACGATGCTTTGAACAAGTGGGCCCTGATAATTTTTCTGCCAGCATGTAGAAGAAAGGCAACTTTTGCTGACTTCCTATTTGCTTTGCTGAACACCAAGTCTTTCTGAAAAGGGTTCTACTCTAGAAGGAAAGAATTTGCTCCTTTTAGAGTAGACCCCTTTTTAGAAGAGAGGCAAAACAATTTTTGACAGGTTACCTCCCTTGACTGTTTATCCATTCTCCTTAGGGGAAAGGGAAGTAACTGACATAGAAATACTTGCCTCCTTTCTCATTGTGGTCTGCTCTTAAAGTAAAGAATTTGCTCCTCAGGGAACAACCCTTTTCCTGTAGAGTATGTACTGTAGCCCCCACTATTAAAAAGGTTCAGATAGTGTAGATGCAATATCTGTCAGCAAAAGTTGTCTCCCTTAGCAAAATGGTGGCAGAATCTTCCTAGTGTATCCATTTGCCTAAATGCGTACACATGTACAAACAGGGAAGACTCAGGTCAGCCTGCATACCCACATACCATCTTCAACCTAATTACCGCACATACCCCTATAAGCGCAAAAATCAAACAATTTCGTAGTCTTCAGAATACAATCCATGTACTTTTTTCTAACTTTTTTCTATACTTCTTTATAAAAGCCTATGTTGTGGGTACTCATTTGAATTGCATTGATTTGACTTGTCAATGCAATTCAAATGAGTACCCACAACAAATGCTAGTCAAATCAATGTAATTCAAATGAGTACCCACAACATATGCTTTTATAAAGAATATCAGTAAAAGAACCATTAAAAATATCACATAAGCATCATTAGATAAGTCCTTCACTGATCTTTTTTTTAAGTGGACGTTTAGTATAGGTGGATACATATTTTACTGGAAGTTTCCCCGGTAATTTTGGATAATCTAAGCGCATGGTGCTGTGATTAGGTCGAATATGGTATTCTGATTAGGGTTTTCTCTTTTCACCCATACATTCTACAATAGACAAATAATGTAACCGTGATTAGACAGTCTAGAGGTACAGACTGATAGCTGGGCTCCAAAGTATATTTCAGTGGTGTGTCTAACCACAGATTCAGCATTATGAAAACAAGCCTTTTCAAATATACTGAAAATTTTACCACCAAAAAATGAAGACTTTCAGATAAAAATTATATTTTTTCATATTTCTGCTCAAAACTTAGATTGTGGGTACTCATTAGAACTGCCTTAGTGAGGCAGTTCTAATGAGTACTGACAATCTATGTTTTTGAGCAGAAATAAGAAAATTAGTATATACAACTGTAAACCCCAGTTTTATTATATAAAAGTGGGGTTTTAGGGGTTTTTTTAATGATGTTTATGTGTTATTTTTTCTGATTTTCTTAATAAAAGCATATGTTGTGGGTACTCATTTGAATTGCATCAACAAGTTGATGCAATTCAAATGGGTACCCACAACATATACATGTCCTTTTACAAACAAGCAGATAAAAATACATTATTTTAATCTGAAGAATAGGAAATGCTTGACTGTGCACTTATAGGGGTAGGTGTGGTAATTAGATTGAATACAGTATGTTGGTAACTGACAACTGCCCTTCTTGAATTAGCAAAAAAGTGAGAATGACCACAGAAATGATTTCATCATAAATTTCCACGAAAGTGGATTTGAGCTTGTGATCCAGGATAAGAGTGAGTAAGTTAATTGTCTGGCAAGACCGTAACGGCACTGACTGCGCAATAAAAAATCCAATTCAAATAATAAGCAAACAAGGTACCCCTAATCAGACAGGTCAGAAGTGCAGGCTGATCTGGGTTTTTGTTGATTGCACATATATTAAGCATAAGCACTTTTGTATGATGCTCATTTTTTTTTTTTTTTTTCTATTTATTAATTTACTTCATTTTTAATCAGCTCGTGTAGGCAGTTTAAGCATAACATTATTAAGCTTCCATTAATTCTTAAAGTGCTAAGCAAAATTTGTAGCAGATGACATTTTCTTTTTTTTTCATTTTTCATAGAAAATAAGTCTTGACATATCCTGTAAATTGTCTGAAAAAAAAATAAAAATAAAATCTAAAGTAAAAGTGTCATCTGCTGTGGATATGATTGGTGCTTTAAGAGTTAAGTTTGCTTGCTCATTCCGTTTCTGCTGAATTTGCCTTACAACTATGTCAGAGTTTATTTTGATTACTTACTAGTAAGATCTGTGGACTTCAGTACTTTTAGTTTTTATTTACATGTCCTGATCATTCTGCTTATTATGTGTACACCTTATACACCCCTATGACTCCAGATAATGCTTTTTTCTTCACCAAAAATTGTTGACATTTTACTTCCTAATAAAAGCATTTTTTGTGGGTATTCAATAGAGGTGCTGTGCAGAGGCACTTCTAATGAGTACCCACAACATATGCAGAGGATTTGTTAAGGAGGAGTATTTGATGATAATTCTGGGATAATTTTCTCCAGTTCTCCATAAAAACATATGTTGTGGGTACTCATTAGAAGTGCCTCACCGAGGCACTTCTAATGAGTACCCATAACATATGTTTTTTATGGAAAAATAAGAAACTTTATCCCACAATTATTCCCAAATACTCCTCCTTAACAAGTCCCCTAATATGTTTTACAGGAGAAAAAAAAAACAAAAAAAAAAACAAAAAAACTTTCTGATATACCCTCTTATATGGAGCTGTGACTTCAGTTTTCACTATATATTATATGAGAACATTAATAGATTTATAAATGTGAAATTTTGAATATGGTATTGACAAACAGAACATTTATTGTTATATTTGCATATCAGGTAATCTTCACTCATAATTCCTGAATCCATTCTCTTACCCTCCCAATTCTGTAATTTCTCTATATAAAGTGGTGATTTGGGTCATTACCCTCGTTTCTGAATAAATATAGCCTTTCTGTTTTAGTTGGGGTTTAAATCCTCAGAAATATTTTTAGCAAACTGTTTCTCTTGTTGAATATGCTCGATTAAAAGATGTGGAGCCTTAGCACTAGTATTATACATTACAAAAACACGCCTATTCAAATATACTGAAATTTTTACCACCAGCAAAACGAAAATTTTCAGATAAAAAATTCAGATATTTTTTTCAAATTTTGGCTCAAAACAAAGATTGTGGGTACTCGTTAGAACTTCAATGAGGTGGTTCTAATACCCACAATCTATGTTTTTGAGCAGAAATGAGAAAAATAATGTATAGCCCTGTAAACCCCAGTTTTACTATATTAAAGTGGGGTTTAAGGGGGTCAAAATTATATAGGCATGTTTTCGTGATGGCAAGCTGTCTGCTTGTTAAATTAACCTTTAAGCTGTAAACTATTATTAATGACAAACAAAAATTTAACTCTTAAAGTGGTAAGGAGAACTGAAGCAGACCAAAGACTTTTAATTCTACTAATGGGGCTATCAGCTCCCTATTATAGGGTATACAACATGTTGTGTGTGGGTTGCCTGTCATCTGATTTGGCTTCTGACTGAGAGCTTATCTGGAATACAGTCTAGTTCTCTTAGAGAATCTGATATGATAACAGCTTTCACCTCTGCAGTACTTCATTAAATGTTTACAGAAATAATAATTGTACATGCCAGTTGCCCAGTCAAAGTATAACAAATTCAGCAGACAACATTTTGAAACATTCTTCTTATTTTTTCTTTAGAAAATAGGGTTTGATATTTCATGCAAACTGTCTCCTTATACTCTATTATATGGAGTATGACTTCAGTTTTCACTATTTCACATAGAGATAGTGTGCATGAAATGTCAAACTCTGTTTTCTGAAAAAAAAAAAAAAAAAAAATAAATAAATAAAATATCATCAACTTGTCATCTGCTGAATTTGCCCCAAAAATAGTAAAGACCACAGTAACAATAATAAAACTTGAAATTATTTCTTAATTTGATCTTAATTAGCAGCAAGAGTTATACAAACACATTAACCATTGTCCTGCTGCCCGGATATACCCTGCCTTTGCAAACATTGTAGATCCAGATCAGTTGGCTTCTGAAGAAGCCAACTGATCTGGATCTGCACTGTTTGCCATTAAGTATGTGAATTTATAGCAACAATCCAGATCAAGTAATCTAATTGGCTGAAAATTAGAAGTGGGTGTGGCATCTTAATTTATTCAGCAGGACAAGGGTTAATGCCAATCACTTCTGGATTCAGCTAGCCAATGATATGGCACTTTCCTTCTTAACCATTGTCCTGCTGAATAAATTAAGATGCCATGCCCACTTCTAATTTTCAGCCAGTCAGATTACTTGATCTGGATTATTGCTATAAATTCACATACTCTGTGGCAAACAGTGCAGATCCAGATCAGTTGGCTTCTGAAGATCTGGATATACACTGTTTGAAAGGCAGGGTATGTCCAGGTTCAGCAGGACAAGGGTTAACTAGTTTGAAGGATCATAGCCCGGTTAGTAGAATTATAAGTCTCTGAGCAGACAAATTCTTGAAGTTTTTCAGAGCAAAATTACCGACTTAGCATTTCATGTGAATCATCTAGGCAGACAGTTCATATTTTAATGTCTGTATACTTTCATGCATGTGCCTGTATAGTTTCTTTTGCAGCATGATCTTTCATTTTTTTTTTGTTTTGTTTTTTTTGCATGTTAACCCTCCTCTTGCTAAACAAGACAAGCCCTGTCTTAGCAAACAGTGTACGTAGATCCAGGACAGCTGGTCTGGATCTGCACTGTTTGTCATTAAATATGTGAATTTCTATCAAAAACTCAGATCAAGTAATCTGATTGGCTGGAAATAAGAAGTGGGCATGGCATCTTAATTTATTCAGCATGACAAGGGTTAAGAATTTTTCTTTTGAAGAAAATTATTCCACATGTATGTACTGTTTAAAACTTTTTTTTTAGTATGCATTATATGTTATAACTGTAAAAGCAAAAATAGATCAATGAAAATAAAAAAAAAATTATAATAATTATAACAAAACAAATAAATTGAAAACATACATGTAATCATTTTAATGATAATTATTATGAAATCAGAGTGTCAAGATGTATAGATACTTAAAGTAGTATGTATTCAGCCTAATTACCAACTGGGTGCTTAGGTTTTTCAAAATTACTGGAAAAACTTGAAGTAAAATATTCACCTAATAATGGCACATCTTTAAGACAGATCAGAAGATGACCTCTGTAGGAGTGTATTTAATGATGTGTTGCAATTTTTTTTTTGTACATACATGCATACATACATACATACGTACGTACGTACGTATGTATGTATGTATGTATGTACATACATACGTACGGTATGTACGTACATACGTATGTATGTACATACAGAGGATCTTTCATGAGTGGTCATTTCATATCAAATTTACGAAACAAGCCTTTGGAGAATTTCATAAATTTCATATGAAATGACCACAAGTGTAAGATTCTGTTTATCACATGACCATTTTAAATTAGATTTTATTGTCTTTAAAGTTAGCAGTTGTTCAACAGAAAATGCATAGTTGACATAGATGTCATCATGACGTTACTTATTCCGGCCAAAAGTGTTATGTAATGTGTGGTCATACAAATTTTATGACATGACGTTACGCCACTGAATAACAGCGTCGTCATATGATATACATACATACATACATACATACATACATACATACATACATACAACAGATGGACACATCCATCCATCCATCCAGAGATGCAAACAAATGCACACAATCACACAAACTGATAAATAGTTATATTATTACTAATCTTAATGTAATAATCATCACTGACCTTCTTCATTACCTAGATACTAAGAGCAGCCTGCTAATGCAGGATCATAGCAGTTTGCAATAATGGTAAGATCTGTTTAACATTTATTTGTTTTGTTTCAACAGAGTTGCTAAAGCGGGAATGAAAAAGCTACATGATATATTTGACAAGACATCATTCTTGAAGGGATATGATATTGTCAACATTCTTCTGGTAAGAAATATGTCACATACATTCTGTGTGTGTGTGTGTGTGCGTGTGTGTTTGTTTGTGCATGGGTGCATGTGTTTGTGTTAAATGAAATTGCCGATATATATATATATATATATATTTTCTATATACCGACACACAATACAACAATAAAATTCATTATAATGATGTGACTGGCATGATATATTTGCTCAAAAGGTAACAATTAATCTGAAATAAAGCAAGAATTTTTTTTTTTTAGCTTCAAGAACACATGTTTTGAATATTTGATAATATTGCCTCACTGAAGCAGTACTAACAAATATCCAAATGTATGTTCTATGGGGAAACAAGATTTAAACAAACCCTTTGTTACATATCATTTTAACGTGTTTAAGGTTTCTTTACAACAGCAAATTCTTTTTAACGGCAACATCCCTAAGAACAGTGTCAATTTTCGCAAATTTATAACATGGTTATGGCCCATGGTTATTGTCAGTTTGTTTCCTCTCAATAACTTGTGATGAATCAATGGAATTTGATCAAATTTTGCATAAGCATTTTACTTTAACCAGATCTAGGCTGGGATTGTTATGTGTCAATTTTTGCAAATTTACAACAGAGTCATGGCCCTTGTTGATTGTAAAAATTTCGTTTCCGCTCAATATCTTGTGAATGAATCAATGGAGTTTGATCAAATTTTGCATATGCATTGACTTCAACCAGATCTAGGTTGGGATTGTTATGTGTCAATTTTTGCAACTTTACAACAGAATTATGGCCCTTGGTTATTGTCAGAAAATTTCATTTCTGCTCAATATCTTGTGAAGGAAGCAATGAAGTTGGACCGAATTTTGTGTAATCATTCACCTGGACCAGCTCTAGGTTGGGATTGTTTTGCATCTGTTTTTACAAATTTACAACAGAGTTATGGCACTTGGTTATCATCAAAATTTTGTTTCTGCTCAATATCTTGTGAATGAATCGATAGAATTTGGTCAGTTTTTGCATATACATTGATGTTGACCAGATCTCGGTTATTAAGCATCAATTTTTGCAAATTTACAACACAGTTATGGCACTAAGTTATCATCAAATTTTCATTTCCACTCAGTATCTTGAGACTGAATAAATGGAATTTGATCAAATTTTGCATATGCATTGAACAATCAGATCTGTGTTTGGATAATTATGCATCAATTTTCGCAAATATACAACACAGTTATGACCCTTGCTTAGTCAGAATTTCCTTTCCGCTCAATATCTTGAAGATGAATTGATGGAAAGACCAAATTTTGCATATACATTGATTTTGACCAGATCTAGGTTGGGATTGTTACGCATTAATTTTTGCAAATATATAACACAGTTATGGCCCTTGGTTATTGTCAGAATTTCTTTTCTGCTCAATATCTTGCCAGAATGAATTGATAGAGTTTGATAAAGCTTTGCATATGTATTGATGTTGACCAGATCTAGATTGGGATGGCTAATCACATCAATTTTTGCAAATTTACAACACAGTTATTGCCCTTGATTATTGTCAAAATTTCTTTTCTGCTTAATATCTTGCCTATAAAGGAAATAATGCTTCATTTAAAACCTGTTCCTAGATTGTGTTTTATATGGGGAGGGAAGGGGAGCGGTATTATTAAGTAAGCTCTGCTTACTACCATGTTTCATTTGGTCAGACTGCGTGTGCTACTAGAATCTAGTGTGCATTACCCTATTTAAGGTATGTATTCGGACAGAAAGGCCTGAGCAAAACAGTGTAGACCTAGATGAGATGCCGCATAAGTGGCATCTCATTAAGGTCTACACTGTTTGCCACTCATCCAGTAAATTTTTTATATTTTAGAACAAGCATAGTAAGAAGTTGAAGTGTCTGAATACTTAGGGTAAATACGGTAAATAGCTGTATAATATACATTTTTTCAACCAAAAAGGATTGGAATATTTCTTATTTTTTCATCAAAATAAATTCTGGTAGTGTTTCACAATATATGAGCCAGAACATGAGAAAATGAACCTGCTAAAGTGCACCCAATGAATCAAATCAGCATTCCCATCCATGGAATCTAATGGTAGTCCATTGTCAGCATGACGAAATCCTTGGCTATCCAAAATGTGCTCATTGAAGATTCTGATTAGACTGCATGAATGCACATGCTGATCGGAATCTTTGCTAGGCGGACATGTCCAAAGGTATGTTTTCTGGTGGTGTGACTAACATTACGAAAACACGCCTATTCAAATATATTGAAAATTTCCCCACCAAAAGCTGAAAGTTCTGATAATTTTCATATTTCTGCTCAAAACATAGATTGTGGGTACTTGTTAGAACTGCCTCACTGAGGCAGTTCTGACGAGTAACCACAATCTATGTTTCTGAGCAGAAATAAGAAAAATAATGTCTACCCATGTTAACCCCAGTTTTACTATATAAAAGTGGGATAGTTAGTTAGTTTTCAGATTTTTAACGCTACCAGGCAACTGAGTCACATAGAGGCAGCACCAAAAGTGGGATTAAAGGGGGTCAAAATTATATAGGTATGTTTTTGTAATGGACTGCCTGAGGCAGAGTTGTGAGTAATGTTAGGCATTACTCAAGTTCATCATATATCTCTGGTCAGGTCAAAGTTCAATAAATTCAGAGGCAATGTTGGACACCACTGAAATATTGTTGACTAGGACATGAAACCTCAACTCAATAACTTAGTGCCTGTTATATAAAATTTATCTTAACATGCTGGGAAAAATTTCAGCAGTTGAAAGGGCATCTTTCATTTCTGCCCATGCATGGATTTTTCTGAAACTTTGTATAATAATAACAAGGCATATGCAACCTATGAAAATGTGCTTATTAAATTATATAATTAAAAGTTGGACTCAGGACGCAACCTTGACTCACTCCCCCCATGAACTGATACCTGTCTCCAAATAAGTATGTCATACATCTTAAGTTTAATTTAGTTTTAAGATTTTTGCGCTGTGCTGAATGGTGAACACCATAGTAATTCTACTGGTACCACAAAACATTTATATTTAATTAAAGTTAACATTTTCTGATAAATTGATTATAAAAAATCTGAATTTTTTACCAAAAACAAAAAAAAAATATCAAAAATAAACTTTCAAAATTAATATGTTATAGTCTTTGTCAAGATTTCATACTACCAGGAAAATTTGCTACATACATGTATATCCTCTATAGCTGTGCCAAATTTCATAAAAAATCAAAACCGGTAACATTGTCATTTTAGGCCTTGAATGGATATAGGTCGTGACTATTTTGTTACATTGATAAAAAACAGTAGAGAAAGGCAGTGTTATCAAACACTTCTAACACTTAACATATCAAAGAGATTTTAGACAACTCGGAATGAATATATCTTGAGCTACCCATTAAATTTTCATGACTTTCTATTACTTGCCTTCTATTTATATGGACTCTGACTAACCAACTATTACAAATGTAGACAACATGACAAATTAAATCTAAAGAAATTCTAATTAACAAATTAGGCTTAACAAAATCTTACGCTTTAATTCACGTCAGCAAATCATTGAGCATTTTGTATAATTACTTCCCAAAAGGCATAAACTAAAATAGGTGTAAAACAGGGGTATCCATTCTCACCATTACAAAAATAGGCATAAAACAGGGAGATCCATAATCTCCATTGTCATATTAAGAAGATGTGCAAATGTACTACTGCAAGTAGTTGTTGCTTGTTTGTTTGTTTGTTTGTTTTGAAGAAGGATTTGCATCCCCATCAACAGATTTTAGGATTTTTGGAGATTTGCTTCTGGACTGGTGAACTCTAACCAAACTAAGAACGCTTGAAAAGAAAATAATACCTATAGACTTAACTTCTGATAAATCTATAGCTTGCTTGCAAGCCTATATTGTATTTTGAAATTTTAAAAACTGGATTTCTTGTCCTGTAACATGTTCAAATGTGTCAATTCAATCGGTATTTCTTGCGATCGAAAATTGACATTGACACTGGAGTTTTTCTCTTTGTTTCAACAGTTATCTTTGATGACAGCAGCACAGAATACTGTTTATGTGGTCTTAATTTTTGCTATCAGAAAAGCAGATCTATCCTTTCTTCCTTACAGTAAGCATATATGAAATTGTTTCTGTTCTGCATAAGTTCTATTCTAGTACACATAGTTTGACTTAAACAACAAATTGGTGTTCTGTAGTTCTTCATGTTAAAGCTTTAAGATTTTTCCAAAGGTTGTATGACATTCATATTTTAGTCATTTGCCTAAGGACTTTCATACTAGTTTGAAACTCCGCCATATGTGAACTAACACAAGAGTTTAAAACAGCTAACTTGTGTGGTCTTAATGTGAATCTAAAGGATGTATTGAAGAGTTTTTGAACAGTTTTCATTCATTTGGTTGCTGGCAGTTCTATGGCATTTAATTAATTCTATTTTCACCTTGTCTCTGTTTTTCGTGTTGTAATACGTTTTGAAAGGAGGCTTTAAGTATTCAAGTTTTGTTTTAGTACTTAAATACTTAAATTCTTTCTTCCATTGAATATTTTAGCTGAATATAATTTCATTCTTCTTAATGCCAACTGCTCTTACTTTCTTTGTTGTTCTTCGCTGATCATATTTCTGAAAAGTTATTCTTTCATTTTAGAAAGAGTACTAAAGTATTTGGTCAGCAAGTGCATAGATCTTACCTAAAGAAACAGTACTAAGCTTGCATGTGTCCATGTGACACAGACTTTAGTTGTTCATTACTGATTGTATTTAAGCTGTAGTGTTTTTTCCCAATATTGAGTGTCTTCGTGTGTGTTTTGTACCAGCTGTGAAATCTTCTGCTGTGGTTTTGACAATATTGTGCTTTTTTGTATTTACTAAGCATGAACAAGTAGTCACATTATTGCCTGTTTATATCAATTCTTTTTGTTACTCTGTTATTTTTGAGGCATTTATCCAGTTTACACCAAAGTTTATAGTTGATTTTTGGTCCAGATCATGTAAACGAAAAGTTTGGTGTTTTTTTTTGTTTTTTTTTTGGACATGGTTTTCAACAAGGTGCAATTCAGTCAACTGGTTATAAATGAATATGTACAATTATGGTATCAACTTCTTATACAAATCATACTATATCATGGTAATCCAAATTGAAAGCTATTGATAAGTTGACTTTACACGATACTTCTTATACATGAGTATTTTGTAATTTCATATTTTGCCGACTCAGGACTATATGTATTCAGGCTACTCAAACAACATGTTACCGGTCTTCAATTTTTATGAAATTTCATTTGTTTATTCCTACTACATATTGAAACTTTTTATGCTGAAATGGTGTCTTGACAAGAATCGGAACATGGTAAAATTGCAGATAATATCTGGATGAATACATAACCTGCAGCTGAAATATGGGGCTACTGTTCAACTTACGTTATTGCTCCAACACTATTGCTAAGTACATGAAGCCATCCATAGTATCAAAACATGTACTAATGATGGCCTTAATTAATAAAACATTCCAGCCTCTGAAAAATAAAAACCTGTTTACTGTACGAAGGTTAATATTAGGGCACCCCCTGATTTGGTAGTGGCCGCGTACAAAACACCATAAATTTACAATGGAACTACATTTAAAAGCCAATGCCTCATAATCATCAGTGTTATACCCTAAGCAACCATTGTGCAGAATTTCATCCAATTCCAAGCGTGGGCAGAAACCAATGTAAATTTCCTATATCGTGTAAGAGCCCCTTTTAAAATATTTTCTTATTTTTCCTAGATATAAGGTTTTGACATTCATGCATACTTGCATATAATGTTGAATCCTATTTTCTGGGAAAATTAAGAAAACAATCATGAGTTTGTCATTTGCTGATTCTTCTGAATTAATGAAAAGGAACTGTGTTGTATCCAGATAAAAATGTATAGATTATATTAAAAAATGATCAGTAATGGTAATTTTTCTCTATAATCGAAACATATTTGTTTGGATACATTTTTGGGGACCATCTTTTACCCATGTTATAGCCAAAACTGCTATAATGAACTGTGTTATAAAGAGATGCCTGTGTATTTTTTTTTTTTTTTCTAGGATTTATCACACTATGAGTATGACGATATGGTTCGCAGGTCAATGCACCTACTGAACAGATACTACTCGGCTCATCACAACTTGTTTAGGAGAGCAGTACAGGCCCAGGTTTGTTATACTATTTTCATTGTTATCAGAAGTTAGCAGTCATTTGAGCCATTTTAAGGGGAATGAGATTCATTTTGTGGGATGGCAACTGTCAAATTATTTTCTTTATATCTTTCTGAAAAGCAGCCTGTTTCAGATGGTAAGAATTTGCTCCCCATGGGAACAAATTATTTCCTTTTACAGTAGACCACTTTTACAAGGGGATTGGTGTGCCGAAATGCAAACAGGAAGTCACAATAATTGTTTCCTTTACAGGAAGAGCTGTCATCAGATGGCAGAGCTCACCTGAACAGGTGCTGTCCATCACCATGGAGGATTTTATAATGAAATTAAAAGTTGTTAGATAGACTATGACCTTAACCTTAAGGCCATGGTCAAAGAGGGTAAGGGGGTGGGTGGTATTGCTGAATAAAACTGGACCTATATCTGTCATCATACCAAATATAAACCAAATCCCGTTGTGTGGTCAGGAAAATATGAGCTGTTCAAAACTTTAAGATAAAAGTTCCAAGTCCATAACCTTGGCCTTAAAGTCACTGGCAAAGATGGGGCTGTTGCAAAATCAAACTTTTGACCTATATCTATCATCATATAAAAAACAAACACAATCCATCATATGGTCTGATTAATATGTGTTGTAAAAAATCATAAAGCAAAACTTTGACATAAAAATTCTAAGTCTGTGATCTTGACCTTAAGGTCATAGGAATTGCTGAACAGAACTTTGGACTGATATCTGTCGTCATAGCAATTATAAACCTAATCCATCAAATGGCCTGGAATATATGAGCTGTTGGAACTATTAATGTAAAATGTTAACATTAAAGGTCTAAGTCCGTGACCTTGACCATAAGGTCATGGGCATAGGTGGGTCATTGCTGAATTAAGCTTTGGATCTGTATCTGTCATCATGCAAAATCTAAATTAAATCAATTTTATGTTATGGAAAATATGAGCTGTTAAAAACTTTAACCTAAACCTTTAACATAAAAGATCAAGGTCCTTGATCTTGATTTGTCGATGCAATTCAAATGGGTACCCACAGCATATGCTTTTATAAAGAAAATCAGAATAAAAACCTAAAACACATTACACAAGCATCATTAAGTCCTTTGCTGATCTTTTTTTAAGTGTACCCTTAGTATAAGTAGATACATATTTTACCACAAGTTTTTCCAGTAATTTTGAAAAACCTAAGTGCATGGTGTGGTAATTAAGTCGAATACCATATTTCTTAACTGTCATTTACTTTTTCCCCTCACCCTCCTCTTTTTTCCTTTCGTCTTACCTACTAGTTCTTCTGTTCCTTTTCTCCCTTGCTCTGGGAGATGAACCAAAATGACTTACAAGAGTTAACATGTCATTAAACAAGAATTCATTCTAATGTGAGTTGATACACAACAAAAGAAAAGATGGAATTATTCACTTCATTTATTAAATACATAACAAACGTAAACACATATTTGGCTCTTTCTTTGGGGGCTACTCACCTGATGATTGTAAACACTGAATGTTTAACTGTTTACCTGATTTATCTTCTTACTTCCCCCTAAAACCAAACACACAGACCTTTGGAGGTCTTATAGTCTTGGGTGACTCCACCCTTGCATTTCAGAAATGAAGACTGAGCCCGATGAGCTCAGCTTTGGAATTGGACCAAGTAGAGGAGTTGATCAGCCAGAAGATGATTGTTACTTCCTCTGTTTACAGCAATAGATTGGATCAACTGATCCTCAGAAAGGCAAATGATTTAGATTGATCCACAACCAAGCAGACTGGAGATTCTCACAATAACAGACATACCGTATTTACCATAATTATGTATTCGAACAGACAGGCCTGAGCAAACAGTATAGACCAAGATGAGACGCCGCAGAATGCGGCGTCTCATCTGGGTCTACACTGTTTGCCACTCATCCAGCAATTTTTAGACACAACATCGGGTAGTGAATTATACTGGTTCAAATTTTAGAACATATATGGTAAGGAGTTGAGGTGTCCGAATACTTAGGGTAAATACGGTAAACTTGGTAAACAATGCAGATCAAGTGAATACAATATTTTTGGGGGATTTAAAAAGGCCAAACACATTACGAAAACATGCCTATTTAAATATATAGAAGAGTTCACCTCCAAAAACTCAAAAATTTTCAGATAAATTCCCTGATATTTTTCATATTTCTGCTCGAAACATAGATTGTGGGTACTCGTTAGAACTGCCTCAGTGAGGCAGTTCTAATGAGTACCCACAATCTATGTTATTTAGCAAAATAAGAAAAATATTGTATACCCCTGTAAACCCCAGTTTTACTATATAAAAGTGAGGTTGAAGGGGGTCAAATTTATATAGGCATGTTTTCGTGATGAAATTTGATAGAATCAAATGAGACCCCTGGTGAGTTGATACTGCTATGAGCTGAATAAAGTAAGATGCCAAACCCACTTCTTATTTTCTGCCAATCAGATTGCTTGATCCAGGTTGTTGTTACAAATTCACATACTTGATGACAAACAGTGCAAATTCAGATCAGTTGGCTTCTGTAGAAGCCAACTGATCTGGATCTACACTGTTTTCAAAGACAGGACATATCAGGGCTCAGCAGGACCAGGGTTAAGGTTGGATAATTGTTAATTTTTCATTTTCCAGGTTCTGATAACAGACAACTCTGTCCATATCTATCAGGGTATAGAACAGAGACTGCCAGAGATGCAACGTCTGTCAGCCAACAAACTTGGGGACCACGAGGCTTCAAGATTGGCAACTATTCTTGATGAATTCATACAGTAAGCTTAACCATTACAATACTAATCACATTTATAGTAGACAATAGTTTGAAATATTATTGTCTTTTTTTTATTTTTCAGAGAAAAAAAGATAACATTCATGTGAATAGCAGATGATTCACATGAAATGTCAAATCTTATTTTCTCTGAGAAATATTAGAATGTTGTCTGCTACAAATTTGCTTAGCATTTTAAGGTTTGATCATTACCGTGCTACATGTGTGTATGTATGTGTGTGTCTAGATGCTGACCATGACCCACTTTTAAAGGCCACTGCTGGATTAAAAGTTTTAAATTTAAGCAAAAGTGCTCTTGAACTTCAAAATTGATGTGTGTGTGTGTGTGTGTGTGGGGGGGGGGGGGGGGGGGGGAGGGGGGGGAGGTGTGTGTGTGTGCATGCATGCTGTGTGTGAGCATGCATGCATGTGTGTATGTTTAGGTGGGGTGGGGTGCAGGGGACATCTGTTTTCTCTAAATTTTTTCTCTGAAACACTGTTCTGGTACATGTATATATTATATTTACTTTCTTTACCTTTAAGATAGGTCTGATGGGCAGGCCCCCATGACCTAGTGGCTAGGAGAGTTGACTCTTAATCCATTAGGTTTCTCTCCGCTGAGGTTCGAGCCTAGCTTGGGTCACATGTGGGAAAGCCAAGTTCTGCTTACAGATGGTCAAGTGGTTTTTACCTGGGTTCTCTGGGTTTTGCCCACCTTTGATATATGATCAGCTCGATATAAATGAAATATTTTTGAAAGGGCCGTAAAACCCAAATCAAAATAAAAATAAAGAGAGGTTGACTGTTACAGTATATAAAACCTATTTTACTTGAGTTACTGATTTTGTTTTTTCATTTTAGTTTCTGCCATTTGGAAGATGAAGAAGAAGAGCCCCATGCTATGAACCAGAGTATACTCTATAACAATGGTAATGTCCGTAGATAAAATTACTGTACTTCCTTAACACACTGCATGCTGGGTAAAAATTTCAGCAGACGTTATTTTGAAATATTTTTCTATTTTTTTCCTAGAAAAGAGGATCTGACACTTCATGCAAATTGTCTCCTAAGGGGACAATTTGCATGAAGTGTCAGATCCTATTTTCTAGGAAAAATAAGAAAAATATCACCAATTTGTCGTCTGCTGAATCTGCCCATAGTGTGGTAAGTGTTAACTAACTTCATAGCTCCAGATAAGGGGCTTTTTATACCCCACCACACGATAAGGTTTCAGTGTGTCCGTCCGGGCGAACATCCAAGGTTTAGGGACTATTTTGGACATAATTATGAGGTATTTTGAGGTTTATTCTGTTTAAAATACATACGCTAGCACCTAACCCCACAAAAATTGCATCAAAATCCCTATGGAAATTTAATATTCAGGTAGCCCCTAAACCCAAAATGTTAGGACGTCCGCACCTCAGTCCATCCTTCAGTGGTCCATCTCTCTGTCAGTCTGTCTGTATTTCATTTCCGGATGATAACTTGAGTAAACATCAATGGATTTTCACCAGACTTGGTATGTGTATTGATATTGTGAAGATCTGGTTCGGGATCACTAATGGGCAAATTTCAACAAATTTTGACTGAGTTGTTTGCTCAAGACATGCTCATATTTTCATTTCTGGATGATAACTTGAGTAAATGTCAAAAGATTTTAACCGGACTTGGTACATGCATTGATATAAAAGAGATCTGGTTTTGGATTGCTAATGAGTTATCTGCCCACGACATGATAATGGTGGGGTATTATCATTTTACGGTTTCATTTCAGTTGAAAAGTAAAGATATTTTTTCTTATTTCACCATAAAAAAAGTACTGATATTTTTTCTTATTTCACCATGAAAAAAATTGTTATAATACTCATTATGTCGCAGAGACACTTCTGATGGAAAAATAAGAAAAGTATTATGTGGACACCGCCTCTTATCTTACTACTGATGTCACTCGGAAGGACAATTTATGCTTGACATTTTATTTTAGATGAAAATATGTTGTTCTGATTGAGCATGTCAGAAACCATTGTTCTTTTCTATTTAAGTATTTTGTTCTCAAATATTTACCTTAAAATTAAATTTATGGCCAAAAATTGGTCTGACCTCTGCAATTTCTATAGTGAAGTGTTTTTTTTTTTTTTTTATTTAAGAAAATATTTTTTACTTTTCTTTGCTGATTTTTATTTATTGATGGTTCATGACAATAGAAGGAAAAATTAAGAAAATTTGAACAAACTGAACTTGTTGAAAACCTACCTCCAATTTACCTGCCCTACCATTTTTTACATAATTTGCATTCATCTTAACTACAGGAAAATATGCAAATATTTGATTTTTTCAAAACCAATAAAGAGAATACTGGTAAAGCTGTTGTGTTATCACCTTATCATCATCTAAAAAACACTGAGATAGTGTTGATGGGATGTAAAAAAACAGCAAAACACTAAATGTCAGTTAACACACATACACACACACACACACACATGCACACACACATGCATGCACACATGCACACACACACACACATGCACACATGCACACACACATGCATGCACACACACACACAAGCTCATGCACACACACACACATTAGTTATTATTCCCCCTTAGCTTCTGTAGTAGACTTTTCCATATTAGAATTTGAATTGTTGAATTATTATTGTAAATGCCAATAAAAAAATCACTTCTATTCTTACTTTCCTGGCTGTAATATGTATAATGGCACTTACAGCAGTACCCGTTAGATGATCAAAATTAGCAGACAACCTATCTTTTAAGGTGTCTCCTAAGTGATATTCACTGCATGTTAACATCCTTTATTTTTTCTCTTTTTACAGGCATCATTGAGGAAGCGTTCAATGTTCTATCCCAAGAAATAGACGTCAAATTAATTGTAAGTTGATTTATTTCCATGTTACTTATATCCTAATAAAATTTCCCAGCTAGCATTCTTTATAAATCTATAGCAAGCTGTTATCGGCCTGTCAGCTACCCTGACGAGCCGATAACGGACCGCTGTAGACTTATAAAGAATGCTTCCTGGGCAAGCCAGTACATGTACTCAAAAGATAAATTTTGCTACTTATACACATAAACATATCATGTAGATATTCAAGGATATTATCTAATGAAGGCATGTCCATTGAGAATCCTCAACAGATCATAGCTCATGGTAAGGCATGTTTTTCTCAACCAAGAATTATGGATATTTTTATTATTTCTACCGTATTTACCCTAAGCATTTAGACACCCAATCTCCAGACCATACCTGAAAGAATGTGCCCAAATACTAGTTAACCAATTAGAGGACTAAGCTGGCCCTGGAAAAGTGTGGTTAGGAAAACTGACTGGCTCAATATGAACCTAATGGGTTGACTATGTCATAAAAGCTCTGCTCAATAAATCAAATCCTTATCATACCTGTCCTAAAATTTGAAAGTCCACAGGACTTGTCATTACAAAAACATGCCTATTCAAATATATACTGGAAAATTTCACCTCCAAAAACTGGAAATTTTCAGATGAAAAACTCTAATATTTTTCCCATTTCTGCTCAAAACATAGATTGTGGGTACTCGTTAGAACCGCCTCTGTGAGGCATTTCTAACAAGTAGCCACAATCTATGTTTTTGAGCAGAAATAAGAAAAATAATCTATACCCCTGTAAACCCCAGTTTTACTATATAAAAGTGGGGTTTAAGGGGGTCAAAATTATATAGGCATATTTTCGTGATGTCAAACTTTAGGATGGGTATAGTAAGAAGATAATGTGTCTGACAGGTGGACTTGTTCAAATTTTAGGACAAGTATGGTAAGATGATAAGGTGTCTGAATACTTCTGGATAAATGGCATAAGGGAATAGTTTTAGAATTTGTCTGCCACTTACGGTAAATTTCCTAAAATTTTGAACACTTTATTCCATACTCTTTTGGCTTAAATCTTGCTTTTTATGCAGTGGTTTCTTTAAATATTTAGTGGAATGGCAAACAGTGTAGACCCTGATCAGACTGCTCCTTCAGGAGCAGTCTGATCAGGGTCTACAATGTTTGCATATGTCATTTTGTCAGACGCTTTTGTGTTCAAATTTTTAGGACATTTACCGTAATCTTACCCTAATGGTTTGTAACATTTCAGATACACTACAGCCTTGTTATTACACCATTGGTTATAACACAATTTTGGAAATAACAAGGTTGGAAGATGGATTCCAGAAATATTTAGATCATATAGAAAAATGACCACAAATGTCATTTTTCTATATAATCTATACATTTTGTTTCCATATAACACTGTTGTTTAGCTAACAAGGACTTTTCCCAAATATAGTGTTATAAAGAGGGTGTGGTGTATAAGTATGTTAAATAGGATCTCGAAGTGAACCTGACACTAGTCTTAAGCTAACTATAAGTAACTTAACTCTGACTTATAACCCTCACTTTCTGTGCAAACTAGTCTGCAGACTCACATGCTGAAGTCAGTAAGTAATGACAGACAAGATTCTAAAGTCTAGCTGCCAAATAGTGTAGACTCTGATCAGATGTTTCATTACAACTCTGCTGTATGATCAAAACATAACAAGTGTCTTTAAAAAGGACAGCTGTTGATAGAACTATATATGTGAGCAAGTGGTAAAACACAATTCAGTCTAGATTATGACTCAAACCTTGGAATGGAATAAAAATATCAGAAATGATGGCAACTATGATTATAGTTATAAATTGTAATATCAAAAACAAAAACAAAAAAACCCCAAAAAATCAGAAAGAAAAAGCTTGAAAAAATGTATGCATACCCGATGATGGAACCCATGACCTACTACTTACAAAGCAGATATGCTAATTTATACTACAGAGGATGTTTGTTTCAGCTGTCGCGTAAAAGGTATACAATAAATCGAGGGTTGACCGCAAGACTGACGTAAGTCAGATGGTTGTTTTTCCCCAAACTTAATCTCCTCACCATGAAGGGGTAATGAAGATTACAACATTTCTTTCTGTAAACAATGAAAATTTAGGTGCATACGAGCAATGGCACCTAAATTTGCATTGTTTACAAAGGGGTCAAATTTGCCCCTAAACAAGGGTTTCTAAAATATGTTTGAGTTACTACAGTCTTGCGCTCAACCCTCGAAATGTCCTAAAGTTTCATACGCTAAGGTTTCTGACACAATGACATATGCAAACAGTGTTGACCCAGATCATACTGCTCTTTCAGAAGCAGTCTGATCAGAGTCCACACTGTTTGCCATTCCACTAGTAATGAACATATATACATGCATAAAAACTTGAAGCTTTAACATTTGTCTAAGAATATAGTTTTAACAGAGAAAACTATTTCTACACTATTGAAGAGAGAAAGGAGAGGAAGAAAGCAGGTGGATGTGTTAATATGAGAGCAAGAAGAGGTTATACAGGATATAATGCAATAAATAATGGACTAATAGACTTTGTTCTAAGCCCTTGTTGTGACCACTCCCTTGAACTATATAAAATAAGTTGCAACTTTGAAACAGTATTGGCAAAGTTTAACCCTTAAAATGCCAAGAAAACCTGCATTTGAAAATGTTGTCTGTTTATGTTGTTTGCTGAATATTCTTGCAAACTTTTCAAACCTATTTTTGCATACAGGCAAACAGTTTGGACCCAGATAAAGACTCTGGGCCCACACTGTTTGCAAAAAGGACTTTTAAAATCACAAGTAGATGACAAAGCAGACATCAGTTGTTGTGATTGGCAGTTTATGGGTTAAAGATAATTATAGTTATATGAGCCCATTATGAGAAAACCTGTCTTCAGGATTTCCAACCAGATAAGACTCAATAATATTGCAGCACTGCCATACAATAAAAATTCTTCTATTGTTTTAGGAGCAGTACTCAGGTCTTAAACAAGTGTTTCAGAAGACATTCACTCTCCTGAAGATGTTAGCCAGAGAGAATAAGACAGTACAGGAAAGATTGTTTGATAGACTGGACCTACTCCTGTCAAAGGAAGGGGCAGCGCCCGAACTCGCAGAATGTCTAACTGAGGTAAGAGTTACTTTTCATTTTTAGAAGCAAATCAGGGAACTACAGTAAATGTCCTAAAATTTTGTTCCCCAAAATTTGTCATAAACTGGCATATGCAAACAGTGCAGACCCTGATCAGACTGCTCCTGAAGGAGCAGTCTGATCATGGTCTACACTGTTTGCCATTTCAACAAGTATTTTAAGAAATAATCACTTAAAAAGCAAAATTTAATTCCCAAAAGTAAAGACATAAAGTGTTCGAAGTTTTAGGACATTTACCGTAATCAAGATAAAAAAATTAAATTGTAGCCCTTTGATAGGTGCCTTTTTTTTTTTCTTTCTTTTTTTTTTGTTGCTGTGCAGCCAAGTTATATGTGAGATCATTACATCACACAACAGATGGATTTATATAAAATAAAGAAGATTGATTTTTGTATTCCTTGAAGTTAACCTTTGCCATGCTGAATAAATTAAGATGCCATGCCCACATCTACTTTTCAGCCAATCGGACTGCTTGATCCAGGTTGTTAATACAAAGTCACATACTTTCTGGATCTACACTGCTTGCAAAGGCAGGGCATATCTGGGTTCAGCAGGACAAGGGTTAAGATGGTAACACTGTAATGTATGTATGAGCCATAATGTAATGCTTGTGCATTTCATTACGAAAACATGCCTATTCCAATATATAGCAAATTTCACTTCCAAAAACTGAAAATTTTTCAGACAAAAACTCATATTTTTCATATGTCTGCTCAAAACGTAGATTGTGGGTACTCGTTAGAACTGCCTCAGCAAGGCGGTTCTAATGAGTACCCACAATATATGTTTTTGAGCAGAAATAAGAAAAATAATACATACCCCTGTAAACCCCAGTTTTACTCTATAAAAGTGGGGTTTAAGGGGGTCAGTATTATATAGGCATGTTCTCGTGATGTTATGTAGTATGATCAGGGCATTTATTATTATTTACAAAACCATTGCCTACCATGGAGTAGATCAGACTGTGCATTATCATCATGTGAACTTCATCATAGTTTCTGACCCTTCTGGCTCCCCAATTTTACTATATAATGTGGTTAAATAAGAAGAGGGAGGAAGCATGAATTTTGAATACATGAAGCAGTTTGTGTTTAAAACCTCAGAAATGATTTATGAGACAATTTGGGTTTATCTAAATGTCCACCGAAAAGAGCCGGAACCTTTGTGCAAGCACATTAGAGAGGTTTCTAAGTTGAATAAAATAAGTTCATTATAAAATATTTTTCACAGACAATATGACTGGACATTTTCTTCTAATGGGCTCTGAAGGAGAGACAATTTGAATGAAATGTCAATTTTTATTTTCTGTAAAAAATGTAAAAAAAAAAAAAAAAAAAAATGTTGCTAATTTGGCATCCATAGTGCTCACATAATGATTCTGTTGAACCTGGATATGCTCTGCCTTTGCAAACAGTGTAGATCCAGATCAGTTGGCTTCTGAAGAAGCCAACTAATCTGGAGCTGCACAGTTTGCCATTCAGTATTTGAATTTGTATCAACAAGCTGGATCAAGTAATCTGATTGGCTGAAAATTAGAAGTGGGCATGGCACCTTAATTTATTCAGCATGGCAAGGGTTAAAACTTAGCATGCTGGTTAACAATTTCAGGAGATGATATTTTGAATTATTTTTTCCTAGAAGACAATTTGCAATGTCAAATCCTATTTTCTGGAAAAAATAATGAAAACACCATCAGTTTGTTGTTTGTTGACTGCTGAAAAGTGTCCAGGTGGCAGAATGGGTAGCACGTATGACTTCAGATCCCAAAGTACTGGATTTCATCAGGAAAACATGCCTATATAATTTTGACCCCCTTAAACCCCACTTTTATGTACTAAAATTGGGGTTTACAGGAGTATACATTATTTTTCTTATTTCTGCTCAAAAACATTGATTGTGGGTGCTTGTTAGAACTGCCTGGGTGAGGCAGATCTAACAAGTACCCACAATCTATGTTTTATATAATTTTGACCCCTAAACCCCCACTTTTATATAGTAAAACTGGGGTTTACAGTGGTAGACATTATTTTTCTTATTTCTGCTCACTGCTCACATACATAGATTGTGGGTACTGGTTAGAACTGCCTCGGCAAGGCAGATCTAACAAGTACCCACAATCTATGTTTTATATAATTTTGACTCCCTTAAACCCGCCTTTTATATAGTAAAACTGGTGTTTACAGAAGTATACATTATTTTTCTTATTTCTGCTCACATACATAAATTGTGGGTACTGGTTAGAACTGCCTCAGTGAGGCAGATCTAACAAGTACCCACAATCTATGTTTTATATAATTTTGACCCCCTTAAACCCCACTTTTATATAGTAAAACTGGGGTTTACAGAAGTATACATTATTTTTCTTATATCTGCTCACATACATAAATTGTGGGTACTGGTTAGAACTGCCTCAGTGAGGCAGTTCTAACTAGTACCCACAATCTATGTAAAATATCAGAATTTTTATCTGAAAACTTTCAGTTTTTGGTGGTGAAATTTTTCAATATATTTGAATAATGTTGAATACCACTGAGGGTGGGATTCAGCTCCTTACTATGTGGTAGTTTATTGCACAGAGCCTTTCTCTGTCACCCTTCCAACATCTCAGTATGACTTAAAGAATGTTGAAAGGGACATAAACCAAATCATCCTAGTTTGTCTGCTGAATTTGGCTCTAGCGTACTAAGCATTAACCCATTTATGCCGAGTGGACTCTTCTACCTGAACTCTTTGGACCAGTCCATTTCAAGTTTAAGGGGTGTCTAGTCAGTTTTGATTATTACAATGTTTTATTGAAATGCCTGTAGTTAATGCAAACAATGTACACCCTGATCAGATGCTGGGCTATGCAGCATCTGATCTGGGTCTACACTGTTTGCCAATGTCCCATTTATGGGACACTAGGCACAAATTGGTTAAATGCATTTCTCATGTCCTACTGCATGTATTTGTTAGGTGTTTACCGGAAATTCCAACACGTGCATGAAGATAGGGCAACATCAGGTGCAGAAAATTATGGCCCTTGTTGCACAGCACAAGTCATCAGTTCCACAGTTCTTGGACCTTTTAAATGCTGTTGTAAAAGTAGAAGAACTTGATCTTCCACTGAAACGAAACCAGGGATTTGTGATGACCTACTTCATGCAGTTCCGTTCAGATGTCGCTTATGTGATTGATCAAGATGAGAAGGCACGGTAAGGGGAAGGTTTTCTTTATCATGATGTTGGTGATATGAGCAGAAGACAAATGGATGAGGTTTTTCTCATTTTTCATGGAAATTAACCCATTTATGACTCTTCTACCTGAACTCTTTGGATAAGTCCATTTCCATTTTAAGGGTTGTGTCTGGTCAGTTTTGATTATTACCATGTTTTATTGAAATGCCTTTAGTTAGTAGTGCTGCATACAGTGTAGACCCTGATCAGTTGCCACATTCTGTGGCATCTGATCTGGGTCTACACTGTTTGCCAGTGTCCCATTTATGGGACGCTAGGCACAAATGGGTTAAAAGTTAAACATGGAGAGACAATATGAATGAAATGACAAGCCTTATTTTCCATGAAAAATACTTTTAAAATGTTGTATGCTGGTATTTAAATTCAACAGGCTAAAGGTCAAGCCAAAAATCCTAGAATTTTTTACTTGTATGATGAAGACTCTGATCTGACTGGGGGAAAGCAGGCTGATCTGAGCCTTTGCTGGATTTGGTTTCTTTGGTCTACCATAACCCATTTATGCTGAGTGGACTCTTCTACCTCAACTCATTGGTCAGGTTCATTTCCTATATAGGGGGTGTCTGGTAAGGTTTTATTATTACCATGTTTTGTAGGAATTCCTGAACTTAATACAAACAGTGTAGACCCTGATCAGACATCCCATTCTACAGCATCTGATCTGGATCTACACTGTTTGCCTATGTCCCTTTTATGGGACGCTAGGCTTAAATGGGTTAAAAGGGAAGAATGACAAATTACTTCCTTTTCCAAGTAGCACCCTGTCAGAGGTGGCTTACATAGGACCAGATAAGAGAGGGTATCCACATAATTATTTTCTTATTTCTCCATGAAAACATATGCTGTGGGTACTCATTAGAAGTGCCTCAGTGAGGCACTTCTAATGAGTACCCACAACATAGGTTTTAACTGAGAAATAAGAAACTATCGGTACTTTTCGGTTGAAACTAGCGCCTTATCTAGAGCTACATGTATTCGTCTCAATGTGTGGGATGTCAAATAGGAAGTTACAAAAGTTGTCTCCCTTGTAAACATTGGCAGAGAATTTACCAAGAGTAACCAGTCCCCTTAACATATGATGCTCAATGCATGAAAAGGGCCCTTATGCATTTTGCTGACAACGTAGGTCAAGATCAGTGTTTGCATCTGTGCAGTCTAATCTAAGCATTCTCTGTTTGTCAACATATACTACAGTATCCAGTGATTCTGTAAGCGGACAATGAAGGCCCTGATCAGCCTGCACTTGTCCTCAAATTGCGTAAGGGCCCTTTTGGTTTGTGTGCATCATATGTTGAAAAATGAATAGTTTGATGTAAAGGACAGCCTCACAATAGCAACCATGATTGGGAAGACATAAATTTCACTTTTTTAGGGAGGTTAAATTTATTATAAAATAGCATGCATAGGTTACTTCAATAGAATAAGTTAAGCATATATTCATGTGTCGAATGATTTTCTATTGTCCAGGGCCCAGTTGTTCAAAACTAACGATGTCGTTAGTTAACGATTCATTAAAATTTACATCGAGTGATATGCAAATATGCTGAAATTTTTTGCTGAAAAATTTTTTCAGCAAAAAATATCAGAATATTGTATATTGAATCTGCTAAAACAGTTAACGAAATGACCCTTAACGAGCTTGTTAAGCTAACGACGCTTTGAACAACTGGGCCCAGGAGATTTACAGTAATTAACAGCTGATATACACTGGCTGCCCTTTATAACAAGGCTCATTTTAGTATGGTTTTGGTTTTAACATGGTTTCAAGATGGACCCCTAAAATGATGTATCCAAACAAAAATGTGTTTATGGTCATACAGACAACCCTCTTTATATCAGCACTCGATACAATGACAAAATTCATTATAATGACAATTTGAAACCTTCGCTTAGGAGGTAACAGTTAGTCACAAATTATGCAAGAATATTGTATTTGATACATTAAAAACATGTTTGGATATTATTTAGAATTGCCTCAGTGAAACAGTTCTAACAAATATCCAAAACATATGTTCTATGAGGAAATATGAACAACAAGATCTTTCTTATGTATCAATCTCCTCATTATGTATTCTGTACAACAGCAAATTCAATTTAACGGCAATGTCTTTCGGGAGCAAATGCTGAAATCCATACATTTTTATTTGATTTCAACAAAACACAAAAAATAGATTAGGTAAAAATGATCTATACATAATCTGTATATTTGTGTTTGGTTATAATAAAACAAAAAAAAAAAAAGAAATACATTATATAGGAAATGACTATTTATGATTATTTTTCTGTACAATCTATACATCATCATGAAAACATGCCAATATATTTTGACCCCACTAAATATTTACTTTTATATAGTAAAACTGGGGTTTACAGAAGTATACATTATTTTTCTTATTTCTGCTCACATACATAAATTGTGGGTACTGGTTAGAACTGCCTCAGTGAGGCAGATCTAACAAGTACCCACAATCTATGTTTTATATAATTTTGACCCCCTTAAACCCCACTTTTATATAGTAAAACTGGGGTTTACAGAGGTATACATTTTTTTTCTTATTTCTGTTCAACAACATAGATTGTGGGTACTTGTTAGAACCCCCTAGCCAAGGCAGTTCTAATGAGTACCCACAATGTATGTTTTGAGCAGAAATATGAAAAGTATTTGAGTTTTTTATCTGAAAATTTTCAGTTTTTGGAGGTGAAATTTTCTATATATTTGAATAGGTGTGTTTTAATGTTTTGTTTGGATACAACAAAATTAGTATGCTTTGGATCCCAACAGTAGTATTATAAAAAGGTTATTACTATTTCTTGCAGTTTGGTAACAACAAGATATTTTGTTCAAGTTATTTTTTATTTATTTTCCAGAGAATCCATACTGACGTCATCCTACTCTTCAGATCTGAATTACTTCATAGCCATAGTAGACTTACTAGCAACATGTGCTGAGGTATGGTAACATGTGACCTTTACTAAGATTGGCTAATCAGAGCTGAAAAAGTAATCGATTATCAGTTTTGATCGATAATTGATTAGTAATCACTGAACATTTGGTCATTTTACCTGTCTGTTAGTCTGAGCATGACTCTTACCATATGTTATACCTTACTGTATGTATTTGGTCAGACAGGCGCGAGCAAGCTGTGTAGACTCAGATGAGATGCCACAGAATGCAGCATCTCATCTGGGTCAATACTGTTTGCCACTCATCCAGCTATTTTTAGACACCAGGGCCCAGTTGTTCAATAGTCGTTAGCTTAACAAGCTCGTTAAGGGTCATTTCATTAACTGTTTTAGCGGATGCAATATACAGTATTCTGATATTTTTTGCTAAAAAAATGTGAGTAGCTTTTGCACTGCAAAAGCTACTCACATTTTTTCAGCAAAAAATTTCAGCATATTTGCATATTACTCGATGTAAATTTTAACGAATCGTTAACTAACGACGTCGTTAGCTTTGAACAACTGGACCCAGATTGGGTAGTAAATTCTACTTGTTCAAATTTCAGATAAAGTATTCTAAGGAGTTGAGGTGTCTGAATACTAAGGGTAAATACGATAAAGTAAAGATGCAGAAATCAAATGATTGATTATTGGCAAATCTGAAATGATAATCATTTTTGTGGAATTTATCAATCAGGGCCCAGTTGTTCAAACTAACGACCTCGTTAGTTAACGATTCGTTAACTACTCACATTTTTTCAGCAAAAAATATCAGAATATTGTATATTGAATCTGCTAAAACAGTTAACAAAATGACCCTTAACAAGCTCGTTAAACTAACGACGCTTTGAACAACTGGGCCCAGTTAATTATCTGATTAACTGTGCCAGCCTTAACCTTTACTATGCTCAAGGTGAAATCAGTAGATGACAAATGAGCCAAATGAACCAGGACAAAACCAGATCAGATCTGCGTGTACAGCAAAGACTCAGATCAACATGCACATCCACCCAGTATGGCAAGGGTTCTCATTTATCCCTTTTTGGATAGTTTGTATAGGACTCATGTGATCAGTGAAGATTCTGATCAGACTGTACAGATGTGCAGGCTGATCTGAGTCTCCACTCTTAGCACGTCTTATTGTAGGTTTTGTCATGCACTGGCTCAAATGAGTGATATGTTCTTGATATAGAAAATAGGACGACATTTCATACAAATTGTTGCCTACTTGGAGACAGTTTGAATGAATTTATTTGTTTGTGTTGAGGTTTTACGGCCCAGTCAACCCAATAGGGTCATGTCGAGTGCGGTCAGTTTACCTAACCACACGTTTACTGGGCAGGCTTAGTCCTCTAAGCGGTTAACCAGTACTGTGCACATTCTTTCGCCAGAAACTGACAACTGCCCTTCTTGAATCAGCGGAAGGGAGAGAATGACCGTAGAAAATATTTCATGATCAATCTCCACGAAAGAATGTTGCCGACCTCGGTTGGGGTTGAACCCACGACCTCCTGGTCTCCAGTCGGACGGCGCATCCAACTGAGCCACCGAGGCCGGCAGTTTGAATGAAATGTCAAATCTTATTTTGTGGAGGAATAGATTATTTTATACTATCACCTAGCTACAACAGTTAACGAGTTTGTCATTAACCTGCTCCTTAAGCTAACAATGCTTTGAACAACTGGGCCCTTGGCGTTCATCATGAAAACATATCTATATAATTTTGACCCCCTTAAACCCCATTTTTATATAGTAAACCTGGGTTTAGAGGGGTATATATTATTTTTCTTATTTTTGCTCAAAAACATGGATTGTGGGTACTTGTTAGAACTGCCACAGTGAGGCAGTTCTAACAAGTACACACAATTTATGTTTGGAGCAGAAATATGAAAAATATCAGAGTTTTTTATCTGGAAATTTTCTGTTTTTGGAGTAGAAATTTTCTATATATTTGAATAGGCATGTTTTCATAATGCAAAGTCAGCATGTTAACCCTTAACATACCCTTCAAAATTTTGGGACTGTATTTACCTAAAATCTGAAATTATAAGACCATTCTACTACCTCTTGGTGTGTCTAAAATATTACTGTATGTATGGCAAAAAATGTAGACCCTGATCAGATGTCACATTCTGTGACATCTGATCTGGGTCTACACTGGTTGCAAAGGCCTGTCTGTCCCAATATTTAGGGTTATTGCTGTATGTATGGCTTTATGTATGACAAACAGTGTAGACCCTGATCAGATGCCACATTCTGTGACATCTGATCTGGGTCTACACTGTTTGCAAAGGCCTGTCTGTCCCAATATTTAGGGTTATTGCAGTATGTATTGCTGTATGTATGACAAACAGTGCAGACCCTGATCAGATGCCACATTCTGTGACATCTGATCTGAGTCTACACTGTTTGCAAAGGCCTCTCTGTCCCAATATTTAGGGTTATTACAGTAGATGTCATTTTAAAATTTTTGTTTTATATTTTTTTAGAGAAAATAAAATTTGATATTTCTGCCTAGCAGACGATTTAAACAAAATATCCAGCCTTATTTTCTCAGCAAATAAAAACAAACTGTATATATTTAGAATGGCATCTGCCCAAAGCATGACTCTAATGTAATGCTTTGATAAAATCTTCTAAATTTGAACTACTGTGTTCAACCTAAGTATTGCACTGTATGCTTACGTTTTTCAAAATTACTGGAAAAACTTGTAGTAAAATATCCACCTAATAAGACACATTTTAAAGAAAGCTCAGCAGAGGACTTCATGAAGAATGTATTTAATGATGTTTATACAATTTCTTTTTGTCATCACGAAAACACAGGTATGCAAATATGTAGAAAATTTTACATCCAAAAACTGAAAAATTTCAGATAAAAACCTCTGATATTTTTCATATTTCTGCTCAAAACGTAGATTGTAGGTACACGTTAGAACTGCCTCGGCGAGGCGGTTCTAACGAGTACCCACAATCTATGTTTTTGAGCAGAAATAAGAAAAATAATCTATACCCCTGTAAACCCTAGTTTTACTATATAAAAGTGGGGTTTAAGGGGGTCAAAATTATATAGGCATGTTTTCATGATGGATTTTCTCACTTAAAGGCTCCATATTCCTCAAAAATAGACATTTTATTATCCATGAAATGTTTGGTAAATTGATATATGATATCAATATAATCATAAAATGTGGCACCTTATAGCCTGTAAAATTTTAGTTTGTATCTCTTTCCTGAAATGAAATGTTTTTTTATCGTATCACTGAACTAATATTGTCAACATTAATTCAGAGATACAATAAAAAATCATGAACAAACAAGAGACTAACTGAAATTTTAAAGGCTGTCAGATGTCACATTTTTATGATCGTATTAATACTATATATCAATTTATTAAACTATTCTTTGATAAAAAATGTCTATTTGCAAATGTCTATTTGCCAATGCAAATGAGTATGACTAACATATACTAATATAAAGAAACAGTTAAAAGTACATGGGCTGTAATCTAAAGAAATTGCTTGACTGTGCATATATAAACGTATGTGTGGTAATTAGGTCAAATACCATATTATTTGGGATATGGCAAGAAGACCAAAAATTCTGTTTTTAGAATTCTGTGCATAAAATGTTTTATTGTGAGTGCTTTGCAATAAACTGTTTGCACTACTATAATTAAAATGTTTTCCAAGTAGATTTTGCTGTTTTAACTCTTAAAATGCCAAGAAAACATGCATCTGAAAATATCATCTATTTATGTTGTCTGCTGAATATTCTTGCAAACTTTTCAAACGTATTTTTACATACAGGCAAACAGTGTGGACCCAGATCAGACTGCTCCTAGAGGAGCAGTCTGATCTGGGTCCACACTTTTTGCAAAAATGACTTTTAAAATCACAAGCAGATGACAAAGCAGACAACAGTTGTTGTGATTGGCAGTTTAAGGGTTAATAGGTTGTTTTGCATCATTTTAGCCACCTCATGACAAAACCAACAAAATGGCATGTGAGTCCAGTGAAGACTCAGATCAATCTGGGCATCTGCCAAAACTGATCAGACTGGGGGGATGGGGGATGCCTAGGATGATCTGAGTCCTCAATGGGCGTACATGCCATTTTGTTGGTTTTGTCATGAGGCAGCTCATTTGCAGAACTAAATTTTTTTTTTTTTTTTTTTTAACAAAAAAGAAACATGCTGATATTTTTCTTATTTTTCCATAATAGCATATGTTATGGGTACTCATTAGAAAAGCCTCAGGGAGGAACATCTTATTAGTACCCATAACATATTTCCATGGAAAAATGAAGAGGTGCTTTTAATGGGTACATAAAACATGTTTTGTGTAGAAATAAGAAACAAAAATATTTATCTCAGTATTCTACTTATCTAGATCTCTGAGTTGAATAATTATTTTTTTGACTGTTTTATTGTTATCAGGGTGAGAACAGATTCATAGAAAGTATCTGTCAGACCATCTTCAAGATTCCTGAGCTTCTGAAGGTTGTCAACAATCCAAACATCAGTGATAACCTCAAGCGGCCTTTCCTTAGATTTTTCCTCTGGGTGTATCTCAATACTGCCAGTGGGATGATTGAGAGTGGGGCAGGAGATGTACCACATGATCCGTAAGTCCTGAAATCTTATATATGTCTTATATATATATATCTGTAATGACATAGTTATATACCCCCATCTATGGGGAGGGGGACATTGGCATCGGCATCACACTTCCTTGTCTGCACAGTATCTTGTGAACCAGTGGTTGGATTCTTACAAATTTGCAGGGATATATAATTGGGACATAACAAAAAAACTGAATAGATTTTGGTGACCTTGATCTAATTTTCAAGCAGTAGAAAAATTGAAAATGCATCTGTTTTCTCTGAAAACACTGTTACTAGTTCTTATAAGCTCTACCATTGGTAGAGTTTATCCCACTGGGGGACTGTCCAGCATCCGTATGTCCATAAACCATTTCTCGTTATCCCATTTCCTCTGAGACCACTGGGATGTTTCTTTAGTGGTATTGTACCCTACTGTGTGGCAGAATTTAGCTCATGAGTACATTTGAGCTGTGTCTAGAGAAAAGGACTCTTCAGAGTTTCTATCTAATTAATCTTTCCATTACAAAAACATACCTTTTCAAATACACCACAACCTCTTTATAACACTATTGTTGGGGTCCATTGCATAAACTGTGTTAGTTAAACAACCGTGTTACATCCAAACAAAAATGTATAGATTATATTGAAAAATGACCATTTATGGTTATTTTTCAATATAATCTATATCTTTTTAGGATCCATCTTTGAAACGTGTTATATCCAAAATCGTGTTATAACGAACCGTGTTATACAGAGGTTGAAGTGTATACTTGAAAAATACCACCAAAAAATGAAAATTTTCAGATAAAAAATTCTGATATTCTTCATATTTCTGCTCAAAACATAGATTATGGGTGTAACGTGCAGGGGGGTTTGCTTTCAGGTATACAATAATTGTGATATATGTATATAAGTTTTCCGATGGGCTACCTTGCCAGCTGATTATCACAAAATGATTCAAAACATGTTGATAAGAGAAAATGATTGGTCAAAGCAAATAATTAATAAAAAATCAACGATAATCAACTCTTCTGAGATTAACAAAAAGGAACATCTATAATAAACCCTATCTTCAGTAAACTTGGTTTTATGAATTCAGTTTTATAACCTTCGTCCACGATTTAATACCAATACACCAAGCTCAGCAGATATATATATTTATCCTCAGCTAGCTATAGATAGGGCAGCTATGTCCTGTGGCTTCATAAACCTTCTCAAACACGGTTTGGGATGAATATTCCATGCACAGATGATGACAACCCAACAAGCTTCGAGCCTCTGCTGCTTTCCTGTTACTCAAACAATGCTTGAAGCAAAAGTATTCACAAACAGAAAAGCAAGAAACTTGTCTATAGCCTACCAACATGAAGAAATATACACTCAATACTTTCTTAAACATGTTGCCTCTTTGCTGACAAAACACAGACTGACTCTGAATCGTGCAACTCCTGTAATTTATAGTTCGCTTTGCAGCATGGGAAATTGCAACATAACCATTCTAACTAAGGGGTGGCAGCATGCATTTGTTGCTGCTGCAGCCTGCGCAATATTGTCTTGGCTTTATTAAATTGAAATATGCTGAAGATGAGTTTCTTATTTTCTCTTTCGGTTCCGTTTAGTATCTAAATAAACAGTATTTCCCTTATAATTCGGCATCCATATCGATAGGCTACCTGAACCCCTTTAATGAAAAATGGATGTTCCCTACCGAATAAAGCATGTAACAAACTTAAAACGAAAGTACAAGTATCTACCTTTTTATTTACACAAATCGACAAATAGCAAAGTAAAACAAAAACATACATGAGGAAACTTGTCCATTTTCTTCTTAAAATAGAAAATTAAAAAATTCTGACAAATAAAGAGTATTTTGGCAGACGACAATACTGTTTCCGGTGAGGTCCTACAAAATAAATACTGTAGCTAAAATCCGGACTCCAACACCGGCCACTTCGTCACATGGGTAACCATTAGAATTGCCTGGCTGAGGCGGTTCTAACGAGTATCCACACTCTATGTTTTTTAGCAAAATAAGCAAAAAATTGTATACTGTAAACTCCAATTTTACTATATAAAAGTGGGGTTTAAGGGGGTCAAAATTATATAGGTGTTTTTTCGTGAGTGCACATGCCCAGCTCATTTGTATATGAAATTTCATTGCTCAGAGCTTTCATTTTTCCCCTTCTTCATCTCAAAACGAATGTAAAACACCAAATCATCATTGTCAGAGTTGTGTGGGGCTTTTTGAACAATTTAAGTAGCACATTGAATACTGTGACAGAATTCTCATTTATTTTGAATCTTTTGAGCAAGATAGGTTATTTGTACAGCCTAACTTGCACATTAAATGCTGTGACAGAATTATATGTATGTCTCCCCTCTTCAGATCAGGAGACATATTGATTTTGCCATGGACATCTGTCTGTCTGTCACAAAACTGTGTCCACCCGTAACTTGAAAACCGTTGGAGATATTATTACAAAACTTTACAGAAATGTTAACCACTATTAGATAATGAGCAAAACACAAGAATCTTAACTGTGATTACCTACTTTTGGAGTTATGGCCCTTTGATCATTGTAAGTAGTAATTTTGGTTATAAAATCATGTCAGGCCAGTAACTTGAAAACTGTTTGAAATATTTTCATGAAACTTTACAAAAATGCTTACCACCATAAGACAACATGTAGAACACAACCATAAGTATGGTTTACCTACTTTTGGAGTTACGGACCTGGTTCATGATAGATAGTGATTTTGGTCATGTACTGATTTGCAGCCTAAGTAGCACATTGAATGCTGTGACAGAATTCTTATTTTTTTTAATGTTTTTAGCAATATACAGTCAACTCTCGTTATCTCGAACTTGCTTATCTCGAATAACCGCTTATCTCGAAGTGAAAATCTAATCCCTGTTTTCACACAGAGATCTACCAACAGGCAACAAAATATTGTTGAAAAGAGGAGAAATTGCTCCATAGGAGCAATTTCTCCTCTTTTCCACGATATTTTCAATATATCTCTAACTTGGGAGTCAAATTAAAGATTCATTCTGTTAAAGGTGGTTGTTCAATTAAGTGTTTTCCTCAGTTCCGCAAATCTGATATGTCGAAATACGGATATCTCGAAGTGTTTCATAGAGTCCCTTGGATTTCGAGATAACGAGAGTCAACTGTAGGTTATTTGTACAGTTTAAGTAGCTTATTGAATGCTTTGAAGGAATTCTTATTTTTTTAATGATTTTAGCAATATAGGATATTTGTACAGCCTGGATAGACTTCCTACTTAGGTCATAACTTTTAGAGCAATATGGGTTATTTCAACAGCATAAGTAGTACATTGAATGTAGTGACAGAATTCTTTATTTTGAATGTTTAGAGAAATATGGGTTATTTCAGCAGCCTAAGAAATGCATGGAATGCTGTGATAGAATTCTTTATTTTGAATTTGTTTAGAGCAATATGGGTTATTTCAGCAGCCTAAGAAATGCTTTGAATGCTGTGACAGAATTCCTTATTTTGAATGTTTAGAGTGATATGGATTATTTCAACAGCCTAAGAAATGCATTGAATGCTGTGACAGAACTCTTTATTTTGAATATTTAGAATAATATGTGTTATTTCAGCAGCCTAAGAAATGCTTTGAATGCTATGACAGCTCATCTGTTTGATATTTTAGAGTAATATGGGTTATTTCAACAGCCTTAGTAGCACACTGAATGTTGTGACAGAATTCTTGATTTTGAATGTTTAGAGCAATATTGGTTATTTCAGCAGCCTACGAAATGCATTTAATGCTGTGACAGAATCCTTTATTTTTAATGTTTAGAGCAATATGGGTTATTTCAGCAGCCTACGAAATGCATTGAATGCTGTGACAGAATTCTTTATTTTGAATGTTTAGAGCAATATGGGTTATTTCAGCAGCCTAAGAAATGCTTTGAATGCTGTGATAGAATTCTTTATTTTGAATGTTTTGGGGTGGTCGGGTGGTGCGAAGGTGCTGTGTATCTTACATCACTGGGGCGTCCAACTGATATTGGCTTACAGTTGGGCAAGGCCTGCTATCCTTGTAGTGGGTAAGGGTAGAGGGGGAATGTTTTTATTTCTTCTGTTTCTTCACTTTCATTCCTGTTCCTCTTTCTTCCCTGTCCCTCTCTTTCATCTCCTCTACTCTCTTCTATCTCTTTTCTCCCTTTCTCTGGGAGACGACACAAAATGACCCTCAAGGGTTGACGTGTCGTTAAACCCCAACACAAACAAACAAAATTATTTTGAATGTTTAGAGCAATATGGGTTATTTCAGCAGCCTAAGAAATGCATGGAATGCTGTGATAGAATTCTTTATTTTGAATGTTTAGAGCAATATGGGTTATTTCAGCAGCCTAAGAAATGCATTGAATGCTGTGACAGAATTCTTTATTTTGAATGTTTAGAGTGATATGGGTTATTTCAACAGCCTAAGAAATGCATGGAATGCTGTGATAGAATTCTTTATTTTGAATGTTTAGAGCAATATGGGTTATTTCAGCAGCCTAAGAAATGCTTTGAATGCTGTGATAGAATTCTTTATTTTGAATGTTTTGGGGTGGTCGGGTGGTGCGAAGGTGCTGTGTATCTTACATCACTGGGGCGTCCAACTGATATTGGCTTACAGTTGGGCAAGGCCTGCTATCCTTGTAGTGGGTAAGGGTAGAGGGGGAATGTTTTTATTTCTTCTGTTTCTTCACTTTCATTCCTGTTCCTCTTTCTTCCCTGTCCCTCTCTTTCATCTCCTCTACTCTCTTCTATCTCTTTTCTCCCTTTCTCTGGGAGACGACACAAAATGACCCTCAAGGGTTGACGTGTCGTTAAACCCCAACACAAACAAACAAAATTATTTTGAATGTTTAGAGCAATATGGGTTATTTCAGCAGCCTAAGAAATGCATGGAATGCTGTGATAGAATTCTTTATTTTGAATGTTTAGAGCAATATGGGTTATTTCAGCAGCCTAAGAAATGCATTGAATGCTGTGACAGAATTCTTTATTTTGAATGTTTAGAGTGATATGGGTTATTTCAACAGCCTAAGAAATGCATGGAATGCTGTGATAGAATTCTTTATTTTGAATGTTTAGAATAATATATGTTATTTGAACAGCCTAAGTTACAACATTGAATGATGTGACAGAATTCTTATTTACTTTGGATTTTTTAGAGCAATGTGGGTTATTAGAACAGCCTAAGTAACACATTGATGAATACTGCAATAGAATTCTTATTTTGAATTTTCAGAGCAATGTGGGGTTATTTGAACAGCCTAAGTGGCACATTGAACACTGTAACAGAATTCTGTCGTAACAACAAGGAGACTGTGAAACAGCTTCTGAAGAAACCTCCAGCTAAAAGGTTAGTTTGACTACTGAAGAAAAAGTATTCTTTTTGACCCATTTTAGGCTGAATAAACTCAGGCTCCTTATAAATTGGAAGCATCAAATTTCTATTGTAGGTATGTCCGGCTATAGGATTTAAATATTCCTAGAGAAAAATGGCTAAACTATTTGCAAACAGTGGAGACCCTGATCAGATGCCACATTCTGCAGCATCTGATCTGGGTCTGTACTGTTTGCCAGTTACCCTTTTAGGGATCTCCAGACTAAAAAGGGTTGACCACTACAACTTATATTGCTACACCTTTATCACTAGAACTTATCCAGGTAATGTATTATTATATTTCTTATTTTTTCTTGAAACTGTTATCATTTCAGGAATTTCTCTATGAAAAAATTACATCCTATTTCCATATATGGCAAAAAGTCATTCAAAAATCTTCTATAGAACCAAGATATATTTGAAGCTGATATATTATTTTGTCTTCATAGCTTGATGTTTCAAGTCAGTTTAGCCTAGCAAATGATTCATTAGGAAAGCTAAACCTTACTTTTTCAGACAAA
The DNA here is from genome assembly GCA_964016985.1 of Anodontia alba. NCBI lineage: Eukaryota > Metazoa > Mollusca > Bivalvia > Lucinida > Lucinidae > Anodontia > Anodontia alba. The sequence goes on along the minus strand of OZ024832.1, from coordinate 44,688,856 downwards.
AATAATTCTGAAGAATTAAAGTGACTAAATGAACAGATTACATGTAACTGGATTATAACAAATCATTCACACGGCCAAGTAGTTTGCATCCCTGACTTCCATTCAAGAGGTCCTGAGTTTGAATCCTACTAGAGTCAAAGTACGACTGTAAAATGCTTCATTACACAGGTCCTTTCATTATTACCCCTTCATTATCTCAGTGTGGCTTACCGTATTCAGCCTAATTACCGCACTGTATGCTTAGGTTTTTCAAAAATGCTGGGAAAGCTTGTGGTAAAATATGTACCAGCCTATTCTAAAGGTACCTTTGAAAAAAAAATAATAAAAAAAAAAACTGCAAAGGACTTATCAAAAATGCTCATGCAATGTATTTGAATGTTTTTTTTTACTGATTAAATTCTTTATAAAAGCATATGTTGTGGGTACTCATTTGCATTGCATTGGCAAGTCGATGCAACTCAAATGGGTACCCACAGCATATGCCTTTATAAAGAAGTAGACAAAAATACACTGGCTGTAATCTGAAGACTACAGAATTGCTTGACTGTGCACTTATAGTGGTATGTGCAGTAATTAGGTCGAATACAGTATATAATGTTGAAAGAAATGTAAAACACAAAATCATCATCATTATCATGGGGTTGTAAAACAAAATGCAAATAATCCAAATATGTAATTTCATTATGAAAACATGCTTATTCAAATATATTGAAAATTTCACCACCAAAAACTGAAAGTTCTCAGATAAGAATTCTGATGTTTTTCATATTTCTGCTCAAAACATAGATTGTGGATACTTGTTAACCCCACTTCAGCGAGGCATTTCTAATGAGTACTCACAATCTATGTTTTCGAGCAAAAATGAGAAAAATAATGTATACCCCTGTAAACCCCAGTTGTACTATATAAAAGTGGGGTTTAAGGCGGTCAATATTATATAGGCGTGTTTTTGTGATGAAATGCTAATAAGCCAAATATGGAGTTTATATCAGGGCCCAGTTGTTCAAAGCGTCGTTAGCTTAACGAGCTCGTTAAGGGTCATTTCGTTAACTGTTCTAGCGGATTCAATATACAATATTCTGATATTTTTTGCTGAAAAAATGTGAGTAGCTTTTGCACTGCAAAAGCTACTCACATTTTTTCAGCAAAAAATTTCAGAATATTTGCGTATCACTCGAAGTAAATTTTAACGTATCGTTAACTAACGACATCGTTAGCTTTGAACAACTGGGCCCAGATTTTTAAGGCTTACCGGTATATGTTTTCATCAGAGTCATATGGCATAGTTTTAAGCATAGTCTTATATGTTCAATTTCTCTAGAAAAAATGTGTCTTGATAGTTGATAATTGTTTCATGTGTTAAGTCGGTTTATTTACCTGTAAAGTCTGTTTATATTTATGTAAAGTTGTCCAGTTTCATTAGATGTGGTACTTTTTATGACTTTTTAACTCTAATAACAGTTCAGTACGAGGATCCTGCAAAAAGTTTTGTCTCTGGGTTCGGATTACTTCTGTTTTATCAAACATATATTTATTTCAAACCTTCAAAGTATTCCCCCTTTACTGAAACACATTTTTATAACCTTTTTACCAAGTCGCAAAAAGCAGATAAAAAGTTTTCTTTTGTAATCTGTTGGAGACACTGATAAATAGTGCTACCAAGAGAACTTCCAGACGTATACTTATTTCCAGAAAGCATTTTCTTAAGCCTTGGAAATAAAAAGAAGTCACAGGGACTCAGGTCAGGTGAATAAGGTGGATGGTTAAAAACTTTCACCTTTTTAGAAGCCAAAAAAGACTTAACAACCTCACACTTATGAGAGGAAGCATTGTCATGTAAAAGGTGGACTCCTGACCATCCTTTGCTTGATCATTTCTTATTGTAAAACTATTTCACTTTCTTCAGTACAGAATTCTTGTAGAATCGACCAGTGACTGTATGACCAGATGGACAAGGCACTTGAACCACTGGCCCACTTGAATTAAAGAAAATTGTGTACAACATTTATATTGAACTTATGGTTCTCTTGGCAATAGATGGGCGTTTTTTATCTTTTCGCTTCCATTGCTTATTATCAGCCCTTCTTTGTGGCTCAAACATGTGCACCCAGGTTTCATCACCTGTTAGCAAGTTAGAAATAACCCAACTATTACAGCCTTTGTATGTTCTCAAAAGTTCCCAGGCACTTTTAAGGCGTTGTGTCTTTTGCTCCTCGGTGAGCTAATGAGGTACCCACCTAGCCCAAACCTTTCTCAGGTCCAAACGCTTTTTCAGAGTTGTTTGCACACTGCCTTCTGATATGCCAGTACAAATACCGTATTCGATCTAATTACCGCACATACCCCTATAAGCGCTCACTCATGAAATTCCGTAGTCTTATTACAGCCAGTGTACTTTTTATTTACTTTTTTATAAAGGCATATGCTGTGGGTTCTCATTTGAATAAGTACCCACAACATATGCAGAAAATCAGAAAAAAAATTGCATAATCATCATCAAATAAGTCCTTTTCTGATCTTTTTATAGTGTATCCTTAATAGGTAAAGGTACATACTTTATCACATCTGAGTGTTCCCAGTTATTTTGAAAAACCTAAGCGCACAGTGCGGTAATTAGGTCGAATACGGTAGCTATATCTTTGACAGACAACTACCATTTGGCGCCAAAACTGGAGTAACAGGGTCATTTAGACTTTTTCAACAATCAGATGCTCAGTGATCAGTGATGCTGTGCCCAATGAAGTAGAATATATTATTTATAAATAAATAAATAAAATACAGGTCAGTCCCGTTATTACGCGCTGGTCGGGATGCACAAATCCGGCCCGCGATATAGGAGAGGCGCGTAGTAAGTTCGGAGCCGACTGATCAGACTTTATAAATGTTGACATTTGTATGGGACACACGAATATACATGTTTGGAGGGATTTATGAATGAAAACAATGATATTTCATGTGTTATTTATATAAATAAACGAATGAGTACTAACGTTGTATGTTTTGTCTTTTTTACACCCTCTGATGTACTTTTTCTGCAATATATACGCTAAATACTTATTTACGTTTCCATTTTGTGGCTCGATCCGCCATATTTGCCGGTGTTGTAATACAGACGGTGTTGAAGTGCGGTGTAAGTCATATAAAAAGTCCGGTATCAATACCGGTCCCCGCGAGCATAGCGAATTATTTTAGTCCAGTAAAAGAAATCTTATTAATAAAACGGCAGAAATCGTTAAGTTTTTTTAATCTTTCTGCTTGTATAGAATAGAATGAAAGCTCAAAGAAAAAAAAATGACTAAAACCAAAGCATTTGATTTCCAACAAAGTGCCATGTTCAATGGCCTCAAGTTTTTCTTTAACCATGAAGGCTTTTCATTTTCTTCTTTGGTTTTCCATTTTAATCAGTGTTAATCTGATAGCAGAATGAACTTTTTCAAGACAACAATGAGTGCCGGACAAATTTCAGTTACACGCTCTACTACCTGACCGCGTGCGCAGTAATCGACGTCCAGTGATCCGCGTCGCTGATTGGATGAATATCTAATTAGGTCGGCAAGGCGGCCAAATCAAACTGGAAAACTCGGTGTCTTTCAAGTATTTACAAATTAATTATGGATAACTGTGGTCATTTTCCCATTCTTTAGATGCGGGATAAGCCATTTCTTGATAGATATGTTTGTATCATTTAAAAGTTAAATGAAGTTTTAATTGGCAAAAGTTCGTCTTCTTAAAATAAACACCAAAAGGTCAATTACGGTCATTACACACGTACACAAACAAAAATACAACAGAGACAATACATTGATTAGCTTTATTCTTTCAAAATCATTTTTTTTTTATTTGCTATTATGACATGTACAACAGCAGTAAATTTCTTTTTCTGTAGATCGAAGCTCTGAAAAACAAAAAACACATTTTGTTATTTTGACCTAGAGGATGGGGAAACTGGGACCCTTCGAAAAAATTTTGGGAGGCATGACGTCCCCGCGTTATATCCGTATTCGCGCACTAACGACGCGAGTACTAACGGGACTGACCTGTAAAAAAAAAATATTATTAATAACAAAATGAAATAAAAAAGTAAAGAACCATTGCAGTGAAATTAAACAATAAAAGCTGCCTGCACATCACCTTAAAATATATAATTGTTTATATAATATATAAGATATAATTGTTGTTTTGTAATTTGTTGTTTTTGTGTTTCATAGTTTGTTACTGCTATCATTTTATTTTGGTGTTGTTCTGTTTTCTTCTTTCTAGTCAGTCAAGGTCAGTATAGTTTGAACCGTAGAAGTTTATGCTATTATTATAACAAACTAATATTACTAGCCAAGCTCCATTGCGCAGTCGTTAATGCATCTAACTGCAGATCTACATACAGTCAAAGCTTAACCTTTACCCTGCTGAATAAATTAAGATGCCACTCTCATTTCTAGTTTTCATCCAATCAAATTACTTGATCCAGACTGTTGATATAAATTCACATAATTAATGGCAAAAAGTGCAGATCCAGATCAGTTGGCTTCTTCAGAAGCCAACTGATCTGGATCTACACTGTTTGCAAAGACAGGACATATCCGGGTTCAGCAGGACTAGGGTTAATAGCTTGAACACTGATGGCTCATTTACCATAATTCGACTTTGTTTTTTTAGTCCCTACAAAATTCTTACAATACTACTCAAGAGGACAAACATTTAGAGAAATTTTCTTATTTTATCATGAAATTGTATGTCGTGTATACTCATTAGAATCACCTCATCAAGGTGGTTTTAATGAGTACAATCAATATAGCATTATTGTGTAGAAGATCAAAAAGGTTTCCCTAAATTATCGCCATTTGCTTCCTGACCTAACCCTCAGTGGCTCGAACTACGCACATCTCGAACAAATTTCCATGATCCCAAAGATTTTTGAGCCATTGAGGTTTGACTGTAATTTTCCTGGATATTGACCATAAAATCATTTTTGTGATCATTCTTCCCCTTTTGCTCATTCAAGAAGGGCAGGTGTCAGTTACTGGCAAAAGTATGCACAAAGTACTGGTTAAAACTGTTTGGAGTACTAAGGACTGCCCAGAAAAAATGTCAATAGATTACCTTACCAGCTTGTCATGGCCTTAGCAATGTTGACTGGGCAGTAAAACTTTAGCTCATAACGAATGTTATTACATGTATGACTAATCTTACTTTCTTGCACACCAGATAAGGAAATCCTGGATATAACCCTGGGATAGAAATTCTTATCCTACCCAGGATAAGATAAAAATAGAGAATTCTCACATGTTTGATATGCACTGGTTGTAATGGACGTCACATACATTATTGTTAAAGTTTACTGAATGTAATGATGTCATTAAACCCCACAGTAATGTCATGGTGGACGTCAGCATTCGAAGTGACTGCATTTGAAAAAAAATATACGTTCAGAAATGAAAGGTGTGCAATAAAGGTGTGGGTATGAGGGGTAGATAGGTTGTGTGAATAATATTATTTAATGTCCTTTCGACACGTCCTTTCGACATGCTTTGAAAGACACTTTTGGCTTGGAGTCTTAATCTAATCTAAATGATAATGTTTTGCTCTGCTTGACCATATCTCAATTTACTTTTCTTCATTGATTTTAAATCATTGATATTCCATAACAATATTACAAAAATTTCTGGGCCCACTTGTTCAAAGCTAACGACATTGTTAATTAATGAGTCGTTAAAATTTACATTGAGTGATATGCAAATATGCTGAAATTTTTTGCTGAAAAAATGTGAGTAGCTTTTGCAGTGCCAAAGCTACTCACATTTTTTCAGCAAAAAATATCAGAATATTGTGCATTGAATCTGCTAAAACAGTTAACGAAATGACTCTTAACGAGCTCGTTAAGCTAACGACACTTTGAACAACTGGGCCTTGAAATTTGAATAAGTGAAACTTATTGAAAACCTGCATCTAAACTACCTACTTTATCAATTTTGCAGTAATTTGCAGTTATCTTTACCATGGGAAATATAGAATTTTTCGAAATTTTTTTAAATCATTGAATAGAATTAACCTTTTTGGGCACAGGTATTTACAACAAAGGTTTTGCATTGAGTCATGACAAAAAAAATTTGCTAATTTACTTCTTCTGAGTGAAGCTTCATGCAAAAAACGACTTTCTGAAAGATGTCGAAAGGAGAGGAGGTTTTGCATTTTTAATAAACCCTTGTCATGCTGAATAAATTAAGATGTCATGCCTACTTCCAATTTTCAGCCAATCGGATTACTAGATCCAGGTAAATGTTGATGTAAATTCACATACTGAATGACAAACAGTGCAGAGCCAGATCTGTTGGCTTCTTCAGAAGCGAACTGATCTGGATCTACATTGTTTGCAAAGACAAGGTATATCCGGGTTCAGCAGGACAAGGGTTAAGGCTATACCACATTATAAATTCTCATTAAATACCGTAAAACTTCTAATTAACGCCCATGCTCTAATAAACGCCCATCCCCCAATTTCAACTAAAAAAATGGCGGATTTTTGGTCCATTTCCGAGAAAGTTGGTGCCTCTATTAAACGCCCATTACAGACAAATGCGGGACAAAAGGCAAAAATCCTACCTTATGCGGTCAGTTTGCGTATCTGTTTTTTTATCACAGAACGAACGTGAACCTTTTTCTCTCTTAGCCCAAATAAACGGTATGTGCATGGAATTTCAAGCCCACCACCTTGTACAAATGTTCTTTCTTCTGCTGATCGTGGTTCCCCGGTTATAACACACTCAATGTCCACAATATTTCCATCCTGGAATAACTGTGTCAGAGGCTGACATAGACCTTCCGGAATATGACCAACGGTAATGTTCCCTTTTTTCACAATAATAGCGCTGTCACTATGTTCATTCTCAGGCTCCAAATTACACACAAGTTCTGTGCCCGATGGGTAAGATACCCTATACACGTGATATCCTTTGATAACAGACTTCACTGAAACGAGCATGCACACAGCCATGTTAGATTTCTTTTGAAGCGAGGCCGCAATGAGATCAAAAGATAGCGCCAAACTATTTCCGGTCATACGAGGGGCGATCAATAATTATTGTACCTCAAAACTTAAAGGAAAAAAAAAAAAAAACAGCCTCGTCATTCCAATTCCTGGTGACAATAAAACCTAAGAGAAATGATGGACGCTTTTTATAGCGACTATAACAGGGACTGACCAAAATTAAATGAAAACAACAGCGGCACTTTCGTACTTCCTGAATAATTCATTGACCATAAAATTGTTGAGTAATCCTTGCAATCAACGAGTACAATTAAATGGAATTTGGCACCAATGGGGAGGATGAGCAAACAGACGACTCGTATGCCACAGACAATGAGTGATTAATGAAGAAAAAAGAGAGAAAACCCGATGACATTTTCTGTGACTCTTTTATTTCTAAGCCCTACTCATGCAATTCTATTGATTTGTTTCCATTTGCGTTTCCAGTTTTTAAAAGCCGAAAAACATGATGGACGATAAGTAAACATAAACAAAGAGTTTAAATAGTGTCTGGTGCCCTTTGTGATGCGCGGTATTTGATACTGTAAAACGTCTTGTCCTTCTGTTGAGACATATTTCTACCTTCATGTCTCTGCTCTAAACGTAGATTGCAGGTGATCCGGAGAACGTTCGCCCAGAATTTATGTTTTTGAGCAGAAATAAGAAAAAAAAATAATGCCGTCCAATGCATTTCTAACCTTCTCACATAAAAGTGGGATTATCGGGAGCGTTTGCACCCTGTAATCTCAACATGAGCATCAGCTACCTATTTATAAGGTTGATAAAAAGAAAACAGAACATGTTAAATCGTAGCGTTTTATTTCAAAGCCATGAACATATTTATCATGATCAATGTGAGTATATACATCGTTTTAAGTGTTAACAATTGATTATAATCCATGATACCCGGTATACTATGACGTCATTCAATAATAGGTAGTTCTACCGGACATGGAGGAACTTGAGACACGGAGGTCGTAATACTAGTCCTCGTTGAGAAGATGGCGGTGCACTTCCGAGAAAATATGGTCTCTTGCTATTCCCATGAAACTGCAGCCTCCAATAAGCGCCCATCCCCTTCTCTCAGACTGGCCATGATTCTAATAAACGCCCAGGGCATTAATTAGAATTTTTACGGTATTCAAAATAGTAGCACCATAAGAGCAATGTTGATATCTTCAAATCTTGATAACTTTCTTTTTTTCATCCAGTTTTGATGAAGTTTGCCTTAACCCTTGTCCTGCTGAACCCGGATATACCTTGTTTTGCAAACAGTGTAGATCCAGATCAGTTGGCTTCTGAAGAGGCCAACTGATCTGGATCTGCACTGTTTGCCATCAAGTATGCAAATTTATAACAAAAATCCGGATCAAGTAATCTGATTGGCTGAAAATTAGAAGTGGGCGTGACATCTTAATTTATTCAGCAGGACAAGGGTTAAAATGTATGCTTTGTCAAGATCTTGTTTTCTGATACTTTTTTTTTTTTTTTATCAACATTGCCTTTTTCTTCAAGCTGTTGTGCTTCTAGGAAAATTTTTCAGAGGTCTTGCATAAAATTTTCTTTATGTTTGTAACTACTATTCCAGTAGTTTTCGTGCTAAATTTGCACTTGTCCAAACAGCAAGAAGGTATTTCTATAATTACAAAATGCTGTTTTTAATATATGCTAATCTTCCACAGTTTTCTCACAATTTAACTTTTCTTTTATCTGATGAATTAAAAAGGACCCGCAGTTCACAGAAATGACACCATTAATAATTCCAACACGACAGGTTTACATCAACTGAATGCAATTTGATTGGCCAAGAGCAAATTGAAACCACTATAATTATACTTTGACAAATCCACTGAGTAAGAATCTAGGAACCATTTTCTTTGCATAGCTCTAAATAAAAAAAAAAGCTGTTTAACTCACATTTTCAATATAAGCAGGGCCAAGTTGGAATTATAAGGAGTGAATTCCTTTTTGTTGATTTTATCAGTGTGTAAATCTCAGCAAATCACCCACAAACATGAAGCGCTTGGGCTTTCTTTAGTTTGTGAGTGATTCACCAGCATTTACACATCAATTAAGTCCACAAAAATGAAATTCATTTCTATAATGAATGAGCCAGCACATGTCAAAACCAACAAAATGGCATATACACCCAGTGAAGACTCAGATCAGTCCGGGCATCCACCCAGTCTGATCAGAGTCTTCACTGTGTGCTCAATGGGTAGCTAAGAACCCAATCTTTCTTCATGTGGACAGCGAAGACTGATCGGACTGGGCGGATGCCCAGGCTGATCTGAGTCTTATGGGCCCGCATGCCATTTTGTTGGTTTTGTCATGCACTGGCTCAACTAACATCATTCAACTTAAAATTTTTGGGGAGTATCTTTTTATACATTTGAATTCGACTTTTTACTTCTTGGTCATTTATTAATGTGGAAAGTTCCTAATCATTACGAAAACATGCCTATTCAAATATACTGAAAATTTTACCACCAAAAAAATGAAAATTTTCAGATAAAAATCCTGATATTTTTTATATTTCTGCTCAAAACATAGATTGTGGTACTCGTTAGAACCGCCTCGGTGAGGCCGTTCTAACGAGTACCCACAATCTATGTTTTGAGCAGAAATAAGAAAAATAATGTATACCCCTGTAAACCCCAGTTTTACTGTATAAAAGTGGGGTTTAAGGGGGTCGACATTATATAGGCATGTTTTCGTGATGTTCATATATATAACTTCATTTCATATACCCCTTTGTAGTGACAGGGTACCAGTTACAAAGCCTAGCGCTCTTGGTTTCTACAGTCCAATGTGGTAAACATTCTCATAATTCTTTATACTGTATTTACCCTAAGTATTCAGACAGTACGTACTTGAGCAAACATGCAGACCTGGATCACATTACGAAAACACACCTATTTAAAATATATATAGAAAATTTCACCTTCAAAAATGAAAATTTTCAGATAAAAAAATTCTGATATTTTTCATATTTCTGCTCAAAACATAGATTGTGGGTACTCGTAAGAACCACCTCACCGAGGCGGTTCTAACGGGTACCCACAATCTATGTTTTGAACAGAAATAAGAAAAATAATGTATACCCTTGTAAACCCCAGTTTTACTGTATAAAAGTGGGGTTTAAAGGGGTTAAAATTATATAGGCGTGTTTTCGTGATGAGATGCCTCATTCTGTGGCATCAAAAATGTGGCATCTGATCAGGGTCTGCACTGTTTGTCATTTATCCTGCAGTTTTTATTTATATCAGCAGGAAGTATAATGGACTTGTTCAGATTTTAGGACAAGTATGGTAAGAAGTACACTTTTTTGAATATTTTGGGTAAATACGACATCTGTCTGCAGATGATGGTTAGTAGATGACAGCTGAGTGATTTTATTTGAGCCACAATGTTAAAAACTGTACCATGAACATGTGAAACCATTGAAACCTGTATATCTGTATAGTCTAAATCAAACTATTCTGTGGGCACTCTTTGGGCAGACAAGGCACCAAGGTGTCCTTAGGCTGACAGTAAAAACTCTGATGAGATCAGCCTTTTCATTGGCAGAAAGCAGGAGGCGAAATTGCCTTCCATTAGGAAAATCATGCCTATTCAAATACTTGTGTATACTGAAAATTTTACCACTAAAAATGAAAATTTTCAGACAAAAAATTATGATATTTTTCATATTTCTGCTCAATCCATAGATTGTAGGTACTTATTAGAACTGCCTTAATGAGGCAGTTCTAATGAGTACCCACAATCTGTGTTTTTGAGTAGAAATAAGAAAAATAATGTATACCCCTGTAAACCCCATTTCACTATATAAAAATGGGGATTTAAAGGGGTCAAAATTTTATAGACATGTTTTCGTGACATACTCTTACGTCATCGTCTTCTACTTTTGAGCCTTTTTAACTTTTAACATTATCTGGGCTAGTTCAGCAGGTCACAGATTGATGATATTTTTCTTATTTTTCCCAGAAAGTAGGATTTAACATTTGATGCAAATTGCATGAAATATTAGAGCCTCTGTTTTAGGGTAAATTAAGAAAAAATATTTCAAAATATTGTCTGCTGAAATGTTTTTCCCAGCCTGCTAAGTTTTAAATGGAACCTTTTAAATTTAATAGTAAATGGCCCTTTACATCTGGGCCCAGTTGTTCAAAGCATAGTTAGTTTAGTGGTCAAAATGTTAACTGTTTTAGTAAGTACAATATCTAATTCACAGGTATTTTTGCAAAAGCTACTCACATTTTTTCAGCAAAAATAGTAGCATATATGCCACATTTACTGATCAAAAGTTTTAATGATGTGTTAATTAACGACATCATTAGTTTTGAACAACTGGGCCCTGGATTTTTGCCTTGTACTTCCAAACTTTATAAAAAAAAAAAGCTGTCAGGCTGTCAGTGCAGGAGTTTTTACTGGGTGCACATGCAATAGAGCATGTTTTCTTGACATTTCAACTCATACAATTATCCTTAATATTTGGAAACCATAACCCCCTTTTAGTGCACTTTTTCCTCAGAACACTTTGATCAATGTTTGCACTGTTTGTCCAAACTGTCAACTAAACCTTTACCACCCTCTGGAATAATTCAGCAGATGACTATTTGGTGATTTTTTTTCTTATATTTCATAGAAAACAGGACTTGACATTTCATGCAAATTGTCTCCAATGGAGACAAATGATACAAAATGTGCATGAAATGTCAAATCCAGAAAACTATTTCCCAGAAAACAGGATTTAAAATTTCATGTAAATTGTCTCCAATGGAGACAATTTGTATGAAATGTTGAATCCTGTTTTCTGAGACTGAAAACAAGAAAAATATTTCAAAATGTCTGCTGAAAATTTTACCTGGAGTGCTAAGAGTTAAGCATTACTGTTTTCATGATGGAGGGATGAATTTTTCCTTTGCGTGTATTTCAACAGAATTTCAGTTTTATGAAGATGATGGAAGGCTGCTGATGAATTCCTCTCTCATTACGAAAACTTGCCTATTCAAATATACTGAAAATTTTACCACCAAAAAATGAAAAATTTTAGGTAAAAAAGTTCCGCTATATTTTTTTTGAGTAGAAATAAGAAAAGTAATGTATACCCTTGTAAACTCCAAATTTACTATATAAAAGTGGGGTTTAAGGAGGTCAAAATTATATAAGTATGTTTTTGTGATGTGAATTCCTCTCTGCAATAAAGTGTCATTCAGTCATGGGATGAATTTCACCTCCAGTGGGATTTAAACCTTTGCCATCATGATCTATAGCAATGTTAATCCCTTGATCATGGTGACACTTCTTATAACTGAAAATGTGTAGGGCAAATATGGTATTATTAGAAAATTATTTTAACCCAGGCCCTTATGCAGGGGGTGTGTGGGGTGGGGGGAGGTGGTTTGGGGAGTGCAAATGCACCCATTGTTTTGGGCAAATTACTTCAAAATCATGCTGTTTTTGACCCCAAACTCACTTTACACCCTTAATTTTTGGCCCCCAAATCAGCATTTTCTTAACATTTGCATCCCCTTTTTTCAGAATAGCTAAAACTTCAAACACCCTCATTTCAAAAGTCTGCATATGGGCCTGTAACCCATTTTAGTTTGGAAACCCCCGAAATGGTGATTGGCAAATAGTGCAGACCAAGATCATATGCCACAGAATGGAACATCTGATCAGAGTCTACACTGTTTGCTTGAATACAAGGATTCCTATAAAAGATTGTACCGGTAATTATAAAAACTCATCAGGGTCCTGTTGTTCAAAGCTAACGACATCGTTAGTTAACGATTCGTTAAAATTTACACCGAGTGATACGCAAATGTGCTGAAATTTTTTGCTGAAAAAATGTGAATGCAAAAGCTACTCACATTTTTTCAGCAAAAAATATCAGAATATTGTATATTGAATCTGTTAAAACAGTTAACGAAATGACCCTTAACGAGCTCGTTAAGCTAACGACGCTTTGAACAACTGTGCCCAGATATCCTGCTATTGGCAATAGATCAGTCCAAAGAGTTGTGGTAGAAAAAACCACTTGATTTAAATGGTTTAAAATGTCATCTGCTAGTTTTGCCTTTGGAAGGGTAAACACAAAACCTCAGTACTTTAAGTAAATATTAAAATGACATTATCAGAATATCTTCCTTGTCTTTTTTTGCCGCACAATATGGCTCAACTTAAATACACTTTTAGTGGTGGCAACCCTGTCATAAATTGTTTCTGTCTCCCTTCTGAAAAGGGGTTTGGTATACCTAAGAGCAAGTTCTTTTTTTGTAGTGTACATCACAAAACATGCCTATATAATTTTGACCCCCTTAACCCCACTTTTATTTAGTAAAACTGGGGTTTACAGGGGTATACATTATTTTTCTTATTTCTGCTAAAAACATAGATTGTGAGTACTCATTAGAACCACCTCAGTGAGGCAGTTCTAATGAGTACCCACAATCTATAGTTTGAGCAGAAATATGAAAAATATCAGATTTTTTTATCTGAAAATTTTCCTTTTTTGGTTGTAAAATGTTTAATATAATTGAAAAGGCGTGTTTTCGTAATGAGATCCCCTTTAAGAAGGGGTTTATTGTGTACAAAAGTAAACAGGAAGTCAAATTTACCAAGTGTGATAAGTCTTAGTGTAAATTTTTCAGATGATTTGTATGAACATTCAGGCTCATTTGCTGGACAAAATACTACAGTTGACTCTTTTTTTATCTCAAATTCCAAATGACTCTCTAAGACACTTTGAGATATCCGTACCTCAAAATATCAGAGTTGAAGAAGTGAGGAAAACAATATATTGAACAACCACATTTAACAAATGAATACATTGTATGTAATTTGACTCCAGAAGTTAGAGACATATTGAAAATATTGTGGAAAAGAGGAGAAATTGCTCTTAGGAGCAATTTCTCCTTTTTTCCATAATATTTTGTTACCTGTTCTTAGATTTCCATGTTAAAACAGGGGCCAAAATTTCACTTTGAGATAAGCAGTTATTCAAGATAAGCGAGGTCGAGATAATGAGAGTCGACTGTATATTCACAATCAATATTTTGACACCCTATCTCCTTGCCATACTTTTTAAATTTGGAGAAATCACAACCAGTTGATGTGCTCAAAAAACAGTTGGATGAGTGGCAAACAGTGTAGACATGAATCAGAAGCTGCTTTCTGAGTCATCTTATCAGAATCTACAATGGCAACTTAGGTCTGTCTAATACTCGTGATCAGTATGGTAGCACTCACTTGTCATGTTCTAATTCTGTTGTCAGTGTACATGGATAAAAGTAACCTCATATGACTAACCAGAATTTTTTCAGAGTCTTTAGATAATACCTTGAGCTGAAATCATGGTTTCTTTGTATTGCTTTTTTAAAACATATGCATTAATCTGCAAGTATATGCTCTCTTAATTAGTTGCCATATTTTCTTCTTAAATTCTATAAAATGTGTTAACTCGTACAAATATAGGGTGCATTGTATTCTGGATATGAAACATATGTGATACACAATACAGAGGAATTTGTTTGCCAAAACATTCAGCCCTTATTTTTTGCACATACATTGGGAATAGCCGGCCTCAGTGGCTCATTTGGATGCGCATCTGACTGGTGATCAGTAGGTTACAGATTTGACCCTGCAACATTATTTCATAGAGATTGATCACAAATTATTTTCTACAGTCATTCTCTCCCTTCAGCTGATTCAAGAAGGACAGTTGTCAGTTTCTGTTGAAACAATGTGCACACTACTGGTTAACAGCTTAGAGGACCAAGCTTGCCAAGGATAAACTAACTGCGCTTGATATGACCCAATTGGGTTGACTGGGCTGTAACACCTCAACACAAACAGACAAACATTGGGAATTCCTGAGAATAACTAGTGTCTTGTGTTAGGGATAAATTCATCCAAAATTGTCATCTTTTCTATGAAAATGATGAAGGATGGGGAAAATGTATTTTCTTTAAAACTGAGTGCATTATAAATAGCCTTTTATGGTATAGTTCAGTACTTTTAATAGTGAACAAAGAAGTAACATAATATATCATCTGGCAAAAGGATGAAACAAAAAGTAGAAGTTCACAGGACTAGAAATATAAAGCTGTCATGTTTCTCATCTTTAAAGTAAAAAAATGCTTGTTTGTTGTTGTTTTTTTCAATAGTTCTTAATGATCAGTTTTCATTTAATACTTATAGCATTAGGTAAAATTTTAAGTAGACACTATTTTGAAATATTTTTCAGGTTTTCCCAGAAAACAGGATTTGACATTTCATGCAAATTGTCATGGTAAAAAATTTGCATGACATTTCAAATCCTTTATTTCTGTAAAACATAAGAAAAATATCACCAATTTGTCATCTGCTGAATTTGACCAGAGTGGTAAAGGTTAAAACTAGTGTTCTGGCACATATATGTATTTAGATATGTATTGAGGCTTATTTCTTTAAGTTGTTAACCAGTACTTATGCACATTCTTTTGCACATTCTGTCAGATTCTAGTGAAAGAATGTACATAAATACCAGTTAATGGCTTAGTCTCTCCAGGAAAAAGTGTTGTTAGGTAAACTGACCACTTTTGACATGACCCTAATGGGTTGACTGGACCATAAAACCTCAATACAATAAAGCAAATGTATTGTGTGTCTCTAGAGTGTAATACTGCTTAATAAATGTTATGGGAAATAACTACTTGGGAAGTCATGGGTCATTGCTCCAAAGCATGTTATAAATATTTGTTTATTCAAATGCTTGAATGGTATCAAACTTTAGATACTGTCTTGCTTAAACTTCTGCATAGTTTTACCTTTACCAAAAAGATAACAGATCACTACACCAACAAAAGGTAATAGTGAAATGTTTGTTTTTTTTCTCTACCAAATATAAATGAGCCAGCCCATGACAAAATCTGCAATAAGACTTGTGGGACCAGCAAAGACTCAGATCTGCCTGTGCATCCAGGCAGTTGGATCAGTCTTCACTGCGCACATGTGCCTTCCACAGCCTCCAAGCTATATCCAAAGAGGGCATTACGAAAACACGCCTATTCAAATATATTGAAAATTTCACCACTAAAAACTGACTGGTTTTCAGATAAAAATTATGATTTTTTTTTATATTTCTGCTCAAAAATATAGATTGTGGGTACTCGTTAGAACTGCCTCGGTGAGGCAGTTCTAACGAGTACCCACAATCTATGTTTTTGAGCAGAAATATGATGAATAATGTATACCCCTGTAAACCCCAGTTTTACTATATAAAAGTGGGGTTAAACGGGGTCAAAATTATATAGGTATGTTTTCGTGATGGATAAATGAGAACCCTTGCCATACTGCATGGATGTACAGGCTGATTTGAGTCTTTGCTGGTTACACATGTCTTATTGTAGGTTTTGTGGTGTGCTGGCTCAAGTAGTAGTAATGACAATTTTGTCAGGGGTAAAGTACAAATATATACATATACATAACACAATGTGAAATCATGGTGTTGGGTGAAAAGACATAGGTGAACAACATACATGTAGGTGGTAAGCATTTTGGTATTTAATCAAGGTAAATGCATATTGTCCTTACCGTCTGTTGTTAGAGGTTTTTTATTCTAAAGAGTTAGCTTACAGTTTTGTCAGACTAATGGTGCATGGATGTTAACCTTTCACCCCTGACTATCTAAAGTGGCCTCTCCCATCCTTGAATCTGGACATATCCACTGATGCAAAAAGGGGTTTCTATCTAAAATAATGTAAAAAGAATGGCAAACAGTGAAATAGCTTATTATGAGCAGTTTTATCTGGATGTAGCTGTTTGCACAGGTATCCATATTGGTTTGTAGGGCTGAAAGGGTTAAAGAATCATTTCATTTATAGAAGCAAGTGAATTCTATTAGTGGGAATAGGGGTCAGGAAGTTTCATTTCAATACACTAGTCATACAACATCATTTTGTCTCTTGATGACATCACAGAAGCCTTCAGACACTGAAATACTTATGCTTGGAGGGCCTAGTATTACTTGAAATAAAATAATTAATGCATTTCTTTTAAGTTTTCTCCTGATGTCAGCTACAGTTTAATACAAGGGAAATGTTGTTGTCTCTGGTCTTTGCACCAAAAAACGCTTGATGCTTTAAATACAAGAATTCAACAACTTGCACAGACCCATATGAAAAAAGAAGGAAATAAAATGCACAACCAATACAATAATAAGACACAGTGTGTGTTTGCGTCTTAATAGCACAAGGAATTCATATGCAAATGAACTAACAACAGACTAATCAAAATACAAGACACTTTAACAATACAGAAACAACAGGCTAAGCAAAATGCAATCAAGACACTTTAACAGAATGGAAACAAAATGCTTTTAAACAAGACGCAAACAATGCACTGTAGAAACAACATATTAACAAAACAGAAACAATGCGCATTGTACCAATATGCTCACAAGTTATTAAAAGGTGAAATAAGGGTTAATATGACAATAGAGCTTGTATAACACAAATATATGTCTTTGTCTCTTTGACCTGTGTTAACCAGCTTTTCAAACTCTTCTTTTATTTCTTCATTCAGAAAATAAAATCTTAAATTGGATGAAATTTCCATTGTAAACTGTCTGATTTCTTAACAATCATTAACATGCATCATAGTTCATGAAAATCTTGCTGAAGAATCTAGGTTACATTTATATATATATTTTAAAAATCACAATTAATATTGCCTGTATCATTAATGGTAGTTCTAATGGCCCCAACCAGTGGTGCAGGATTCAGATTTATGATTAAATTAAATGTTTTAGGTCAATATAGATGACATGCATTGATATGTATAAAAATAACTTAAGATGATTACACTGTTTAATAATTTAAAGTATGGTAGATTTCCTATTAGTTCGAACACTCTAATAATTCGAACACCTCTTATTGTATTGAAATTGCTGTTTTTTTTTATTATGACTGATTTTCTAATAATTTGAACATCGGATCAATATTTATTTTTTACCTGTTCGAACTAATAGGAAATCTACCGTAGTGTCAATTTATCATAGGTTAACCCTTAAAGTGCCAAGAAAACCTGCATCTGAAAATGTCATCCATTTATGTCGTCTGCTGCATATACTTACAAACTTTTCAAACATACTTTTTGCATATAGGCAAACAATGTGGACCCAGATCAGACTGCTCCTAAAGGAAGGGGCAGTCTGATCTGAAGGTCCACACTGTTTGCAAAAATGACTTTTAAAATCACAAGCAGAAGACAAAGCAGATGACAAATGCTGTGATTGGCAGCTTAAGGGTTAAAGTTTATCATAAGTTAAAGTAAATATAAAAATACTCACTTTAACCCATTTTATACTGAATAGACTCTCCCACACAATATATTAGAAGAGTCCAATTTCAATTTTTGGTACGTCCAGCTATGAGTTCTACATATTCCTACAGTAAAATGGCTAAACTATTTGCAAATAGTTGAGACCCTGATCAGATGCCGCATTCTGCTGCATCTGATCTCGGTCTGCACTGTTTGCCAATTACCTGTTTATGAGTATCCCGACTACAGTGGGTTAAATTGAAATATGCCCTGTAATTTCATTTACTTTGAAGATAAAAAAAATAAAAAAATAAAAAAAAATAGGACATTGATCACTACTAGGTTCTTAATGATTCCCTGCAGTATTTGAAAAGCAGGAAATAAGTTGTCACATGACTGCCAAAATCATTTCTATTGGCTAGAAATATGTCTGAACCAAAAAGCTATCAGGACACATAAAAGATACAGCCAGAAAACTTAATATAACTGAAACAAATAAAACAGTGTTTGAAAAGTTATGTGAAACAACACACTATCAAGGCATTCCAGAATTTTGCTAAGTAAAACAAAGCACTTGTACTTTACTTCTATAAATACTAAGAGAAACAAGATGCAAACAATTCACTTTTTCAAGTTGCGTCTTGAAACTGTTTTGTTGGCTTGTGCGTAGGTGCTCATGTCATTTAGAATAGAAAGCTTGTTCCGGTTTTAGTCTGTATTTGTCCTCATTTTCAGGGCTCAGTCATCTTTCGAAACAAGAATAGTCACAAAACACATCTACTGCTGTAAAAGGCCATTGATATGGTGGCCGTGTATATTCACATGGCTGTCGGGTGTATAAGGTGCCGGACAACCTGCAGACGGGTGAATAACCAGCGGCTGCTTTCACGGCGGCCGTCTCTGAAACATGACTTTTGACCAGTCGTTCAATTACTGGAATATTTGATAAAATTTTACAGATGTTTTGAATACTATAAGTTGCATGTTCTGGTTTTTGAGCTATCTGCCCTTGATAGTTGTCATGAATGGGTGCTCGAGTGGTACAAGATCTGACAAACAAATAGAAAGGAAAATCTTACATGTCTATATGGATCTTTCTTTTTCCCTCTTGAGTCCTGCTTTGTTTGAAAGCCTTTCGTGGTGATCAGATTTACTGTCTTTGCACTATGCGTAGAAGTAAGAAAGGGTTGCCACAGGCTGTAAAATCTATCAGACTCAGAAGTAGGGATTGCGGTTAAATCATGCAGAAGGGAAATCTTATTGCAGTGGAATATAAAGATTAGACCATTTCCACCAACTTCTTTGCATGAATGGCTGTTGAATTATAACAAAACTTATGACATCCCCTGGTAATTATTTAGTTACATACTTTGAGATAGTTTGATGATATTTGGTATGTATGTAGGATAAACCAAGTGTTGTGTTCAAGACTGGTAGTTCACGTTGCCTAAGTTTTCGAGTTACTTTCCCCTGGAATATTTAGTTATGAAATTGTGCACATTCCATAACTGTGGTACACTTTGAGATAGTTTGATGATATGTGGTTGGTATGTGGGACAGGTTAAATAGTTGTCACCTCTATTTGGAATATAGGGAACTGTGTGAACAAACTAGGATCATGGTTTGTAGCATTTGCATTCCTATAGACATGCACAGAGAGAGAGAGAGAGCACTCATAAAACTTGGCAAGCCTTTCCTTTTGAAAGTAAACTTTATTTAGCCCATTGCAATAAAACATAGTATCAAGAGACAAAAATGTGTATTGATAGCACATTATATACATATTATATATATATTTAGAGTCTTTTGTTTTTCATATGGGTGCTCTTTTATAAAGTTAGATAACAGCTACACCATGTATTATTGCTATACCATATATATAGTATAGATACAGAGTACCACTTCTTCATAACCAGTCAAAAGACAGTATAGCCTAAAGATTGGAATCTTTTAGGTCTTAAATTATAGTACAAGTCTCCCTCTTCTATAAACATATTATGTAGCATCTAATCTTGGTCAACACTATATTTGCCTTCCGTCCTGGTACCTTGGTGTAAATAGTAAATACGAGGGTGAATCAATAAGTAACCAGCCTAACTTATTTCCGGTTGAGATCCACCTCTTCTTTTTCGATGTAATTGCCCTCTAGTATGATGCACTTAGACCAACGCTGTTCAAGTGCCATCAGCCCAGAACCGAAAAAGTCAGGGTCCTTTCCATTGACCCACTCCTCAGCTGCCGTCATGACTTCTTCATCAGACCGGAAATGAAGTCCACGGATATCCTTTTTTCAAGTTTGGGAATAGGAAGAAGTTGCTAGGAGCTAGGTCAGGCGAATAGGCAGGATGTGGTATTAATTCATACCCATTTTGCTCTACAGCATCCATTGCAACTTTGCAAGTGTGGACTCTCCTGTTGTCCTGTTGCAGTAAAACACCTATAGAGAGTTTACCTCGGCGTTTTTCATCGATGGTGGTTCTCAGCTGGTCTAACAAGTTTGCACAGTACACTCCAGTTATTGTACTTCTCTTGGGTAAAAAGTCCAACATACCGGTAATAAGGCCTTTTGCATCCCAAAATACTGTGGCCATCACCTTGCCAGCAGATGGTTGCGCCTTGAACTTCTTTGGCCTTAGGGACCCAGGCCCTACCCACTGACGACAGAGCTTTATTCTCTGGCTCATAATAATGAACCCAAGTCTCATCTACAGTCACCAGATGCAAAAGAAAATCATCTTTTGACCTAAAACGCTTCAACAAGGCACTGCATACTGATGCTCTGGTTGCCATTTGCTCATCGCTAAGGGATTTGGGGACCCAACGGGCTGTTAGCTTGCGCAAAATCATACCTAAACAATCATGTAAAATTGTTGAAATGCTACCATGTGAAATGCCTAATTCCTGCGCTATTTCTTCCACCTGAATTCGCCTATCAGAGTATACCAGATCCCAAACTTTCTTACACATTTCTTCCTCGGTGGCATTCTGTGGGCGTCCAGACCTGGCTTCATCTTCTAAAGATGTTCTACCACGTTTGAATTCCCCTACCCAGAATTTAACCTGAGCATAAGATGGTGCAGAAGACCCATAAACATCGGCTAACTCACCGTGTATTTCCTTGCCTGTTTTACCTTTTAAATACAAGTACCGAATTACAGCACTATACTCAACTTTAGATGAAAAGCATGCCTTTGCATCACTAACCATGTTTGACATTCAATATCTTATTAAAGAATGACTTGATACGTGTGCAATTAAATAAAGCATGAAAATCGTGACCATTTCAGTCCATCCGAAATGGGATAGGCTGGTTATTTATTGACACGCCCTCCTATATGAAATTTGCAACTGCATTGCTGTACAGGCTGTTCTGGCTCTGCCTTTTCACATGTCATAGATTAAGGCTGGCACAATTAATTGGATAATCGATTAATTGATCAATAAATTTCACAAAAAATGATTATTGTTACAGATTCGCAATCGATCATTTAATTGCTGTGTCTCTTACTTTACCGTATTTACCTTTAGCATTCAGAAACCTCCTCTGCTTACCATACTTAATCTAAAATTTGAACAAGTACAATTTACTACCCATTGTTGTGTCTAAAAATAGCTGGATGACTGGCAAACAGTGTAGACCCTGATGATCGCAGTTGCAGGACTGATAATGGATTATCTTTTCAGCTCTCATTAGCCAGCCTTATCATAGATATATTTTTGCTTGTGTTTTATTTACTAAGTACAAAATCTGGATAGTTCATTATGATGGATGGAGAAACACATAGGTAAAAGCTTAACCCTTGTCCTGCTGAATAAATTAAGATGCCACGCCCACTTCTAATTTTCAGTCAATCAGACAACTCGATCTGGATTGCTGCTAAAAAATCAAATACTCAATGGCAAACAGTGCAGATCCAGTTCAGTTGGCTTCTTAGAAGCCAACTGATCTGGATCTACACTGTTTTCAAAGGCAAGGTATATCCGGGTTCAGCAGGACAAGGGTTAAGGTTTGCTGCCACAACACATTCCAAGTTTAGAAAACTCCCATGGTCCTTTTATCACGTTTAGTTTAGTCATCTCAGATGTTTTATATTATGTTTACTGAGTTTTGTTGTTATGTAGGCCAGAAATGACCCATGATTGGTTGAATAAAATCATTCTGTTCTATTCAGACGTTTTTCTGTGTTATTGTGGATCCCAACATTAATTTTCACTTTGAATTTGTGTGTGTGTTTTTTTCACAAAAAATATCTAGACTAGCTGCTAGTCTGATAATAAAAGTCTGATCATTTTTGTTTATTATTAAAGGATTATCAACTTGTTAACAATGGCCAGTCTATTTGGTAGAGTCTCCAATACATATCTTGGCTAAGTATTAAAATTGAGAAAGGAGAGCTAAGACTAGCTATAAAACTGTTATACTGTTCATTTTAATGCAAATAGATGATTTTGTATCCATGTTATTCATTTTAATGCCTAGTGGCTAGGCTAAGAAACATCTAGCAGATTTTCAAGAATTGTGCAATAACTTTCTAATACAAACTTTCAGATGAAAAATTCTAGTAGTTTTCATATTTCTGCTCAAAACATAGCTTGTTGGTACTTGTTAGAACTTCCTTGGTGGGGCAGTTCTGCTGAATACCCACAGTTTATGTTTTTGAGCAGAAATAAGAAAATTAATGTATACTCCTATAAACCCCAGTTTTACTGTATAAAAGTGGAGTTTAAGGGGGTCAAAACTATATAGGCCTGTTTTTATGATGGTCTGTACATTCAACTAGTGATCAGAAGGTCACGGGTTTGATCTTACCGGGTCTGGCAACATTTTTTCAAGGAGATTGATCATGAAATATGTTCTACAGTTATTCTCTTCCTTCTGCTGATTCAGGTCTCAGTATCTAGTGAAGGAATATGCACAAGTTCTGGTTAACCCTTGTCCTGCTGAACCCGGATATGCCCTGCCTTTGCAAACAGTGTAGATCCAGGTCAGTTGGCTTCTGAAGAAGCAGTTGATCTGGATCTGCACTGTTTGCCATTCAGTATTTGAATTTATGTCAAGAAAACGGATCAAGTAATCTGATTAGCTGAAAATTAGAAATGGGTGTGGCATCTAAATTTATTCAGCATGACAAGGGTTAACTGCTTAGAGGATTAAGCCTGCCCAGGAAAAGTATGATTAGGTTAACTGCCCAGCTCAGCATGACCTTAACTATTGACTGGGCCATAAAACTACAAACGAACCAAACCAGCCATCTTAACCCTTGTCCTGCTGAGCCCGGATATACCCTGCTTTGCAAACAGTGTAGATCTAGATCAGTTGGCTTCTTCAGAAGCCAACTGATCTAGATCTGCACTGTTTGCCATCAAGTATGTGAATTTATAGCAAAAATTCAGATCAAGCAATCTGATTGGCTGAAAATTAGAAGTGGGTGTGGCATCTTAATTTACTCAGCAGGACAAGGGTTAAAAATGGTCTTTGACTTCTCATTAGAATTGCCTACTGAAGTAAAAAAAAAAAAAAAAAAAAAAAGAGAAAAAAAGGACCTTTTGGTATTTCACAATTGAAATATTTGTTTTGGGACTCTCACTCAGATGAGTTCTTCACATTACGAAAACAATCTATTCAAATGTACTGAAAATTTTACCACCAAAACATGAAAATTTTCAGATAAAAATTCTGATGTTTTTCATATTTCTGCTCAAAACATAGATTGTGGGTACTCGATAGAACTGCCTCAGTGAGGCCCTATACCCCTATAAACTCGTTTTACTATATAAAAGTGGGGTTTAAGGGGGTCAACATTATATAGGGGTGTTTTCTTGATGAAAATATAACCTTTCTAGACAGGACTTGATTTTATAACTCTGTCTTAATTTACATCCTTGAGCTAAATGCCTTGTAAGATTTTATAACTCTTGTTATAACTAGTGTTGATATAATCTAATATAACGTAAATGTTGTACCCATTAAGATTAAAGAAAAAAAAAATCCACTCTGATCTCCACAGAGAGATTTTTCATCCACAAACAAATCAAAATTTCTTCTTATGGTAAATACTATTCTAATCTTTTCTTAACCATAATAACTGTAAGTGTCAGGACACCTTTACTTTTTACCATACTTGTTCTGGAATTTGAAAAATGTATTATACTTCCTGTTGATGTATCTAAAATAGTGTTAGATAAGTGGCAAACAGTTTAGACCCTGATCAGATGCCCTGTTTTTGCAACATCTACATTGTTTGCTCTGGCCTGTCTGTACCAATATTTAGGGCGATTATGGTAAGCTATAATTTTTCCTAATTCTAAAATTTTAAAAACTTTAATCCATAATCTTTACCGAATTTTTGTTTTATTATGCATTTGTTTCACAAAATATTTGATGTCATATCAAACAGTGTAGACCCTGATCAGAGAGCTCTGCTCTGGGTCTGCACTGTTTGTCAAATCTATCATTTCATAAAAAGAATACTGATGTATGAAATTTAAAATGATTAATGTCCTTTATTTCTTCTTGAAATATGGTAGTCATTATGTCCCCTCAGTAAAGGTAGGGAGACATATTGATTTTGGTGCGGATTGCATTCGTGTCTGTATTGTCGTCAGCATCACACTTGCTTGTCAACACAATATCTTGTGAACATGTGGTTGGATTCTTACCAGATTTTCTTGGATATATAAATGGCGCATAACAAAGAACTGGCAAGATTTTGGTGACCTTTACCAAATTTTCAAGGTCACAGCAGTTCAAAAACTGAAAATTCATAGTGTGTGTGGGGGGATGGGGTGGGGGTGGGATGGAGGTGGGGGTGGGGGTGGTGGTGGGTTTGGGGGGGGGGGGGCATTTGTTTCTCCGAAAATACTGTTACTAGTTATAAATACCTCAGCAATAAAGTTATCATAGGAGCCGTGTCTTGTGAAATGGGGTTTATGTCTGACCATTTCCTTTGTTTCACAGAATCTTAGCATTATACATATGCCCTAGGATGTCTTTTTACTTGATGCATCCAGTTTGTCTGGGTCCAGTTGTTCAAAGCATCGTTAGCTGAACAAGCTCTTTAGTGGTCAAAATGTCAACTGTTCTAGTAAGTACAATATCTAATTCACAGGTTTTTTGCTGAGAAAATGTGAGTAGCTTTTGCAAATGCAAAGCTACTCACATTTTCCAGCAAAAATATTAGTGTATATGGCATATTTAATGATCAAACTTTTAATGATATGTTAACTAACAACATCGTTAGTTTTGAAAAACTGGACCCTAGTTACCACTCTTAATTACTTTTTTCAGTGATAGAGGAGTTGACAGAACAGAGGTGATGAGAGGCTCGTTACACTATCTCTTTGATGCTGTTATGCCATTCCTACAGGTTTGAGCTTATTGTTATTGCATATTTATCCTATATACTCTTATTATCCCAAACAATGATAACTAAAACTACCACTTTAGTCAAATGAAATAAAGGATACTACAGGACACTATTGGTTTATGTTGCCATATATTCTTTACATTTTGTCAAATTACTGTTATTTCAAGCCAAAATTTCTGATCCCTTGGAATTTGAGATATCAAGAGTCAACTGTATTCAGACAGGTATATCTTCGCAAACATTGTAAACCTTGATAGGAGCAATTTGATCAGAGTCTACCCTG
Organism: Anodontia alba; assembly: GCA_964016985.1. Classification (NCBI taxonomy): domain Eukaryota; kingdom Metazoa; phylum Mollusca; class Bivalvia; order Lucinida; family Lucinidae; genus Anodontia; species Anodontia alba. The sequence goes on along the minus strand of OZ024832.1, from coordinate 44,662,878 downwards.
TTTGTCATATGTCAGAGCATGAAGTACTCTGTTTGACCTAATTACAGCACCATGCACTTAGCTTTTTCAAATCTGGAAAAACTTGTGGTAAAATATGTAGCCACCTCTACTAAAGGTAAACTGTAAGGAAATGACTTTATGGGGAGGACTTTTTTTATGAGGAGTGTATTTAATGATGTTTATGCAATTTTGTTTCTGATTTTCTTTAGAAAAGCATATGTTGTTTGGTACTCATTTGAATTGCCTCAACTCATCAAGGCAATTCCAGTGAGTACCATTTGAATTGCCTCAACTTGTTGAGGCAATTCAAATGAGTACCAACAACATATGCTTTTATAAAGTACAATGTAAATAAAAATACATATACATCACGAAAACATGCCTATATAATTTTGACCCCCTTAAACCCCACTTTTACATAGTAAAACTGGGGTTTACAGGATTATACATTATTTTTTCTTATTTCTGCTCAAACACATAGATTGTGGTACTCGTTAGAACCGTCTCGTCAAGGCAGTTCTAACGAGTACCCACAATCTATGTTTTGATCAGAAATATGTAAAACATAGGAATTTTTTATCTGAAAATTTTCATTTTTTGGTGATAAAATTTTCAGTATATTTGGATAGGCATGTTTTCGAAATGGGCTTTAATCTGAAACTTGCATGACTGTGGGTTTATAGGGGTATGTATGGTAATTATGTCAAATCAGGTACATGCATAATTGAGATCCACTACTAGACTATAAAGGTGTACATACATAGGTCTCTTATATTGTAAGCATCCAATGTCAAGCATCACTGAGAGGTATGCAGAATTTGGCTTGATTAATTAAAGTAAATTCAGACTTGCACATTCACCACCATGATTCTTTTTATTTTCAGATTTTCTGCAGAAATTATTATCAGATAGACACAGCTCTGTATCCTCATGAACCAAAAGACATGGACAACTTGGCTGCAAACTTTAAGGTAAGCTAGATGACATGGTCACAATTTTTAAGGTAAGCTAGATGACAGCTTAAACTAGACAACATGGCCACAAACTTTAAGGTGAGCTAAGCACATTGTCCACAGATTCTAAGGTAAGTTAGACAAGTTGGCCACAAATATAAGATTACCTAGACAACCTTAACATGGCCACAAACTGAAGGTAAGCTGGACAACTTGGCCATAAACTCTAAGGTAAGCTAAATAAGTTGGCAACAAATTTAAGGTAAGCTAGACATGACCACTGACCATAAATGTAAAGTAAGCTAAATAAATTGGCCACAAACTTTAAGATAAACTTAATAAACTGGCCATAAATGTAAGGTTTGCTAGATAACATCGCAACAAACTTAATGTAAGCCAGACAACTTGGCCACAAACTTAAAAGTAAGCCACCTGCACAGTTAGGCTTTCTGATTAAAGTCTTCCCTCTTAACTTGTTTGAGAATCATACCTTAGATTCATATGATTCTGTAAAATGTATCAAAGGCAGGCAAAGACCTTGATAAGAGGGTGAAGCTATACATTCTCTCCCTTTTGCTGATTTAAGAAGGGCAGTTGTCAGTTTCTGGCGAAAGAATGTGCACAATACTGGTTAACCGCTTAGAGGACTAAGCCTGTCCAGTAATTGTGTGGTTAGGTAAACTGACTATGCTCGACATGATCCCATTGGTTGACTGGGCCGTAAAACCTGAACACAAACAATGCAGTATCAGCGGAAGCTGAACATTTTAGATATGCTCAGGTATTTTTTGTTTGAAGCTTTTTAATGTGATGAATGACTTTTTACCTTACTTAGCACGAAGTGCTAAAGGTGAGCTCACTGTGGTCAGCTACTGTGTCCGTCGTGCCTCGTCTGTCGTCAGTCATCTGTCGTGTGGCATCAACAATTTGCTTTAAAAGCCTACTCTTTCTACACACCTGGGCCAATGGACTCGAACTTGGTAAGAAGCATCTGGGTGAAATGTAGATCAAAAACAGCTAAAATCATTCTGATCGAAAATCACAGATGGCCACCATGGCTGCCCTCTTGAAAATCTATTTTGGGCTTCTCTTGCTGAACTGAAAGGCCAGTATAGACTTAAAACTTGATAGGCGGTATCAGGACAACTTGCAGATCAAAAATAGCTAAAATCATACTGATCAGAAATCCAAGATGGCCTCAATGGCAGTCATCTTGAACTGAAAGGCCAATTAACTCGAAACTTTGTACGAAGTATCTGGTGACTTGTAGATCAAAAATAGCTAAGATCATTCCAGTCCGAACTGACTGGTAACTTGGTAAGAAGTGTCAAGGCAACTTGCAAATAAAAAAAAAACTAAAATTATTCTGATCAGAAAACCAAGATGGCCACCATCAAGGCTATCTTGAAATGCTTTTTTGAACTTCTTTGACTGACCCAAAAGGCCAACTGACTCGAAACTTGGAAAGAAGTATAAGGGTGACTTGCAGATCAAAAATAGCTAAAATCGTTTTAATTGGAAATCCAAGATGGCTGCCATCTTAAACATCTATTTTGCTCTTCTTCTCCAGAACCAAAAGGACAATTGACTCCAAACTTGGTAGGAACTTGTAGGTCAAAAATAGCTAAAATAGTTCCAATCAGAAGTTCAAGATGCCCTCCATGGCAGCCATCTTGAAAATTTATTTTGGCACTTCTTCTCCTGAGCCTAAAGGCCAATTGACTAGAAACTTGACAGGAAGTATAAATGTGACTTGTAGATCAAAATTGCTAAAATCATTCTGATTGGAAATCCAAGATGATCGCCCTAGTAGTCATGTTGAAAATCTATTTTGAAATTGTTCTTCTGAACCAAAAGACCTGTCCACTCAAAGTTTTCATTGGAAGTATGGAGGTGAGTTGTAGATCAAAAGTATCTAAAATTGTTCTGCTTTGATATCCAAGATGGCTGCCATGGCCGCAATCTAGAAAATCTATATTGAACTTCTTCTCTTGGACTGAAAGGCCAATTGACTAGAAACTTGTCTGGTGATCAGGTTGAGCGATATAGGGCCACCTTTGCCCTCTTGTATAAGTTTTACAAATCTGGCTCTTACTGTCTCAGTTATTTGTATCCTGAGCTGATTTAGTTAATTTAATGACTTTCAATAATGTGTATTTTAAGGAGACTGGATTACATTTTCAGGGGAGTTAACTCAGTCAGAATTGTTTTGCCTCCTTTCTCTAAAGAGGTCTGTTCTAAAAGGAAAGAATTTTGCTCCCCTGGGGAGCAAATTATTTCCTTTTAGAGTAGAACCAATTTCAGAATGAGATTGTTATGCAGGAAAGCAACCAGGAAGCCACGAAAGTTGTCTCCCTTATACCTTTGAATAAACTAAGATGCCACACCCAAATCTCATTTTTAGCCAATCAGATTCTTTGATCCGGGTTATTGATACAAATTCACATACTTAATGGCAAACAGTGCAGATCCAGATCAGTTGGCTGCTTCAGAAGCCAGCTGATCTGGATCTACACTGTTTGCAAAGGCAGGGTATATCCTGGATCAGCAGGACCAGGGTAAATATATTTATATTGATGGCCTTTATTTGTTTACTTCAGGCATTCTTGGAAGAAGTAGAACCACTGGTCAGTATAGAACGTCAGATGCAAAGCCTTGTGTCTTGTATGACTGTCCTCTTCTCACAGTCCACACTCTCTATTGAGGTAAGTTAGCTGTTTATCTTCTCATGGTTCCCACTCTCTTTTGATCAGAAGTTGCATGCCCTGCTGGCAAATGTTAATGCATGAAAAAACAAGTTTGATCCCTATATTCAATATTGCTGTATGTATGGTAAACATTGTAAACCCTAATCAGATGCTGCATTCTGTGGCATCTTATCTAGGTCTACAATGTTTGCAAAAGTATCTGTCCCAATACTTCGGGAGGTAATTACGGTAATTATGTAATAGACAGACTGAAAAAGGCAAATCAAATTGTATTTCTTTATTTATTATAGACTTTTTAATGTTATTGTTTTCATTCGGGCTACTGATCACATGATTACAATCTTATGCCATGTGACCAAAAATTGTGGATGGCAAAAACATTTGCGGTTCCGTTGATACCAATTGAAGTGTTGAAAACTGAGGCAGAAGGCTGCGGTTTTCAACACCTCCCAAGGGACCTGGTGAATGTTAATGCATTGAAAAACCATGTTCAGTCACTATTATTGCATAAAAACTGAAAACATTTGCTACATTTTGTGTTATTTCTTGCACTATTTTGTTTCACCTTTTCACTGATCTCTCACGGATGCATTTTCCATGGACAATGCTCGTTCTAGGGCTGGGCACTACACAGCTCGTGACGGTAGCAGTTTTGTGACCCTGGTAAAGACATATTCAAAGTTGCGTAGCCATGCATTAATAGCACGTGAATTGCCTTGTTAATACACGGCTTTTCGTCAGTTAATGCACACCTGTTAATAACGTGCGGCACTGCTTTTTATGCAATAAGACACATTAATAGGTAGGAGAATAGACTATTTCAAATTTTATGACAAATATGGTAAATAGAAAAGGTGGCCCAATATTTAGGGTTAATACAGTTCTCTGAATATTGGAGATCATAATTTCTTAACATACTTATCCTAAAAGCTAAACGAATTGGTCTGTTTGAGTACCTGGCAGTGTATCTGATTGCTGGCTAAATTGTAAATGGTGCTGATCAAGGTGAAACTGTTTCTTTTAGGGATTTATCAGGCTCTGTTAATTGAAAAAGAATCTTTTTATCTAGGTTTCTGTTAGCTACTGATTTGCCTTTTTCAGGAAATGAATGAATTTCATGAGAAGTATGGCCAAGGCATTAAAGGACAGGATGTGAGAAGTGATGCCAAAAAGGTAGGCCATTTTCACCACAGTTTCTCCTCTCAGAGTTCCTCCCTGAGTGTAAGATAACTTGTTGCTGTAAGAATTTTAAATAACTACAATGCAAATTCTACAGCATTGGGAAGAAAATGGTTGTTGTAGAGAGGAGGCTGTTATAGAGACATAACGAAAACATGCCTATTCAAATATATAGAAAATTTCACCTCCAAAAACTGAGCATTTTCAGATAAAAAACTCTGATATTTTTAGTTTGCCGGGACTATGTCCCTGGAGAGCTTATGTTGTCACCCAGTCATTGGTTTTGGCATCTGTCGGCGTCCGCGTCGGCGTCTGCATTCAAGTTAGCACAATGTTTAAGTTCCAAAGGTGTGCATAGTTTTTTAACTGTTTAAGGCACTGCTTTCATATTTGGCCTACACCTACCTTAGGGTAAGACCTTTCAATAGCATACACCCCCATCCCCATGTTAGACCCTTTATATAGGCCAAGGTCAGTTCTTACTTTGTCATTTACACCCATGTTTAAGTTTTGCGTTTAAGTTTTGAAAAGTGTACATAACTGCTGAAGTATTCAAGATAGAGCTTTAATATTTGGCCCACACCAGCCTTAGGGTAAAACCTTTCAATAGCACACATCCCTTTCTCAGTTTCCTCCTAGGTCAAGGTCAGGTCATACTTTGTCATTTGAACCCATGTTAGAGTTCTGCTTTTATGTTTTGAAAAGTGCTTGTAACTGCTGAAGTATTCAAGATACCACTTTAATATTTGGCCCACACCAATGTTAGGGTAAGACCTTTCAATAGCACACACCCTTTCCTCAGTTTGACCTTCTGCCTAGGTCAAGGTCAGGCCATACTTTGTCATTTAAACCCATGTTTGAGTTCTGCGTTTAAGTTTTGAAAAGTGTTCGTAACTAATGAAGTATTCAAGATGCTGCTTCAATATTTGGCCCACACCTACCTTAGGGTAAGAACTTTCAATAGTACACACCCCTTCCTCAATTTGACCTTCTGCCTAGGTCAGGATCAGGTCATACTTTGTCATTTACAGCTGTGTTAGTTTTGAAAAGTGTTCATGACTGCTGAAGTATGTAAGATATAGCTTTCATATTTTGTCCACACCAACCTAAGGGAAGATGTTTCAATGGCATATACCCCGTCCCTTAGTTTGACATTCTTCCGACATCAAAGTCAGGCCATACTCTGTCATTTACAGCAATGTGTGAGTTCTGCATTTAATCTTTACTATTTAAAGATTGTTTTCTTCTCTGATCAGTCCTTTCTGGTGAGCTGCATTGTCTTCTGACAACTCTTGTTCATATTTCTGCTCAAAACAAAGATTGTGGGTACTCATTAGAACTGCCTCACTGAGGCAGTCTTTAAGAGTACCCACAATCTATGTTTTTGAGTACAAATAAGTAAAATATTGCTTACCCCTATAAACCCCAATTTTTCTGTATAAAAGTGGGGTTTAAGGGGGTCAAAACTATATAGGCATGCTTCCGTAATGAAAGCAGCACTTCAGAGAATCAGAATACTGACTGTTATAGAAGTGGCTGTTGATCAATCATGATGGTTCCACTGTACACCTCAGTCTTAGCAATGTCGCTTTTGGATCAAATTCAAAAACAGTAGAAAACTGCACAAAGGAGGTAACAGTTTGCTCTTTAATCAAAGTTTGAATATTTTTCTTAAAATTGATGTCTGTCTGATATAGAATTGTAAAATATTTGATTAAAATTTAGGAGAGGGGAGAATTTAGGAGAGGGAAGGAGAGCATGGAGGTAATTAATGGTCCAGATGCCTTAAAGAGGCTACTAAAGATGAAAAGGTTGAGCTTGTTCACTATCTGATCATGTATGACAGGAGAAGAAGCCTGTGTGATATAGCTGGACAAATAGGCATAAGTTTTGGGATAGTTCAAGGGAGAGGAGTTTAAAGCACTTTTACAGTCAGCTCACTTCACACTGGGTCCTGAAGCTACTTTTAACTGGGTGCTGATGCTACTTTAAATACAGAAATACATAAAACATGTTCACAAAAATAGAGCATTGAATAATAGAGAAGATGCTTTTAGAAATATTGATAATTATTTCTTATATCTCCAGAGAAACATATGATATGGGTGTCTTAGGTGATTCCATTGAGTACCCATAGCATAATTTGTGGATAATTAAGGTAAAACTGATTTAAAAAACAACAACAACAAAAAAAACAAAAAAAACAAAAAAAACATGTAGATGCCCTCATTCCCTCATCTTGAGGTCTGACTTAATATTATCTTTTCATTACGAAAACACGCCTATTCAAATATATTGAAAATTTTACAACCTAAAAAAGGAAATTTTCAGATAAAAAATTTTGTCATTTTTCATATTCCTGCTCAAAACATAGATTGTGGGTACTTGTTAGAACTGCCTCACTGAGGCATTTCTAACGAGTACCCACAATCCATGTTTTTTATCAAAATAAGAAAAATAATGTATACTCCTGTAAACCCCAGTTTTACTATATAAAACTCGGGTTTAAGGGGGTCAAAATTATATAGGCGTGTTTTCGTGATGTGTAGGCATATGTAGAGTACTACGAAGGAGAGGAAGATCTAAATACCAGACTAAATGTGTTTGCTGTGAACATGAGGACATCCTATGGTGGAGTAAATGATGTACACACCCAGATTGGCTTCCCAAGTGATGCAGGTAAACAGATTCATTACAAAAACATGTCTATTAAATTTTACTGAAAATTTTGCCACCAAAAAATGAAAATTTTCAGATAAAAAATTCAGATATTTTTCATACTTCTGCTCAAAACATAGATTGTGGGTACTTGTTAAAATTGCCTTGATGAAGCAGTTCTAACAAGTCACACAATCTATGTTTTTGAGCAGAAATAAGAAAAATAATGTATACTCCTGTAAACCCCAGTTTTTAGCTCACCTGAGCTTTTGTGATCGGTCTTCATGCGTTGTCTGTCGTCTGTCTTTCAACAATTTACTTAAAAGACATCTCCTCCTAAACTGGAGAATGGATTTTGAAATAATTTTACAGGAATGTTCCTTGGGTGATTCTCTGCCAAAATTGCTTAAATGGTTCTGCTCCACTGAACAAAATAGCCGCCAGAGCTAAAAATAGAAAAACCTTAAAACGACATCTCCTCCTAGGCCACTGAATGGATTTCGAAATAATTTCACAGGAATGTTCCTTAGCTGACCCTCTACCAAAATTGCCTAAATGGTTCCGCTCTGCTAAACAAGATGGCCACCAGAGCTAAAAATAGAAAAAGCTTTAAATGACATCTCCTCACAGGCCAATGGCCCGATTTCAAAATAATGTTCCTCTCATGCCCCTTTACCAAAATTGCTCAAATGGTTCCGATCCGCTAAACAAAATGGCCACCAGAGCTAAAAATAGAAAAAAAACCTTTAAATGAAATCTCCTCTCAGGCCAATAGCCGATTTCAAAATAATTTCACAGAAATATTCCTCTCATACCCTTTTACCAAAATTGCTCAAATGGTTCTGCTCTGCTAAACAAAATGGCCACCTGAGCTAAAAATAGAAAAACCCTTTTAAACGACATCTTCTTCTAGGCCAAGGGCCCGATTTCAAAATAATTTTACTGAAATGTTCCTCTAATGCCCCTTTACCAAAATTGCTAAAATGGTTTGGCTCTGCTGAACAAAATGGCCGCCAGAGCTAAAAATAGAAAAAGGGTGTAGACTGTCATGCATCTGTCAACAATTTACTTAAGAGACATCTTCTTCTAAACTGATTAATGGATTTTGAAATAATTTTACAGGAATGTTCCTTGAGTGACTCTCTACCAAAATTGCTAAAATGGTTCCACTCCTCTGAACAAAATGGCCACCAGAGCTAAAAATAGAAAAACCTTTGAACGACATCTCCCATGCCAGTGGATGGTTTCAAAATAATTTCACAGAAATGTTCCTCTAATGCCCCTTTACCAAATTTGCTAAAATGGTTCCATTCTGCTAAACAAAATGGCCCTCAGAGCTAAAAATCGAAAAACCTTTAAACAACATCTCCTCTTAGGCCTATGACAAGATTTCAAAATAATTTCACAGAAATGTTCCTCTTATGTCCCTTGACCAAAATTGCTAAAATGGTTCCCTTTGGCTTAACAAAAAGGCCACCAGAGCTAAAAATAGAAAAAGGGCATAGACTGTCATGCATCTGTCAACAATTTACTTAAAAGACATCTCCTCCTAAACTGGTCAATGGATTTTGAAATAATTTTACAGGAATGTTTCTTGAGTGACCCTCTACCAATATTGCTAAACTGGTGCCTTTCCACTAAACAAAATGGCATCCAGAGCAAAAAAAAGAAAATCTTTAAACAACATCTCCTCCTAGGTCAAGGGCCCGATTTCAAAATAATTTCACAGAAATGTTCCTCTAATACCCTTTTACCAAAATTGCTAAAATGGTTGTGCTCTGTTGAATAAAATGGCCACCAGAGCTAAAAATAGAAAAACCTTTAAACAACGTCTCCTCCTAGGCCTAAGGCCTGATTTCAAAATAATTATGCAGAAATGTTCCTCTGATTAAGTCATATTCTCCTTGAGTGCTGTGATACTCGGGTGAGCAATATAGGGCCATCATGGCCCTCTTGTACTATATAAAAGTGGGGTTTAAGGGGGTAAAAATTATATTGGCATGTTTTCGTGATGATACGTAACAATCATCCTGCTGGTCCTGGATATGCTCTGCCTTTGCAAACTGTAGATCCAGATCAGTTGCCTTCTTCAGAAGCCAACTGATCTGGATCTGCACAGCTTGTCATTTAGTATGCAAATTTCTATTAAAAACCAGGATCAAGTAATCTAATTGGCTGACAATTAGAAGTGGGTGTATATATAATCAGATATTTGATTAAGGTGCAGGTAAAGGGGCAACATCCACATCAGTGGGCCCCCTTCCAGACAGCTGGCTTGCTGCATGCATGGCAGATCTCACACCAGATCTCCAGGAATGTCTATCATAATGGTTGATAGCTGAGAGCTTCCACTCTCTGCAATCCCTCTCTGTCAGCTGCTTCCGTGTCATCTTGAGTCTCCCAGGCCCACGCTTTCCCTCAATCTGTATGTGAAAGGCCGTCTTGACTGCACCATTGGAGCGTTCCACATGTCCATACCAGCGGAGCCTTCTCTCCTTCAGAATGAGGTCCTGATCCTCAATCTCAAGTCGCGAAAGTAGCTCATTGGACCTGGTGGTGACAATGTCTTGCGGCCTGACATTGCAGATCTGTCAGATCATTGCCCTGTCATTCCGCTGCAGATGCTGGAGATTTGGCTTTGTCAATGGCCAAGTCTCACTGGCATGGAGCATTGCGCTCCGCACACATGAGCTGTACACACAGCCACGTATCTTGAAAGAGAGGTGGCGTGAAGAGAGGACTGGTAGCAGCTCCTTGAACTTCTTCCAGACAGTTTTCACACATGTTGTGGTTAAAAGTTCACAGTCACCTGCTGTTGAGAGCATGTCTCCTAGGTAGCAAAAGGAAACTATCACCTCCAGCTTGTCAGGTCCGACCTGGACTTCCTTCTGTGGTCTGTCGTCCAAGGGGCGTGCAGTTCCCTGGCATCGTGTACATTTGTAGTCAGGGTCCTTTGTCAAGCGCTTGAGCCCACTACATTTCTTGTGCACCCAGTGCTTGCAGCAATTGCAGAAGATGCTGTTACTGCCCACTCCAGTGCAACAGACAGCACACACATAGAAACTCGCCTGAACTCTGCAGGAGGTCCAGGCCTGTACCGAAGATCATGATCTTCATCTTTCCAGCATTTACTCTCAGTCCTTTCTTTTCCATTGCTTCTTTCCAAGTCAAGAGCCTCCTGACACATTCATCAAGCGATTCAGCGATGATAACAAGGTCATCGGCATGGAGGTCCTCCCAGGGGACCCCAGAGCTGAACTCTTGTGATAAGGCTTCAAGCACAATAATGAAGAGCAGTGGGCTGAGTATTGAGCCTTGGTGAACACTGATCCTCACTTCAAACTCTTCACTGTACCCCTAACCAACACGGACATGGCTCCGCGCATTTGCATACATCCCATGCACCAGTCGCACAGTCCACTTCTCCACATCAAGTTTTCTCAGCTCCCACCAGATGACCTTCTGAGGTACTCAATCAAACACCTTCTTCAGGTCTACAAAAGCCATGTATAGTCTCTTGTTGGCAGCAAGATACTTCTCTTGCAGCTGCCTGACAACAAAGATTGCATCTGTTGTGCCTATTCCTGGGACGAAGCCAAACTGGGAATCGTCGATTGACACCAGCTGTCTGATGTGGCCGCTCACAATCCTCTCCAGGACTTTCATGACTTGCTCTGTCAGCTTGAGACCGCAGTAGTTGCCCCTTTCCAATGTGCCCCCTTTCCCTTGTAGAGGCAGACAATGAAACTCTGCTCCCAGTCAGAGGGTACCTTGCCATTGCGGATGATTGCAGCTGCGAGGTCACGGATCATGGAGGCGCCCATGTCACCTGCTGCTCATATCATCTTCACCACTATGCCTGATGGGCCCAGTGCTTTGCCCACCTTCATCTGTGAGATAGCCTTCTGAACCATATCAATGGTGATTGGGATGGGCGGGCCTTCCACTGGTGGCTGATAAGACAGATGGTCTGGGTCCCAGTCAAACTCAACGTTGAGAAGCGTTAGTGCTCTAACCAGGCCTTCTGCTTTGAGTCTTTGCTCATCTCTCCTGCATCATTCTTCACTGGTTTATCACCAACAACATCAGCGTTCTTTCTTCTAAACTGGTTAGCAAGGCGGTAGACTTCTGAAGACTTGGGGTCAATATTCTTGTAGACCTTCTTGTCAGCTTCTTGATGAGCATGGTGCACTGCATGTCTGGCATTGTGTTTACCTGCATCTTATGATGCCTAGTGCCTTTACCAGACTTCCAGGTGTGGCATTATAATTTTATTCAGCATGAAAAGGGTTAAGCATGTCTAAAAAGTGCAGACAAAATGCTAAAATATGTGTTTTAGTTTCCCTAGAAAATAAGGCTTGACAGAAGATTCAAACAAAATGACAAGCCCCGTTTTATCAGAACTATGAAAATACACTGATCTGGGTCTGCACTGTTTACACATGCCATTTGGTCAGAAACTAGTGTCTAAATTTTCGGACATTTACAGTATAAAAATCTAAGGGGTCAAAAATGTTTGCTAGAGATAACATTAGATTCAGAAAGAGTTTAAATGTAAAGATTATATTAAAAAAGATTAAAGTATTCTCATGTCTTTAGTTTGACATAAGGGTTAGTTCAAGTTAACAGTGTTTGAGATAATGAGAATAAACTGTATTTCTTTTCAGAATATTCTGAAGTTGGTGGTGATGAGGAGTTGCCACTAGGAGCTGAATTCCAGGCTCATATTAACAGTTTCATTAATCCAATTGGGAGAAGCCCACTAGAAAAATATAAGATGACACAGAAGCTTATCAAACAAATGGCGTAAGTATAACTCTCATCCAGTTTTCACTCCTAGGAAGAAAGGGGTCTTGGTGGGTGAGTGGGCTAAAGCTTTACCTTTCTGGTCCATACAACATTTCACATCTTTCGTTTGAGACTTGCTGTATCATATTTGCCCATAATTTTCAGATATTGGGTGATAGGGTGATGGTAATGGCCTGTTGTATTTGCAGCAGATTGGATATTTATCTCTTTTCTCTTATCTACTATCTCTTCTGTTGTTTTTCCCTTTCACTGGGAGATGACAAAAATTACCCACAGGGTTTGATGTATCATTAAACCTTGTCATGCTGAATAAATTAAGATGCCATGCCCACTTCTAATTTTCACTTCTGATGTAATGTATTTATAGGAGGGATGTTCGAAATGAATTGCTTATTGTCCTCTAGCTCGATATCCACGTGGGGCACGATAAAAACCAATACATAACTGTATAGGGTTATTCAATATCTACACAATGGTGTATAAATGTACATGTTAGACTAAGTGTAAGACATAGAATTTGCCATTTGAATACACGCAGTCATTGACCACTGCAGTAAAAATGGTTGGTAGAAGCGTAGACAAAAAAGATGAAATACGGGCTTACATCAAAGCTCGCTCAAAACTTTCTTTGAAGAAGCTGATGACTGAAATTTCTACTACTTTTGAACCTTCTTGTGTGTCTTATGACATAGTTCAGCGGTGGAAAAAGAAATTTGAGTCTGGTGTAGAGTCCATCAAAAATGCACCGAAATCAGGTAGGCCAAAATCTGCATCTCGTAAAGAAATCGTTTCCAAAATAAAGGAAATCATTGAAGGAGATGCCAGATTTACAGTTCGTGATATTGCACGAAAGGTAGGCATATCACTATCAATGGTTCACCTTATTTTGAAGAAGCATTTGAAAGTCAGAAAGATTTCTGCTAGATGGGTGCCACATCTGTTGACTGACGAGCAAAAGAAGCAACGGGTTAAAGTGGCCAAAAAGCTGCTTCAAATGTTTCCAAAATATGACAAAAAGCAGTTTGCCAATGTCGTCACAGGTGATGAAACCTGGGTCCATTATTTTGAGCCCGTCAGAAAGGTTAGCAATAAGATCTGGGCCACTAAACACAGCAAACGCCCAATAATTGCCAAACGTTCTTTGAGTACAAAGAAGGTTTTGTATGCAATCTTCTTCTCTGGTGAAGGAGTCGCAATAAAGTGCCAGTGAAAAAGGGCAAAATCATCACCGGAAAGTACTACAAAGACGTAGTACTGAAGAAACTGAAAAAGTATTATCAGAAACGACGCCCTGCCATTGGTTTTAAACATGTCCCTCTTCTACATGACAATGCCCCACCTCATACCTCTGCAATAGTTACGGCGTTTTTGAAGAAAGAAAAAGTAACTGTTTTGCCTCACCCCCCCGTATTCCCTAGACCTTGCCCCATGTGATTTCTTTTTGTTTCCGAAATTGAAAGCATTCCTTGCTGGGCGGAAATACCAGTCCCGACAGGCACTTGGATCTGCCATTCATCAGTATCTTATTACTGTGCCCAAATCAGCGTACTGTGATGCCTTCAAGAAGTGGATACATCGGCTGAAACTTTGCATTTCTAGCCACGGGGAGTACTTCGAGGGCATGAAATGAGTCCTTTTGGGCTAACTTGAAATTTGAAGTCTCCAGATAGAAATAAGCAATTTATTTCGAACATCCCTCGTATATAGTAATTTATAAAATTAAAATATCATATAAAGACTTTTTAAATCATCAGAATTGTTTTCTTCAGACATTTGTCATCTGTAAAATATCATCCATCTGTCATCTGCCAAGTTCATCTAGAGCAATGTCATATTTTTGGGTAAAAAAATTAACAGACAGCATTTTGAAGAATACATGTTTAGTACTGTCTCCTTAAACGAGGCATTACATTCTTATACCTTTCAATTCTCGATGAAAAACTGTCAAACATTCTCGTCAAGGCATGCATAAAAGGTGTTTGTGAACATCATTCAGTAATAAACTTTGTTTACTGATGTTATCATGATGCCATATGCAAATTGCCTTGGCGTAAAGTGCAAGTTCTACATTCAGGCTGTTCTAGTCTGATGATAAGCAAACTTTAACTCCATATATTAAGAAAAACATCCCCTTGTAGATCAAATACTACCAAAAATTAAATGAATAAGATAAAATGCAAATATAAGAATTAACATTCAGATTTATAGCTTCCACTGAAGGATGATGATAACCATTAGTCCCTAGAAGCTCACTGGGCCTCAGAGACATTAATGTTTTTTTCTCAGAAAATAGCATTTAATATATCATACAATTTGTCTCTAATATGCATTAATGACAAACCCTATTACCAGTTTATTGTCTGCCGGATTTGCCGAAATAGTGCTAAAGACCTAACCCTTCTCATGCTGAATAAATTAAGATGCCACACCCACTTCTAATTTCCAGCCAATCAGATTATTTGATCCTTGTTTTTTATAGAAATTCACATTTTTAATGACAAACAGTGCAGATCCAGATCAGTTGGCTTCTTCAGAAGCCAACTGATCTGGATCTACACTGTTTGCTAAGACAGGGCATGTCATGTTCAGCAAGAGAAGGGTTAATAAAGCTTCTTATTTTCTTGCAGCATCTCAATCACTTTGACCAATCTGAATGAGAAGGAGCGCATTGAGCAGCAGGAACTGGACATCAAATGCTTGCAGCTGTTAAGAGCTATGCTACATAATGAGATTGTCAAGCTTCCAGAGGATTTTGAAAGTGATGTGAAGGCTTGCAAGAAGTAATTCTATACTTTGCTTATCTTACTGTTCCTTCTTTTTATATCTTAAGCTGGAGCATTGATGAAAGTAAAGGAGACAAATGAGGGCCACTGTAGAGGAAATAGCACTTTTTCACAATGCTTAACATGCTGGGTAAACTTCAGGAATAGATTTTTTTTTCCAGAATGAGGTTTTTAGATTTTATGCAAATTATCTCCTTGGGAGACAATTTGCATAAAATCTCAAACACTGTTGTTGTGTCAGACCCTATTTTCTGGGAAAAATATGGTCATCAATTGGCTTTGAAGATAAATACCATTTTTTTTTCCAAATGTCTGTGAATGATAGTTAAAAATATTTTTCTTAATTTTTTTCAGTAAATATGGATTGATATTTCATTCAAACCACCTCCTTCATTTTAATGAAACATAGAGCTCAGTTATCTTAAGCTTTCTTTGCTTGGAAAAAGAAAAACAAACTGTAAAGTAAATGTCCTAAAATTTTGTACATCAAAATGTCTGACAGAATGGCATATGCGAACAGTGTAGACCCAGATCAGACTGCTCCTGAAAGAGCAGTCTGATCTGGGTCTACACTGCCATTCCACTAGATATTTTGGGAAAAAAAACTGCATAAAAAACAAAATTTGGGCCAAAAAGGTACTAAATAAAGTGTTTGAAATTTTAGGACATTAACTGTACTTTGCTGGGTATGCCACAAATTAAAATGTACCTTTGGACAGTTCCATTATAAAACATCACGAAAACATACCTATAATATTTTGACCTCCTCAAACCCCACTTTTATATAGTAAAACTGGGGTTTACAGGGGTATGCATTATTTTTCTTATTTCTGCTCGAAAACATAGATTGTGGGTACTCATTAGAACTGCCTCATCAAGGCGGTTCTAACGAGTACCCACAATCTATGTTTTGAGCAGAAATATGAAAAATATCAGAATTTTTTATCTGAAATTTTTCATTTTTTGGTGCTAAAATTTTCAGTATATTTGAATAGGCATGTTTTCGTAATGGACACTCAGCATTCTGCACATACACTTAGTCTGGCCTATGTCTTTGTTGCCCATGTGAAAAATCCTAACAACATTAATTAAGGTAAATGTCTTAAAATTTTGAACACTTTATTTCATACTTTTTCAGTCTGGCTTTTGATGCAGTTGTTTCTAAAAATACTCATTTGAATTGCAAACAGTGTAGACCCTGATCAGACAGCTCCTTCAGGAGCTGTCTGATCTGGGTCTGCACTGTTTGCATATGCATTTTGCCAGACACTTTGGTGTATGAAAGTTTAGGACATTTACTTTAGCAAAAGAGTGCTCAGCAGCGACTGGTCTGACTGCATTCCTGAGCAGGTTGGTTTGAGATTTCACTGGTGCACATATCCAAAAGTAAATTTTCTAATATTGTGACGCAATTCATCACCTTATAATTTTTCTGTTACAGACAACTAAAGGTGATAGAAGACCTTCAGAATGCCTTGAATTACTATGGCAGTATTGATGGCTGCTTGGAACATCTCTCTCGACCACAAGATTCTATCATTCGAGAGTTACTGGCCTTTTTAGCTGTTCTTCTGTTTAATGGAAATGTGGAAGTACAGGTATGTTACTTTGTAATATGAGCCAATGGAAATTAGGAAGTACAGGTAACTTACTTAGTTATTTGAGCCTATGAACATGAGGAAGTACAGGTATGTTACTTTGTAATATGAGCCAATGAACATGAGGAAGTACAGATATGTTTGCTTTGTTATATGAGCCAATGGTAATGAGAAAGTACAGGTATGTTTACTTTGTTATATGAGCCAATGGAAATGAGGAAGTACAGGCATGTTACTTTGTAATATGAGCCAATGGAAATGAGGAAGTACAGGTATGGTACTTTGTAATATGTGCCAATGAACATGAGGAAGTACAGGACAGGGATGTTTACTTTGTTATATGAGCCAATGGAAATGAGGAAGTACAGGCATGTTACTTTGTAATATGAGCCAGTGAAATGAGGAAGTACAGGTATTGAACTTTGTAAAACAAGTGAATGGAAATGAGGAAGTACAGGTATGTTACTTTGTAATATGTGCCAATAGAAATGAGGAAGTACAGGTATGTTACTTTGTAATATGAGCCAATGGAAATGAGGAAGTACAGGCATGTTACTTTGTATTATGAGCCAATTGAAATGAGGAAGTACATGTATGGAACTTTGTAATATGAGCCAATGGAAATGAGGAAGTACATGTATGGAACTTTGTAAAGCAAGTGAATGGAAATGAGGCAGTACAGGATGGTCCTTTGTAAATTGAGTTAATGTAAATGAGGATGTGCAGGTATGGTACTTTGTAATATGAGCCAATGGAAATGAGGAAGTACAGGTATGTTACTTTGTAATAAGAGCCAATGTAAATGAGGATGTGCAGGTATGGTACTTTGTAATATGAACTAATGGAAATGAGGAAGTACAGGTATGGTACTTTGTTATATGAACTAATGGAAATGAGGAAGTACAGGTATGGTACTTTGTAATATAAACAAATGGAAATGAACCTGAGGAAGTCCAGGTATGTTTACTGTTATATGAGCCAATGGAAATGAGGAAGTACAGGTATTTTACTTTGTAATATGTGCCAATGGAAGTGAGGAAGTACAGGAATGGTACTTTGTAATATGAGCTAATCTAAATGAGGAAGTACATGTATGGTACTTTGTAATATGAGGAAATGGAAGTGAGGAAGTACAGGTATGGTACTTTTTAATATGAGCTAATGGAAATGAGGAAGTAGAGGAATGATAATTTGATATACAAGTCAAACTGAAATGAAGAAGTACAGGTGTGGTACTTTGTAATATGAGCAAATGGAAATGAGGAAGTACAGGTATGGTACTTTATAATATGAGCAAATGAAATGAGGAAGTACAGGTATGGTACTTTGTAATATGAGCAAATGGAAATGAGGAAGTACAGGTCTGGTACTTTGTAATATGAGCTAATGAAATGAGGTAGTACAAGTATGGTTCTTTAAATTACAAGTGAATGGAGATGAGGAAGTACAGGTATGGTACTTTGACATACAAGTGAATAGACATGAGGAAGTACAGGTATGGTACTTTGAAATATAGGTAAATCAAACTGAGGAAGTACAAGTATTGTACTTTGAAATATGAGCTAATGGAAATGAGGATGTACAGGTATGGTACTTTGTAATGTAAGCTAATGAAAAAGGAGGCAGTACAGGTATGGTTCTTCAAAATATGAGCTTATGGAAATCAGGAAGTACAGGTTTTGTACTTTGTAGGATTTGCTAATGGAAATGAGGGAGTACAGGCATGGTATTTTGAAATATGAGCTAATGAAATTGAGGATGTACAGGTAAGTTACCTTGTAATATGAGCCAATGGAAATAAGGAAGTACAGGTATGGTACTTTGTAATATAAGCTAATGGAAATGAGGAAGTACAGGTATGGTACTTTGTTATATGAACTAATAGAAATGAGGAAGTACAGGTATTGTACTTTATAATATGAGCTAATGGAAATGAGGAAGCACAGGTATGGTACTTTGTAATACAAGCTAATGGAAATGTGGAAGTACAGGTATGGTACTTTATAATATGAACTAATGGAAATGAGGAGGTACAGGTATGGTACTTTGTAATATGAACTAATGGAAATGAGGAAGTACAGGTATGGTACTTTGAAATATGAACTGATGGAAATGAGGAAGTACAGGTATGGAATTTTGTAATATGAGCTAATGGAAATAAGGAAGTACAGGTATGGTACTTTGAAATATGAACTAATGGAAATGAGGAAATACAGGTATGGAACTTTTTAATATGAGCTAATGGAAGTGAGGAAGTACAGGTATGGTACTTTGTAATATGAGCTAATAGAAATGAGGATGTACAGGTACAGACAAGGTTTGGATAGGAGAAAATTTATTTTTTGGCAGGAGTCTAAAGGGGAATAGTTACATGTTCAAGGGAGATAACTCAGAAATGTTTTGTTTCCTTTCTGAAAAGGGTCTACTCTTTTAGGAAAATGTTTGCTTCCTATGGGAGATAATTTCTTTTTGAGTACACTCCTTTTCAGAAAGGGTTTGGTGTGCAGAATAGCCAAACGAAGTCACAAATGCAGTCTCCCCTGTACAAATATGGTAGAAATTAAGTCCCCTTAACCCTTAAAGCACCAATCACAACTGAAGCAGATGACAATTTTTCTGATTTTCTTTTTTTTTTTTTTTTTTTTTTTTTTCAGAGAAAACATTTGAAATGTCAAGACTTGTTTTCTCTAAAAAAAAAAAAAAAAAAAAAGATAGAATGTCGTCTGCTACAAATTTTGCTTGGCCCTTTAAGGGTTAAATAAAATCAAACCTCCAGGCAAGGAGATAATTATGGCAAAAAATTAGGGTGAATTTTGTTTTGTTTTTGTACTAACACATACCATGTGGTTCCTCCTAAAATAGTTTGAATAAATCTCTACAATATACAGTCAAACTTCAATGGCTCGAACATCTTTGGGACCATGGAAATTTCTTCAAGATATGGGTAGTTCGAGCCTCTAAGGTTTAATCATAACACCAGGTCAGGAAGCAAAAAATGACAATTTAGGGAATTTTTTTTTCGATTTTCAACACAATAATTGTATGTTGAGTGTACTCATTAGAATTGCCTTGATGAGGCAGTTCTAATGAGTACACACAACATACAATTTTTTGATAAAATAAGAAAATTTCCCTAAATATTTGTTTTCTTAAGCTGTTGGAAGAATTTCGTAGGGACTCAAAAATGAGTTCAATTAGCCATGGTAAACGAGCCATCGGTGTTCGAGCTATTGAGGTTTGACTGTAGTTTGATACAAAAAAATGACCAAGTTCTAGATAAATTATTCCAGTACATTCACTTACTCTATGAAAATTAGCTTCTGAATGCTTCTTAAGCTCTCTGAGGTGTCTATGACACTAAGCCTTAACCCATTCATTTATGTCAAGTAGACTCTTCTGCCACAACTCTTTGGACCAATCTGTTTCCAACAGCAGGGTGTTAAGTTAGCCTTTATAATTACTACATTTAATTGAAAATCCCTTTTTTTAATGCAAACACTGTGGACCCTATTCTGACATGGCTTTCTTACTTACTTTTAATAACTACTACATGTACATTTAATTGAAAATCCTGTTTTTAATGCAAACACTGTGGACCCTATTCTGACACAGCTTTCTGTATTATCTGATCTAGGTCAGTGCTGCTTCCCAGTTATCCTTTAATGGGTCTCCAGACTAAATTGGGTTAAACAACTATTCACAACTGCAGTAGATAACATTGTGATTTTTTATGCCCAGGCACGATAGTGGTGGGATACTATGGTTTCACATTCGATGCTGTGTCCCAGTCAGCATTCTACGTAAATCTATATCGGGCCATCATCGGCCCGTCAGGGTAGCTGACGGGCCGATGACGGCCCGATGTAGATTTACGTAGAATGCTAGCTGGGGTGTATATCCATCCATCCATCTGTCCATCAGTCACTTGGTCCATCCATCTGTCAGTCTGTCTGTTCAGCAGCTGATGACTATCATCTGTCCATCCCTCCATCAATCAGTATTTACTTTGCAGATGAAAACTTGAGTAAATATCAATAGATTTTGACCAAACTTGGTATGAGCATTGATATTATGGAGATCTGGGTTGGAATTGGTAATAGGCAAATGTTATCAGTTTTTGACAGAATTATGTGCCCACCATACAACAATGGCAGGATATTACCCTTTCATGTTTTTATTTAAAGATAAATAAGGCTTGACAATTCATGTGACTCATCTGCCATCAAGCATGAAATGCCAGGTCTTCTCTTTCTCTGAACAAAAATTATCCAAAAAATGTTTAGGCATCATCTGCTTAGCACTTTAACCCGTTGATGCCTAGAATCCCATAAAAGGGACTTTTGCAAACAGTGAAGACCCAGATCAGACACTGCAGAATGCAGCATTTGATCAGGATCTTCACTGTTTGCATTAAATGTAGAAATTTCTATATAACATGATATCAATAAATACTAATCTGACAGTCCTCATATTGAAATCAGCCTGTCCAAAGAGTTCTGGTAGAAGAGTCTATCAGGCATAAATGGGTTAAGGGCTAATACAATGATTTAAGGAGAAGCACTAAACAAATAATCATAATTTTAGAAATTTTAGAATGAATTAAAATTGTATTATTGTTTGAAATAAATATGATAAAACCGAGGGTAATATTTTCGTTATGTTTTTTTTTCATTTAACAGAACAGTATGTACACATTTTTTACCAGTACAAGAGAGGAGACCTTTTTCTTTGCCATCAAGAACAGGATGACATTATCATCTATAGCGACTCGAGAGAGGTATAGTTTTACATTAGAACACTGCATTAATCTTTCTTCTGTTGAATGTAAGAAAAAATAAACCATTTTCAAGGGAAGTAACTCTGACATGGAAATACTTGCCTCCCTTGTCAGAAGGTGCTATTCTTAAAGAAAAGAATATGCCCTCTCTGGTGAAAAACCTGTCTCTACACTAATGATGGATGCTTATCAAATTTACCATATGTTGTTACTATGCATGCATGAAATGTCAGTACTATTTTCTGGGAAAATTAGAGAAAGAAATGTTGTCTGCTGAATTAGCCTGGAGAGTAGTAAAAGGTAAATAATGGTTATGATGTACAAGCTTTGAAAGTTCTGTGTTATATTAATGTTTTTATATATTTTCATGGTAAAATGTACCATAGCATGAACAGAACACATTCACCACTGCCTCCATGTGTCTAGGAATGTACCATAGCATGAACAGAACACATTCACCACTGCCTCCATGTGTCTAGGAATGTACCATAGCATGAACAGAACACATTCACTACTGCCTCCATGTGTCTAGGAATGTACCATAGCATGAACAGAACACATTCACTACTGCCTCCATGTGTCTGGAAATGTACCATAGCATGAACAGAACACATTCACTACTGCCTCCATGTGTCTAGGAATGTACCATAGCATGAACAGAACACATTCACCACTGCCTCCATGTGTCTGGGAATGTACCATAGCATGAACAGAACACATTCACCGCTGCCTCCATGTGTCTGGGAATGTACCATAGCATGAACAGAACACATTCACCACTGCCTCCATGTGTCTGGGAATGTACCATAGCAGGAACAGAACACATTCACCACTGCCTCCATGTGTCTGGGAATGTACCCTAGCATGAACAGAACACATTCACCACTGCCTCCATGTGTCTGGGAATGTACCCTAGCATGAACAGAACACATTCACTTCTGCCTCCATGTGTCTGGGAATGTACCATAGCATGAACAGAACACATTCACCGCTGCCTCCATGTGTCTGGAAATGTACCATAGCATGAACAGAACACATTCACCTCTGCCTCCATGTGTCTTGGATGCATTATAGTAAGGCTGGCTAATCAGAACTGAAAAGATAATCCGTTATCAGTCCTGTCATTGTGATTAATAATCGGTTTGTAATCACTGAAGATTTGGTCATAATTTTACCTGTCTGTCTGAGCATGACTCTTACCATATGTTATACTTTACTTTATGTATTTGGTCAGACAGGACTGAGCAAACAGTGTAGTCCCAGATGAGATGCTGCAAATGTGGCATCTCATCTGGGTCTGCCCTGTTTGCCACTCATCCATATATTTTTAGACACAACATTGGGTAGTAAATTGTACTTGTTCAAATTTTAGATAAAGTATAGTAAGGAGTTGAGGTGTCTGAATTCTGAGAGTAATTACGGAAAAGTAACAGACACAGATATCAAAGGATCGATTACTAGCAAATCTGTAGCGATAATTATTTATGTGTGATTTATCGATCAATTAATCAATTATCTGATTAATTGTGCCAGCCTTATATTGTAGCATTAAATATCTCCTAAACAACAAACACCAAAACAATATTCTGGCAGTAACTAACAATATATATATTCTGTCATTTCTAATGTACCTAGAAGTTGCTCAGCCATCAGTTTTTGCATTTTTGTTTATAATTTTAGGCGTGTTCTTCAAGCCATGCATCATGCAAAGGTAGAAGAAACTATATCCCAGGCCAAGGCACTCATGAAGGCCATGAAAACTGGAGGGATGGT
The DNA here is from genome assembly GCA_964016985.1 of Anodontia alba. NCBI lineage: Eukaryota > Metazoa > Mollusca > Bivalvia > Lucinida > Lucinidae > Anodontia > Anodontia alba. The sequence goes on along the minus strand of OZ024832.1, from coordinate 44,639,640 downwards.
TGCAGAGGTTAGTAACATATTCATTCTAGTTTTGACTTGTACTCTAATAAAAGGCTTTCTGATATGATGTATTTACTCTGAGAATCTGATAAGAGTCTACCTTATTTGCCATGCATCAAGCAATTTTCAGACACAACTACAGGTATTTTAAGGATTGGCATTGTCCAGGGCCCAGTTGTTCAAAGCTAACGACGTCGTTAGTTAACGATTCGTTAAAATTTACATCAAGTGATATGCAAATATGCTGATATTTTTTGCTGAAAAAATGTGAGTAGCTTTTGCAATGCAAAAGCTACTCACATTTTTTCACCAAAAAATATCAGAATATTATATATTGAATCCGCTAAAACAGTTAACGAAATGACCCTTAACGAGCTCGTTAAGCTAACGAGGCTTTGAACAACTGGGCCCTGATATTTAGGGAAAGCAGTGTACACAGAGTCGGTTTCATAGAGATTGCTATAGTTACCCCAAATATTGGGACACCCTAACTCTTTACCAAACCTGTCGTTAACCCTGGTCCTGCTGAACCTGTATATGCCCTGCCTTTGCAAACAGTGTAGATCCAGATCAGTCGGCTTATGAAGAAGCCAACTGATTTGGATCTACACTTTTTGCCAGAAAGTATGTGAATTTATATCAACAATCTGGATCAAGTTATCCAGTTGGCTGAAAATTAGAAATGGGCATGGCATCATAATTTTTTTATTCAGCCTGACAGGTTAAGTTTTTACATGTCGATTTTGCTTCCTGTTGTTGTGTCTAGAAACTTCTAGATGAATTTATTCAGCATGACAAGGGTTAAGAATAACAACACAAAAACCAAAATCTAGTCCAAAAAGTATGGAATAAAGTGTTTGAAATTTTAGGACATTTACTATTATGTTTGGATACAAATACCCAGGGTGAACTTACAATTCATATGCCAAATTTACCTTAAGCATAAAGCCACCTTACTTGATCTAAAAAAGTCCAGTAGAAAACCTGTTTAAGTGTCTTAACCCTATTCCTGCTGAACCCTGATATACCCTGCCTTTGCAAACAGTGTAGATCCAGGTCAGTTGGATGCTAAAGGAGCCAACTGTTCTGGATCTGCACTGTTTGCCGTTATGTAAATTTGTATCAACAATCTGTATAGTAGATCCAGATCAGTTAGAAGCCAACTGATCTGGATCTGCACTGTTTGCCATTCAGTATGTGAATTTGTATCGACAATCTGGATCAAATAATCTGATTGGCTGGCAGTTAGAAGTAGGCGTGGTATCTTAATTTATTCAGCATGACAAGGGTTAAAACTGCTGAAGAGTGACAGACAATGTAGACTCTTATACCGTCTTCTGATACTGTGTTTACTCTGTATATTTGGGCCAATCTGTCCCAGCACTCAAGGTTCAGGGAACCTCGTTACAAGGACAGCATTCATTTCCAAAGACATTGCCATTATAATGAATTTGCTGTTGTAAAGAATCTTTAATGGACAGAATGATAGGTAAAAAAAGCATTGTTTTATTCTTATTTCCTCGTAGAACATTATGTTTTGAAGATTTGTTAGAATTGCCTCTCTGAGGCAATGCCAACAAATATCCTCTGAGGCAATGCTAACAAATATCCAAAACACATGTTGCTTGAAGATTTTATGCAATGTTTTTGCATAATTTCTCATTAACCGTCACCTACTGAGTGAAGGTTTCATGACATTCAAATTGTCATTATAACGAATTTTGTCATTGTATCGAGTGTCGGTATGAAGAGAGTTGACTGTACTTATATCTTTGTTCTAGATGGTATCATCGTTCAACAGGAGGACTCTTGCAGCATCCATCATGTCACTGAGCAGATCTCGTGCCACACTAAGACCTCCAGGGAGTAGACCAGTCTCCCGAGGGTCTCAAGGATCAAGAGGATCATTGCGAGGAAAATCTGGGAAGGGATCTAGGCGTGGTTCTTCTGTAAGTTATTTTTATTGGACCTCTATATTTCCAGCTCTTCATCTTTATTCACATTTCATGCAATTTGATTGGTTGAATGAAAAGTTTTACTCTTCAGTAAAGTCCAAAGGAGGAATGCATTAGAGCTATTTTCTGTCTGCTCTCTCAAAAGATTGACACTTTGGGCAAAATTTGTAACATTTTTGGCAACATTTGTAACATTAAATTGGAATTATAAGGAATGAATTTTTATTTTTGGGAATTTTATTGATGCGTACACTCTGGTGAATCACTCATAAACTTAACCCTTAAAACGCCAAGAAAATCTGCATCTGAAAATGTGGTCTGTTTATGTCGTCTGCTGAATATTCATGCAAACTTTTCAAACCTATTTTTGCATACAGGCAAACAGTGTGGATCCTGATCAGACTGCTCCTATAGGAGCAGTCTGATCTGGGTCCGCACTGTTTGCAAAAATGACTTTTAAAATCACAAGCAGATGACAAAGCAGATGACAGTTGTTGTGATTGGCAGTTTAAGGGTATTAACATAAGCCCTTCTGGCAAAGGAGTGCATATGCCACTTGCCTGCTGTGAGCCTGTGTATTAAGGAAACTTGATACATGTGGAAGATTTCCTGTAATTTTTTTTAACAAGGGAGACAGCTTTTGTGACTTCCTGTATGCTTTCCTACCAAACAAAATCCTTTCTGAAAAGGAATCTGCCCAAAAGGGAAAGAATTTACTCCAAGAGGGTCATTTCTAAATTGAAAAAGGGGTCTGTTCTAAAAGGAAAGAATTTACTCCCTTAGGAGTAAATTTGTTCCTTTTAGAATAGACGGGCCCTTTTTTTTAAGAAGGCAGGAAAAAAATGTTTTGACAAAGTTGCCTACCCCTTCCCTGAAAGGATGTCGAGCCCCTTAAGATTTTATGTCTAAATTGTACCAAAGCAACTAAACATGACCTTTCAGATTTATTTCTGGAAAAAAAGTTCAAGGTCAGAAGAAAAAGAGTAAGGTTGGTCTGGCAACCCTTTATCACTAATACACAGATATAATTTTATTGTTACTTCCAGAAAAGTGTCTTGATGGCTGAGTGGTTAACACTCCCAACTTTGTAACACTAGGACCTGGGTTCAAATCACGCTAGAATTCAGCTCATGACTGTATAGTGCTTCATTGCACAGAGCCTTTCATGATCTTCCATCCATTCTCTTGATATGACTTAAATAATGTAGAAAGGAACACCATCTCATCATCATCACATACATGCCATACCTCACACTGTGAGACAAAATCTCACAGAATTTTGGCCCTTCTAGACCCCATTTCCCATAAGATTTTCAAATCTCACAGAATTTTCATATCATTTAATAAGCTACTTTTTGAAGAATCAGAAATAAATCACACATTAGCATGGCTATCCCAAGCTTTACTCATTAAAATAATGGCTTTTAACTTACTTCTGTAAGCTTGAAAGTGATTTTCATAAAAATCTCACAGAATTTCATCAAATCTCCCCTAAAAATTTGCAAAATCTCACAGATTTCTGTCAACAGCTAATGGCATGTATGTCATCATCACATCATAATCATCATTATCATCATCATCATCATCATCATCATAATTATTTTATCCAGGCTAAATCCAAAACAGCAGGAAGTATGCTTGCACTACCAGAAGCACCAAAGATTCCGAATGGTCTTGAGATGAAGAAGCTACAAGGGAGCAAACTCAGCTTTGGTAGCGGGGCACCTGGGAAGCTCAATAAAGTGGCACCAATAATCACTGTGGAAGAAGCTGATATAGAGGTAAGATTTGAGGCATGCTAGGGAAACAACATTAACCCTTGTCCTGCTGAACCCGGATATACCCTGCCTTTGCAAATAGTGTAGATCCAGATCAGTTGGCTTCTGAAGAAGCCAACTGATCTGGATCTGCATTGTTTGCCATTAAGTATGTGAATTTATAGCAACAATCTGTATCAAGTAATCTGATTGGCTGAAAATTAGAAATGGGCATGGCATCTTAATTTATTCAGCAGGACAAGTTAACCATTAAGTGGTAACTATAGCCTCAGCCAATAACTTATTATTATCATTTTTTTAATGCCCGGTCTTATTTTTTTCTGAAAAAAAAAAAAAAAAAAAAAAATAGAATGTCGTCTGCTTCTGAGTTTCGCTGAGCATTTTCAAGGTTAATAGCTTTATACTCTTTTCTTGTGCTCCTACTATTCCCTCTTTTCCCTTGAAAAAAAAAAAAAAAAAAAAACAGAAAAAAAAAGAATTCTACTTTTTAGCTCAAAAGAGTTTAAAGCCATTTTTTAAAAAAAAAAAAAAAAAAAAAAAAACTTTTCCTGCTTTCTTTGCTGGCTAGGTATTTTCATAAAATAAACTTCTTTATCTAAAGCAATCCACCAAAAATGCTTGGCCCAGTTGTTCAAAGCATTGTTAGCTTAAAGAGCGCATTAAGGGTCATTTCATTAACTGTTTTAGCAGATTCAGTATACAATATTCTGATATTTTTCGCTGAAAAAATGTGAGTATTTTTTCCACAAAAAATTTCAGCATATTTGCGTATCACTCGATGTAAATTTTTACGAATCGTTAACTAACGACATCGTTAGCTTTGAACAACTGGGCCCTGGACTACAAGAGTAGGTTGGGTAAAAAATAGTTGTATGTATACAGTATTTTGAATGTAAGAAATCCACAAAATACTTATTTATCTCCTACTTTCTTTGTACATTAGATATATTTCTTTTCTCTTCTTTTTGAAAATTTAGCCGTATGTTTGATCTGCTTTTTTATAAGAGGGCACTTGAAAGCCTACTAGACCAGTCTTTGCAGCTGCAGTCTGGGCCCAGTTGTTCAAAGCATTGTTAGCGTAACAAGCTCTTATAATGACACTTGTTAACTGTTGGAGCGAAGTTATGTTAAAAAACTTTGATGTTTTTGCTGCGAAAATACAAGTAACATTTGTAAATCAAAAGCTACTTACATTTTTTTTTCAGAAAGAATATCAATGTATTTTCCTATTTCAAGATAGAACTTTTTAATGTCACATTAGTTAACAACTTCATCAAGTTTTGAACAACTGGGCCCTGATGTTCACTTTATATACTGTACAAAATCTGATAAAGACTTTGATCCATACAAGTATTAGCTTTTTAAAAAAGCTAGTAGGTCATTTAGCTTTAACAATTGCATGTACGCTTATGACACTAATACTGCACATGATGGCATATGTATCAAGATTCATTGAACTAACATAAATTATTTAAGATACTTTCCAAGTTTTGATTCACCCAAACTGTCAAATTGACCTCTGACATGTACACAAATAACAGGTGCCACAGTTACTATTATCCTGTGAGTTTTTCAACATTTTGACTATAGCATATGACTAGATGGGGCTAGTATTAGCTGATTCTACAATGGAATGCTTTCATTTTAATGCCAGTAAAGGTACTCTTGGGACAGGTTCATTTCAGAGTTAAAAGGCGTTCGAACTGTTTTTTTTTGTATTATTATTTACTATAGAGATTTCTGTACCTAATACAGTGCAGACCTATATCAGATGCCACATTTTGCAATGTCTGATCTAAGTCTATACTGTTTGCCACTGCCCCTTTTATGGGACACTAGGCATAACCAGGTTAATAATATACTCCAAAGAGTCCATGTGGATAACAAGTCATTACATTGTATATTCTATTCTTTTTGTTATCAGATGCATGACTACTATGTCAACAGTCTTGGTAGTTACTTCCTCTTCCAGGTTCGGTTTAGTTCCCGATTTGATGTGTGATTAGCATAATGCCCTGGCCACCTGCAAGGGTGACCTGCAATTATGGCAAAAGAGGCCAAAATCCACCTATGCATTCCTGCTTACAGAATCAGTGGCTACTATATTATAAGAGCCAGGCATGACAAAACCTACAATAAGACCTGTGTGACCACCAAAGACTCAGATCAGCCTGTACATCCATCCAGTATGGCAAGGGTTCTCATTTATCCCTCTTTGGATAGCCCAGAGGCCATAGAAGGCATGTACAATCAGCAAAGACTCTGATCAGACTGCACGGATGTGCAGGCTGATCTGAGTCTTCGCTGGTTGCAGTCATATTGTAGGTTTTTTCATGCGCTGGCCCATATATATACTAAAAAGGCTCTGATCAGACTGGGCAGATGCAAAGGCTGAGCAGGACCTTTGCTGATTGCAGTAATGAGCAGGGTGCATGACATTAAAAAAATGTCAAGTTAATTTTTAACAGGATTATCTATCCTTTTATTGTGTAAGAGAGGCACTGCATGGGCTTTACCATAGCTACAGGTAAGACACATTTCCAACCAAAAAGTACAGTACTCATATTTTTCAGATTTGTCCATAAAACATATGTTGTCAGTACTCATTAGAAGTGCCTCAGTACTTCTAATGAGTACCAACAACGTATGTTTCATTAGAAGTGCCTCAGTACTTCTAATGAGTACCAACAACATATGTTTTCGTGGAGAAAAAAGAAAAATAATATCTGAATACCCCCTCTTATCTGGAGCTACAATTAGTCGTTTTTAGTGATAGTTGTAATTTTTATTCTGTTACAAATCTTAGAGTTACACACTATTTCTTGCACACCAGATAAGGAAATCCAGGATTTAACCCTGGGATAGAAATTCTTATCCTACCCAGGTTAAGATAAAAATTGAGAGTTCTCACCTGTTTGACAGGCACTGGTTGTAATGGACATCACGTGTACTATCTCTAAGGTTTACATCACTGAACGCAATGATATCATTAATGCCACAGTAATGTCATCACAATATAGTGGACATCAGCAATTGAAGTGACTGCATTGTTTAAAATCCACATTCAGAAATGAAAGGTATGCAAGAAAAAGAATTTGTCATGGGTGGTGTGAGAGGTAGATAGAAAAATCTGTCCCTCACAATCACAGTCTGGCATCACTCGGCAAGCCAGACAGTGAACCTCCTGACTGATTTTTCTGTCTACCCCTCACACCAGTGATATATATTCTTTTAACTTTTTATACCTCATAGAACCTTGATGAAGAAGAATTGGAAGCACTGATAGCTTCAACTGGTGAGATGCCCACAGACCTAGAATTCAAGGATGATGGTTATATTGAACTGGTGTTGAGAATCCTTGCTTTGATGTGTGACAATCAGCATGTTGGTCTTCAGGTAGGGAAAATTTCTGAAGATACAGGTAATCTCTAGGGCCTCAGCATAACTTGGAGTCAGTTCTAATGAGTACTAGCAATTCTAATGGAGCCAGTGCATGACAAAACCTGCAATAAAACTAATATGACCAGCACATTTGCGCAGTCTGATCAGAGTCTATGCTGATCCTATGTGCCTTTTACAGCCTTTGAGCTATCCAAAGAGGGTTAAATAAGACCCTTACGATACTGCTTGGATGTATTACGAAAACACACCTATTCAAATATATTGAAAATTTCACCAACAAAAACTGAAAGAATTCAGATAAAAATTCTGATATTTTTTTCATATTTCTGCTCAAAACATAGACTGTGGGTACTCGTTAGAACTGGCTCATAGAAGTGGTTCTAATGAGTATGCAGAAATAAGAAAAATTATACCTACCCCTGTAAACTCCAAATTATATAGGTATGTTTTCCTGATGGTACAGGCTGGTCTGAGTGTTTGCCTGTCACACAGGTCTTATTGTAGATTTTGTCATGCGCTGTCTCATTTAGTTTTGGTGCAAAAATAACAAAATATGAGCTTTACATAAACATTGACCCAGTGCTTATTAAGGACATAATTACAGTGCATAAGGAAGAATATAGGCAATATAGAGATCACTAGCATAAGCTATTTTCCTTCTTTATTATTGGGCTATTCTTAAAGGAAAGAATTTTCTCCCTAAAATATGAAATTCGTTCCTATATTTCTATCTTATTTCACTTTATATTCATTGCCATTAACATTATACAACCATTTCATACCTTTTGGCAACAGTTAAAATTATCAGCCCTGAGGTACTGTGGACCACCTGATGAACTATCGCCTTTGGCCTTGGGGGATCATCATGTGGTCCACAGCATTGTGGCTGATAGTTTTACTGTCGCCCAGAAAGGTGTTTTATTACCTAACTCATATTTCAAAAGAACTGTTGCTAGGTAATTCACTTGACTGGGAGTTAGTCTAAAATATGAGCTTGGGTGATAGTTCTCTGAGAACTGGTTCAATCTTGCTGACTTTTGTCACAGGTGAAAATGTGTTAGATAGTCTAAAATGCTTTATACTTTCTCATATAGTAGGTTGGGTAATAATTAGGGGATAACTGCATTCAAATTTGTCATTTTGGGAGGCAAATCGGTGGTTTTACGGTCAGAAATATCATTTTACTGCGTCAGCAGAGCCGTAAAACGTAATTTGTGACCGTAAAACCACTGATTTACCACCCCAAATGACAAATTTGAATGCAGTTATCCACATTCTGATGCATTTATTCATTTTTTCTGTTGAAAAAAATGTACAATTTGCACAAAGTGACAAGTGCTATGAACTGCGTAAAACCAAATGCCAGCCAATGAGAAGCGATGTTACATGATGATGTCGGATTTCCGAAAGTATATCGTAGAATGTAATGTCGCAAATTTTAGATGTTATCAAATCAGACGTCGCATTACATATGCAAGTGCATTAGAATTCACTTTATATTCATTTTCTTTCATACTTTTTACTTAATTTCCATATTCATATTCATTCATATTTTACTCTATATCCATTTTCATTCATATTTCACTTTTTATGGGCTTTCATTCATATTTCACTTTATATCCATTTTCATTCATATTTCACTTTACATGTGTTTTCATTCATATTTCGCTTTATATGCATTTTCATTCATATTTCACTTTATATCCATTTTCATTCATATTTCACTTTATATGCATTTTTATTCATATTTCACTGTATATCCATTTTCATTCATATTTCACTGTATATGGGTTTTCCTTCATATTTCACTGTATATGGGTTTTCATTCATATTTCACTTTATATCCATTTTCATTCATATTTCACTTTATATCCATTTTTATTCATATTTCACTTTATATCCATTTTCATTCATATTTCACTTTATATCCATTTTCATTCATATTTCACTAAATATGCATTTTCATTCATATTTCACTTATATCCATTTTCATTCATACTTTACTTTATATCCGTTTTCTTTCATATTTCACTTTATATGCATTTTCATTCATATTTCACTTTATATGCATTTTCATTCATATTTCACTTTATATGCGCTTTCAGTCATATTTCACTTTATATCCATTTTCATTCATATTTCACTTTATATGCACTTTCATTCATATTTTACTTTATATCCATTTTCATTCATATTTCACTTTATATCCCGTTTTCATTCATATTTTGCTTTATATGCATTTTCATTCATATTTCACTTTATATCTGTTTTCATTCATATTTCACTTTATATCCATTTCATTCATATTTCACTTTATATCCTTTTTCATTTATTTTTCACTTTATATGTGTTTTCATTCATATTTTACTTTATATCCATTTTTATTCATATTTCACTTTATATCCATTTTCATTCATATTTCTTTATATCATTTTCATTCATATTTATCCATTTCATTCATATTTCACTTTATATGCATTTTCATTCATATTTCACTTTATATCCATTTTCATTCATATTTTACTTTATATCCATTTTCATTCATTCATATTTCACTTTATATACATTTTCATTCATATTTCACTTTATATCCATTTTCATTCATATTTCACTAAATATGCATTTTCATTCATATTTCACTTTATAACCATTTTCATTCATATTTCACTTTATATGCACTTTCATTTATATTTCACTTTATATCCATTTTCATTCATATTTTACTTTATATCCATTTTCATTCATATTTCACTTTATAACCATTTTCATTCATATTTCACTTTATATGCACTTTCATTTATATTTCACTTTATATCCATTTTCATTCATATTTTACTTTATATCCATTTTCATTCATATTTCACTTTATATCCATTTTCATTCATATTTCACTTTATATCCATTTTCGTTCATATTTCACTTTATATCCTTTTTCATTCATATGTCACTTTGTATATATTTTCTTTTCAGAATTATTTAAGAGAACAGCCAGACAACATCAAGTCTGTGAATCTAGTGGCAGAGACGACTAAATTTTTGAACATTCTATTCTCGAACATCAACAGCCAATCCATACCTCTCGTTACGCAGGTGTTTGACACCCTTGTTGAATTTACCTCTGTAAGTACCACAGTTCCAAGTGAAGTAAATGTCCTAAAATTTCAAACACTTTATTCCATTTTTTGCCTAAATTTTGCTTTAAGTACAGCTTTTTTCTCAAAATACTTAGTGAAATAGCAAACAGTGTAGGCTCTGATCAGAATATTCCTTCTGCTCTGGGTTTGTGATGTTTGCTGGTGCTATTTTGTCAGGAAAGTTGATGTACATTATGAAAACACGCCTATTCAAATATATAGCAAATTTCACCGCCAAAAACTGGAAACTTTCAGATAAATAATTCTGATACTTTTCATATTTCTGCTCAAAACAGATTGTGGGTGCTTGTTAGAACTGCCTTGGTGAGGCAGTTCTAACAAGTACTTGCAATCTATGTTTTTGCACAAAAATAAAAAAAATAATGTAGACCCCTGTAAACCCCAGTTTTACTGTCTAAAAGTGGGGTTTAAGGGGGTCAAAATTCTATTGGCATATTTTCGTGATGTGAAATTTTAGGATATCTGCAGTAATACAGATTATTGCATAGAAGTGGTAAGGAGTTATAATGTCTGAAAATTTAGAGTAAATATGCAACATGAAAACATGCCTTTTCAAATACATTGAAAATTTTACCACCAAAAAATGAAAATTTTCAGATAAAAAATTCTGATATTTTTCATATTTCTGCTCAAAACATAGATTGTGGGTAACAAGTACCCACAATCTATGTCTTTGAGCAGAAATAAGAAAAAATAATGTATACGCTGTAAACCCCAGTTTTACTGTATAAAAGTGGGGTTTAAGGGGGTCAAAATTATATAGGCGTGTTTTCGTGATGTTTGGAGAAATTCTTCTTCTTTCTGATTTAGCCTTTTAAAAAAGGAGCTTTGGATACCTTAATAACACTAAGAATTAGGACTGATAGGCCCTTGAAAACAGTGTAATCCCAGATCAGATGCCACTGAATGTGGCATCTTATCAGGGTTCTACACTGTTTGTCATAAATATAGAAATATTTTAGCCCATTGAAGACTGGAGACCCCTAAATGGGTAACTGGTATACGGTGCAGACCAAGATCAGATGTGGCAGAATGTAGCATCTGATTGGGGTCTCCACTGTTTGCAAATAGTTCACCATTTTTCTTAGGAATATCTTTATCTCCTAAAATCAAAAATGGACTCTTCCAATATACAATGTGGGAGAGCTTATTCAGTCTTTAATGAGTTAGACACATCAAGAGGTAGTAGAATGGACTATTTCAAATTCTAGGACAAGTACTATAAGGATTTAAGGTGTCCCAATACTTAAAGTAAATACGATCATAAAGAGTAATACAATCATGTAGTATTAGTTTCTATTCTACATACAGTCTAGCTCTTTATCTTGAAGTTCAAAGGACTCTCCGAAATACTTTGATGTATCCGTACCACAACCTATCACATTTGCAGAATTGAGGAAAAAGTAAGTTGAACAACCACATTTCACACATTAATGTGTAATTTGACTCCTGAAATTAGAGGTGTATAGAAATTAGAAATGTATAGAAAATATTGTGGAAAAGAGGAGAAATTATTGCTCCTTAGGAGCAATTTCTCCTCTTTTTCCACAATATTTTGTTACCTATTGTTAGATTTCCATGTTAAAGCAGGGACCTGATTTCACTTGGAGATAAGTGATTATTCGAGATAAGCGAAGTCAAGATAGTTAGAGTCAACTGTTATAAACATTTTTTTTCTAGAAAAGAGCACTTTTGATTGAAGTGAAGATAATTGTAAATGGTTTAAAAATTCATCTATTTAATTATACAGGGAAATGGTACAAACCAGGCAGTTGCATTTGATAACAAGATCTGTGATTATGTGAACCATATTCTCCGGGTTGGTATCTACAAGGATTGCACAAATGAACAGGTAATATGTTGTTGCTATAGGTATTTTCTGAATTTGACCTTTCACACAAAACCATCTTAGCCTCCTTTTTCAAAATGACCATCTTAGCCTCCTTTTTCAAAATGGCCTTTTAGCCTCTTTTTCAAAATGGCCATCTTAGTGCTCCTTTTTCAAAATGGTGATTTTAGCACTTCTTTTTCAAAATGGCCATCTTAGCCTCCTTTTTCAAAATGACCATCTTAGCCACCTTTTTCAAAATGGCCATCTTAGCCTCCTTTTTCCAAAATGGCCATCTTAGCGCTCCTTTTTCAAAATAGCCATCTTAGCACTCCTTTTTCAAAATGTACATCTCTGCAAGATTCGCATTTACTTTACAAAATCTTAAATCCTAGCACACATTTTGTTGAAAAATGATCATCTGTGCAAAATGAGGGAGAGAGAGAGAGAGAGAGAGAGAGAGAGAGAGAGAGAGAGAGAGAGAGAAGGAGTATATTTTTGTGTGTATGCATTATGGTAATGATGCTATCTTAAAGGAAAGGAAAAGGTGAACTTTGTCTTTCTGTAAGTATAAATCCCACTGAGGCAAGGTAGCAAACTATTCCCCATATGTGCTGGTAAACAGGAAAGACTGTACCAATCTGGTTCTTCGCTGTCTGTTTACTGAAAAAATCTTGTTTCAGAAATGTTGGGTTTTACCACAGTTGTTCCATTTTGAAATTTGCTTAATTGGAAATCTACCTAGAGGACTAAGCCTACCCAGAAATGGTTAGGTAAACTTACTGACTTGACATGGCCTTAATAGTGTTCACTGGGCCATTAAACGCCAACCCAACCTATCAGCCAGTTTGAAATCTTGTATTTTCAGGTGTATGAACTGAAACGTGCAATAGCTATTTTGATCCGTTGTTTGACAGAAGAAAACCCCAAGGAGAAGGAAGAAGAACCAGGTGCAAACGGCATACCCAGGGTACCGTATAATATTATTTCTTCCATTATCTTGTGGTAAATTCATCTTAACTTTTAACCTGAGGCATTCTTTGGGCAAAATCTGCAGATGACAAAGTGGGAGTACACAATAACCTATTTATAAGATGGTTTGGACATAAGAGGGTTTAACCCTTGTCCTGCTGAATAAATTAAGAAGCCACACCCACTTCTAATTTTCAGCCAATTAGATTACTTGATCCAGATTGTTGCTATTAATTCACATACTTAATGGCAAACAGTGCAGATCCAGATCAGTTGGCTTCTTCAGAAGCCAACTGATCTGGATCTACACTGTTTGCAAAGGCAGGGTATATCCAGGTTCAGCAGGACAAGGGTTAATTAAAGAAGGCCCCTCAAAGTATTGTATCCAAACAAAAATGTCTAGTTTATATAGAAAAATGACCATTCTTCTATATGGAGTCAGTGTCAGCATTAACAAAAATGTTTAAGTTTTATGTCAAAGTTTTTAGGACCTTATATTTTCTAAATCCTCAGATGGATTTAGTTTATATTTGCTATGATTATAGAAGTTGGTCAAACATTTTATTCAGCACTATTCACACCCCTGCTCATAACCTAGAGGTCAAGGTCACAGACTTAGAAATTTTTATGTTAAAGTTTTGCATCAAAGTTTTAAGATCTCTTAATTTCTAAACCCTTGCATGGATTTACTTTATATTTAGCATGATTATAGATACAGTATTGGTCCAAACTTTTATTTGGCACTCTCCCCACCACAGACAGAAATTTTATGTTAAAGTTTTACCTCAAAGTTCTTAAGATCTTGTATTTTCTCAACTAGTTTTCAAATAATATAATTCATTTAGTATACAGATAGCTATTGATATATCCAATACCATGTCTTCACCCCCCCCCCCCCCCCGACCCCCACTATGATCTGGATTTTAAGGTCACAGTCTTATTTTTTTTTGTTTGATTGACAAGCAGGAGTTCAGATGAGCTATCCAGTCTGGCAACAGGTCTTGTTCTATGTAATCTAGACATTTCTATTTGGATATAACATGGTTGTTTAGCTAAAATGGTTTTCACTTTGGATCCTAGCAATAATGTTATAAAGAGGTTGTGGCGTATGCTCTATTCATTTTTTTTTTTCAGAACTGAAAATTTTCAGATAAAAAACTCTGATATTTTTCATATTTCTGCTCAAAACATAGATTGTGGATCTCGTTAGAACTGCCTTGGCGAGGCAGTTCTAACAAGTACCTGCAATCTATGTTTTGAGGTGGTTCTAATGAGTACCCACAATCTATGTTTTGAGCAGATATAAGAAAAATAATGTATACCCCTGTAAACCCCAGTTTTACTATATAAAAGTGGGGTTTAAGGGGGTCAAAATTATATAGGTATATTTTCGTGATGAAAAGGCTTTGAATTTTCATACAGATTGTCTATACTTAAACCATACTTTCTAGAAAAATAAGAAAATATCTCAAATGTCATCTGCTGAAATATTTATCTGTCATGCTGACCACCAGCCTCATTGGCTCAGTCTGACTGGTGATCAGGGCCCAGTTGTTCAAAGCTAACGACATCGTTAGTTAACAATTCGTTAAAATTTACATTGTGTGATACGTAAATATGCTGAAATTTTTTGCTGAAAAATGTGAGTAGCTTTTGCAGTGTACCCTCATTTTTTCAGCAAAAAATATCAGAATATTGTATATTGAATCGGTTAAAATAGTTAACGAAATGACCCTAAATGAGCTTGTTAAGCTAACAATGCTTTGAACAACTGGGCCTAGGAAGTCACAGGTTTGCTCCCAATTAGGTCTGGCAACATTCTTTCTTGAAGAGTGATCATGAAATATTTTCTGTGGTCATTCTCTCTCTTCCTCTGATTCAAGAAGGGTAGTTGTCAATTTCTGGTGAAATAATGTGCACAAGAACTAGTTAACTGCCTAGAGGACTAAGCCTGCACAGGAATATGTATAGGTAAACTGACCAGCTCAAAATAACCTTAATAGTTTCGACTGCGGTTAAACTCCAACCAAGCATGCTAACCCTTAATATGCTGAATTTGAACTTTAACAGACAAGTTTTCTAATTTTTACCCAGAAACCCAGAAAGTAGGAAGTGTTATTATCATATTAGTTATCAGTTATCTTTTAATGTGATAATGAATTTGAAATTTCAAGTCCTGTTTTCTGGGAAAAATGAGAAAAATGTTTAAAAATGTCATCTTCTAATTCTGTCATCAGCATGCAAAGGGTTAACCCTTGAAATGCCAATGACAACCACTGTAGATGAATTTTTGAAATACTTCTGTTTTATTAGTTTTTAAATAAAATAAGGCTTGACATTTCATGTGAATCATCTGTCTAGTATGAAATGTCAAGCTTTATTTTCTCTTAAAAGATAATTTTAAAAAAATTGACTGCTACAATTTTGCTTGCCCCAATCAAATTTTTAAAATTATCTTCAAGAGTTAAAAAAACTAAAATAGTTTGATGCAGAAAACTCTTTTAGATTACAAAACTCAAAAGTGAAATAATGCAGTTATTTATCCTTTACTGAGATTAATTGTTTTTTATACCCCAGCCATTCCCAGAATGGTGGAAGGGGCATAAAGTGTTACCCTTCTGTCCATCCGTCGGTCCGTCTCCATTTGCATTCAAAATGGTGTTAGCAATTTGTGCTTAAGATTATCAGGCATTAGCAATTTGCCTTTAAGTTTTTCAGGTGGGGGCATCCATGTTCTTTGGACACCTTTCTATTTTTTTTTTTTTTTTTTTTTTGTCAAATATTTTTATTTTTATAAGGGGACTGTATACACTTAATAGCAATTTGGCCAGTTTTTAAAAGGGAGACAACTTGGGTGACTACCTGTCTGCTTTCCTGCACATAAAGCCTCTTCTATTGTAAAAGGAAAGCATCACGAAAACATGCTTATGTAATTTTGACCCCCTTAAATCCCACTTTTTTATAGTAAAACTGGGGTTTACAGGGGTATACATTCTTTTTCTTAATTCTGCTCAAAAACATAGATTGTGGGTACTCATTAGAACCACCTCATTGATGCAGTTCTAACGAGTACCCACAATTTATGTTTTGAGCAGAAATATGAAAAATATCAGAATTTTTTATCTGAAAATTTTCATATTTTGGTGGTAAAATTTTCAGTATATTTGAAAAGGCATGTTTTCATAATGACTCTGTTTGCAGGGTTGATGGAGTGTACACTGTCCTCATAAAGTTGCATTTATTCTTAGTCCCCTGCCTCCCACGTCTATGTATATATCTATAGTTTCTTTAGAAGATTTCCTTTTATTATTTTATAATATCGTAAGTTTGTTATTAATAAGATTTACATGAAAAAAAAAACAACAAAAAAAAACTTTTCTGTTTAGAAAAAGAAGGATATTTTTAAATGAAGATTAAAGCCAGAAACAAATAGAATACAATAACTGACATTACAGAGTGTTACATTTCATAATAAATTCTCATTTGCATGGATAATGTTTAGTAAGACATTACCATTTTAACTATTTCCACTTTGGGCTAATTCAGCAGCCTACAAATTGACATTACGAAAACCTGCCTATTCAAATATATTGAAAATTTTACAACCAAAAAAGGAAAAAAAATCAGATAAAAAATTCTACTATTTTTCACATTTCTGCTCAAAACATAGATTGTAGCTACTCGTTAGAACCACCTCAGTGAGGCAGTTCTAATGAGTACCTACAATCTATGTTTTTGAGCAGAAATAAGAAAAATAATGTATACCCCTGTAAACCCCAGTTTTACTATATAAAAGTGGGGTTTAAGGGGGTCAAAATTATATAGGTATGTTTTCGTGATGATATTTTATTTATTTCTCCTGGAAAATAGAGTATGATGTTTTTCATTCGAATTATCCCCAGGTGACATTTTCCATAAATGGCTAAACCCTATTCTTTCTCTTTTAACCCTCAGCACTTTGGGTAAAATTTTCAGCAGATGACATTTTGAAATATTTTTCTTCATATTTCCAGAAACAGGGTTTGACATTTCATGCAAATTGTCTGCAGTGGAGACAGTTTGCATTAAATGTCAAATTCTGTTTTCTGCGGACAAATATGAAAAATATCACCAATTTGTTGTCTGCTGAATTAACCGAGAGAGTGGTAAAGGTTATATTCAAAATAATGTTTACTGAAATTATGGCAAAGTGTTCTAAGCATCATAGCTCCAGATAGAAGGCACTATAATTTTCTTATTTCTCTACAGAGACATATATTGTTGGTAATCATTAGAAGCACTATGAGTACCACAACATGTTTTCATTATTTCTCTTCAAAAACATATGTTTTTGGTACTCATTAGAAGTGCCTCACCGAGGCACTTCTAATGAGTACCAAAGCATATGTTTTTGTAAAGAAATAAAGAAATTGGTTATTGGAGTGCACTTCTTAACAAAAGTACAGTCAAGATTTTACGTGAGTTTATCATTGTAAATGCAGGTTCTATCAAGCTTGGAATAACTTCACAAAGTCAGCCTTCTATATCTGCAGAGAAGGCGCTTTTTTTGCAACCAAAAAGTATTGATATTTTTTATTTCATAATGAAAACATATATTGTGAGTACTCTTTTGAAATGCTTTGCTGAGATGCATCTAATGGGTACCATATTATATGTTTTCATGGACAAATAAGAAAAATATCAGTACTTTTCAGTCAAAAGAATGGGCCTTATCTGGAGCTCTGTAAGCATTAGATAGGACAAAAATGACTGTTTGTTGTCAACATACTGCTAATATTTCAGCCATTTCACATGGATACAGGACAGTCACAGTCAAAGGTTTCTTGAAACATTTCAGTTTCTATCCTTTCTTTTCTCACTTTTTCTTTATGGCAGAAAAAAGTTTAACCCATTCACCCTGTGTTTCTGAAGTGGACTTTTCCGTCCTTGTATTATGACATGTCATTTGATGCAAATAGCTCTTTAGTCAAAAATCAGTAATAAACTGGCAAACCCAGTAGATACTGATGACCGCTCATTATGAGCCGTCTCATCTGGATCTATACTGTTTGCATAGGTATCTGTTTTGGTCTGCGGGGATGAAAGAGTTAATGTTATATCCAAAGCTTCATTTATTTTTCCTTTTTAGAAGGTTTAGTTGGATAGGAGAAATACTCTTTTTATCCTTTAGTTTTTTACATCTTAACTCTAGTCCTGCTGAATGGGATATGTCCTACCTTGCAAACATTGTAGATCCAGATCAGTTGGCTTACTGAAGAAGCCAACTGATCTGGACCTGCACTGTTTGCCATTAAGTATATGAATTTATATCAACAATCTGGATCAAGAAATCTGATTGGCTGAAAATTATCAATGAGAGTAGCATCTTAATTTATTCAGCAGGACAAGGATTAACTTCTTATCAAACTTGTTGTAAAACTGAAAAAGTTTTGGGTGGCCGAGTGGTTAGCGCTCCCGACCGGATCACAAGTACCTTGGTTCAAGTCCTACTGGAGCTGAATCTAATCTATCTCGTAACTGCACAGCACTTCATTGCGAGGGGTGATGCAGTATCAGTAGATACATAGATTGCACAGAGCCTTTCTGTATCAGCCTACCATTATCTCAATATGACTTAAGTAACGTTTAATGGGGCATGAAAAACTACATTATTGTCATTTGAAATTTGAAAAAGTCAGTTTGAGTATGATTACTGCAGACTGAGTGGCAAACAGTGTGTACTCAGATCAGATGCTGCATTTTTGGCATCTGATTTTGATCTTCACAGTTTGCTCATGCCTGTCTGTCTGTCTTTCTATCTGAATACTTAGGGTAAATACATGAAGCCTGGCATTAAAATGCTTTGAGAAAATTTATTACAGTAAAACTTCAGTGACTCAAAATGGATGGCTCATTTACCATGGCTGATTCAAACTCATTTTTGAGTTCCTAGGAAATTTTTCCAATATGTCAAGAAAACAAATATTTAGGGATATTTTAGTGAAATAGTTGTCTTACTTTATCATAAAAAGGTGCATTGTGTGTACTCAGAGTTTCTGCATTCATTTCTAATTACAGTTGAAAATCAATAGCTCGAACACCAGTGGCTTGTTTACCATGGCTAATTAGAACTTGTTTTTGAGTACCTACAAAATTCTTCTGATAGCTCAATAGATACAAAGATTTAATGAAAATTTTCATATTTTATCATGAAATTGTATTTGTCTATATTCATTAGAATCACCTCATTGAGGCAATTCTAAAAGTACACTCACCATTATTGTGTAGATCAAAAAGATTTCCCAAAATTATTGCCATTTGCTCCTGGCTTAGCAGCAAGATTAGCCCTCAGTGGCTAGACCTAGTCATATTTCAAATGAATTTTCAGTGTCCCAAAGATGTTCGAGCCATTGAGATTTAACTGTAGTATTCTCAGCAGACCATGTTTTGATAGAAGATCAAAAAGGTCTGGAAGTTTTAAAACTTTTTCAACTCAACTCAGCTGAGCATGAATTTTTTCATGCTAATAAATCACAGATTAGTAACAATTGCAAACTCTTTCTTGTTAAACATAGCTGGGCATAAAAATTTCTCTGGTAATAAATATGAAAATGCCAACTAAAGTTGGCATTTTCATATTTATAAGCAGAGAAAATTTTCATGCTCAGCTGAGTTGAGCATGAAAAAAGTTTTATAACCTCGGGGCCAGGTGCTATGATTAACTCTCAGTGGCTAGAACTACTCATATGTGGAACAATTTTCCATGTTCCCAAAGGTGTTTGAGCTATTGAAGTTTAACTGTATTTAAAAGGCATGATCATCAGATCATTATGATTAGTTATTATAAAAAAAAATTCCTCATTAAGAAAAATACTTTCAACATTAAATTTAAGTGATGAAAGACCTCTATTAATTAATAAGAATAAACAGAGCCACAAAATTTCGCATCTGGTCAGGGTCTACATGCTTTGTCAGTCATCGCGTCATTTTTAAACACATCAATAGGTATTAAACTTTGGACAAACATTATGAAAACATGCCTCTTCAAATACAGTCGACTCCTGTTATCTCGAATTCCAAGGGACTCACTGAAACACTTCGAGATAACCGTACCTCTCGACATATCAGAGTTGAGAGAGTGAGGAAAACAATAAATTGAACAACCACATTTAACAAATAAATATGTAATTTGAGTCCTGAAGTTAGAAATATATATATAAAATAATAGGAGCAATTTCTCCTCTTTTCCACATTATTTTGTTCTGTTGTCATAATTTCATGTTAAAACAGGGACCACATTTTCACTTCGAGATAAGCAGTAATTCGAAATAAGCCAGTTCGAGATAACGAGGTTCGACTGTATATTGAAAATTTTACCTCCAAAAACTGAAAGTTTTCAGATAAAAATTCTGATATCTTTCATATTTTGCTCAAAACATAGATTGTGGGTACTCGTTAGAACCACCTTGCTGAGGTGGTTCTAATGAGGACCTGCAATCTGTGTTTTGAGCAGAAATAAGAAAAATAATGCATACCCCTGTAAACCCCTATTTTACTATATAAAAGTGTGGTTTAAGGGGGGTTAAAATTATACAGGTGTGCTTTCGTGATATATGGTGATGAGTTAAGGTGTTGGAATATTTAGAATAAATGGGGTACAGTAAAACCTGCGTAAGACAGCCACCTTTGAAATTGACCTTAGTGGTTAATGTAGAAAGGTGGTTGTCTTATAAAGGTATATGTCATGTAATTTTGCTAGCAAAATTACATGACATGTACCTTTATAAGGCAGGTAACTTTTTCCACATCAACCACTATTTAAAGTTAGCCTCAAAGGTGGCTCTCTTACACAGGTTTTACTGTACATACCATTTTTGATCTAATTACATGCTCCTATAAGCACACAGTCAAGCAATTCCTTAGTCTTCAGATTACAGCCTGTGTACTTTTTGTCTACTCCTTCATAAAGGCACGTGTTTTGGGTACCCGACTTGTCGATGGGACTCAAATGAGTACTCACAGTATACCCTTTTATAGAGAAAGTCACATAAAAGTCACATAAATTTCATCAAATAAGTCCTTTGTTAATGTTTTTTTTTTTAAGTGTACCCTTAGTAGGCAGATACATATTTTACCACAAGTTTTCCCATAATTTTGAAAAACCTGAGTGCATGCTGTGATAATTAGGTCAAATGCGGTAGACAGAGTATGTATGCTTTGTCAGTGGTTCCAGTTTTTACTTAGAAATAATAAGGAAAGACTTGATTTAGCTATAAACTCTAATGATTTTAGATGCCTGGGCTCCACAGCCCAGTCGGTAGTGTGTTGGACTGCAGGTCCAGGGGACGCAAGTTGGAATCCCAACTTAGCCATATAAATTTCGTGGAGAGATTAAAGAGAAACATGCATGCATTTCTTTTCATTCTTTATTTCTTTCATATGTATTAATAGTACTCTTTTTGCTGCTTTGTAATTAATTAACCCTTGCCATGCTGAATGAATTAAGATGCCACACCCACTTCAGCCAATCAGATTACTTGATCCAGGTTGTTGATACAAATTCACATACTTAATGATAAACAGTGCAGATCCAGATCAGTTGGCTTCTTTAGAAGCCAACTGATCTGGATCTACACTGTTTGCAAAGGCAGGATATATCTGGGTTCAGCAGGACAAGGATTAAGAATTACCTTCTACAATAGTCTTAAGAATGACATTTAAGATTATTTGAAGAATCGGGGTTCAGCAGGACAAAAGTTAATCATGTTCGTTTTGCTGTTTTTACATTTGAGTTTCTTCGTAAATTCATCTTGGTGTAAAGGTCACCTTCAGGGCTAGATCCAAGATTGTTTTAAAGCTTAAGGGGACAAAATTTCTGGAGGGGTGTTGATTTGATGAAATTTGTTATACTTAATGTATAGAGACATGACAGTCCTGAACAAACATTTTACACCAAGATTAGATCAGATGCCATAGAATGTGGTGTCTGATCATGGTCTATACTAGCACTGTTTGCCACTCATCAAGCATTCACAGATAGCAAATTTGACTTGTTGAAATTTTAGGAGAAATATAAGGTAAAGAGGTATGCAAATATTTAGGGTAGATACAGTATTCAAAATTTATCTCAAGATTTCTTGCTTTAACCCTTGTCATGCTGAATGAATTAAGATGCCCCGCCCACTTCTAATTTTCAGCCAATCAGATCACTTGATCCAGGTTGTTGATACAAATTCACATACTCAATGACAAACAGTACAGATCCAGATCAGTTGGCTTCTGAAGAAGCCAACTGATCTGGATCTACACTGTTTGCAAAGCAGGATATGTCCGGGTTCAGCAGGACAAGGATTAAGAATTACCTTCTACAATAGTCTTAAGAATGAAATTCAAGATTATTTGATAATTGATGCCATTTACCATAATAGGTACTGTACTGACTGTTCATTATCAGTTATTTCTTGTACTTAATTTGTTCAGATAGCTGGGAAACAAAATAATAGGTGCAAAAGAATGGTTCAAGTAGGCCTTTTTTGCTGTGCATTAAATGCCCTAAATATTTGAATTCCACGCTGCATTCATGCTAAATAAACAAATAACCATAACTTCTTTATTACACTATTGCTGGGATCCAAAGCGAAAAACCATGTTAGTTAACCATCCATGTTGTATCCAAATAAAATCCATAGATTATAGAAAAACTACGTGATTGTGTTGTATCCAAACAAAATATATAGATTATATAGAAGAATAACCATTTATATTTTTTTTTATATATAATCTTTAGCTTTTGGCTTGTTATGAAATGTATAAATTATATAGAAATGTATAGATTATATAGAAAAATGTCCATAAATGGTCATTTTTCGTTACAATCTATATACATGTATTTTTGTTCCTTCTGGGGTCCAACTTTAATATACTGTTTGATATTCATTATGGTCATTTATGGTCATTTTTCTATAAAATCTATATATTTTTGTCCCTTTTGGGCTCCATCTTTATAATAAACTGTCTAATATCCAAAACTGTTTTATAACAAACCCTCTAATAAGGAGTTTCTAGTGTATTGATTTATAAATTATTATTTTTTTATTTTATTTTCTTTTTTATTCTTATTTATCTATTTTTCTTTTGAAGATAAGAAAGGAACGTTCTACTGTTTCGGTACGATATCAACACCAGATGATTTTTGTTTGTAATTCAGTGCTCCAGATAAGAGATTTGGGGAGAGGAAGAGCTTTATTTGTTATTTTTACATGAAAGCAAAAAGTGTGCTTAATTGATAGGTCCTAGATGAATTTTAGTAACTTCATTTGCAAGTATATTATAATTGACCCAATTATCGGACATATCCATATGAAGTGAACAATTTTGTAGTCTTCAGTCAGCTTGATTACAGCCTGTGTACATTTATATACTTCTTAATCAAAGCACATGTTGTGGGTAGTCATTTGACTTTTTAATGCTTCTAAAATGATTATTCACAACATATGCTTTTATTAAGAAAATGAAAAAAAAAACAAAGCATAGATAATATACTTAAATCTAAATCTTAGATTGTTGAAGAATCTAAATACAACATGCGTTTAGAATACTCACTGAGGCACTTCTAATGAGTATCCATAGCTTATGCTTTGGTTGAGAAATAAGAAAAATATCAATATTTTGTTTTTGAAAAAAGAAAAAGTTGTCAGGAGCTGTAATTATGTTGTATACTAGATATACACAACTGTTAACCTGTTTATAACACTATTGTTGGGGTCCATAGCATAAACCGTGTTATGAATACAACCATGTTATATCCAAGCAAAAATGTATAGATTATATTGAATAATGACCATTTATGGTCATTTTTCAATATAATCTATACATTTTTGGGATCCATCTTTGAACCGCATTATACAAAACCGTGTTATAATGAACCGTGTTATAAAAAGGTTGTAGTGTATTATATCATATTTAGGATTTAAATAACACAAAGCTTAGTTGGCTTTTCAGTGTTAATGTTGCTTTTTGCTATTATCCTAGAACTTCACAATGAAGATTATTCATAAGCCTGTCGGAGAATACCCGGTAGGCAGTTTGGAGAGTGTCAATTTGTAAACCAGATAACAATGATGCCAGCATTTGTTTATCATTGTCATTTCTTCAATGTCATCAGTGGTGAATATCAATTTCCATCCTCTACAGATATTGGTAATATGATTGGGTTGTAAGGGTGTAATGGGTTTTTTACTGAAAAAAAAAACATAGCTGAACTTGATTGCCAAGGGGAGTCACTCAAACTAGGTCCTATCAGTTACACAAGTTGTTTTGATTTTCATAGCAGATGACAGTCTGTAACTTTTTTTTTTTTAAACTGTTTTTCAGTGACAAAATAAGACTTGACTGTTCATGAGAATTGTCTGCCCAGTGGATGATTCATTTGCAATGTCAAGATTTATTTTCTGTGACAAGTAATAAAAAAAATATATTTCAAAATGTCATCTGCTGCACATTACAAAAACACGCCTATTCAAATATATAGAAAATTTCACCTCCAAAAACTGAAAACTTTCAGATAAAAAAAACTCTAATAGTTTTCATATTTCTGCTCAAAACATAGATTGTGGGTACTCGTTAGAACTGCCTCAATGAGGCGGTTCTAATGTGTACCCACAGTCTATGTTTTTGAGCAGAAATAAGAAAAATAATGTATACCCTGTAAACCCCAGTTTTACTATATAAAAGTGGGGTTGCAGGGGGTCAAAATTATATAGGTATGTTTTCGTGATGAGTTGTGACTGGCTCTTTCAGTGTTGGAATCATTGCAGGCTGATGCTTGAAGCTGTGCTGCAGCATTTCAGCCTCAATTTGAGTAAAGGGGCCTTTCAGCATGGGCAGCCAGCACATTCATGCAGTCTTGTTAGGGTCTTTATTACCTGCTTACAGAAGTAGGTTAGACTGCATAGGCTGATCTACAGTACGCCGTCAAGAAAACATTCCTATATAATATTGACCCCCTTAAACCCCACTTTTATATAGTAAAACTGAAGTTAACAATGGTATACATTGTTTTTCTTATTTTGCTAAAAAACATAGATTGTGAATACTCATTAGAACCACCTCACCGAGGTACCCACAATCTATGTTTTGGGCAGAAACATGAAAAATATCAGAATTTTTATCTGAAAATTTTAATTTTTTGGTGGTAAAATTTCCAGTATATTTGATTAGGCTATTTTTTTTTTTTTTTTTTGTTTAATGATATGGCTTCAGCACGAAAACTCGCCTATATAATTTTTACCCCCTTAAACCCCACTTTTATGTAGTAAAACTGGGGTTTACAGGGGTATACATTATTTTTCTTATTTCTGCCCCAAAACATAAATTGTGGGTACTTGTTAGAACAGCCTCGACGAGGCAGTTCTAATGAGTACCCACAATCTATGTTTTGAGCAGAAATGTGAAAAATATCAGAGTTTTTTTATCTGAAAATTTTCAGGTTTTGGAGGTGAAATTTTCTATATATTTGAATAGGCGTGTTTTCGTAATGTGATAGCCCTTTCATTATGTTGTAGCTGAAAAAATGTTTACTGTATTGGGACACTATACTTATTTACTATACTTGTCCTAAAACTTGAAATACAGTAATACCTGTGTAAGAGAGCCACCTTCGAGACTGACTTTAAATAGTGGTTGATGTGGAAAACTTTGTCTGTCTTATAAAGGTACATGTCATGTAATTTTGCTAGCAAAATTACATGACATGTACCTTTATAAGACAACCACCTTTCCACATCAACCACTAAGGTCAATTTCAAAGGTGGCTGTCTTACACAGGTTTTACTGTAGTCTTCTGTGCTGTCTCTTGATGTCTAAAACATTACGGAAACACGCCTATTCAAATATACTCAAAAGTTTACCACCAAATACTGAAAATTTTCAGATAAAAATTCTGATATTGTTATATTTCTGCTCAAAACATAGATTGTGGGTACTCATTAGAAATGCCCTGGCAAGGCAGTTCTAATGAGTACCCACAATCCGTGATTTTGAGCAGAAATAAGAAAAATAATTTCTACCCTTGTAAAATAAAAGTCGAAAAGGATTGCCTTTGGAAACACACAAAATCACAAAAATCAGAGACTCGGTTTGATTGAGTCACTTCATATGCAACACTGTAGCTTGCGAGGCTGCATACGCCCCCAAGTGCCGGCTTAAGTGGTATTCGATTTTCAAAGTAACCAGGATGGGCTCAATGATCCCAAAGGAAATGAAATATAACCTTCACTATGATGATGTACGGGGAGACTTTTTACGGCTGCCACATGGCACAACACCAGCTACAGTAGAGTAAAATAAAAGTCAAAAAGGATTGCCTTTGGAAATAAAGAACACACAAAATCATGAAAATCGGAGACTCCGCTTGATTGAGTCTTCATATGCAACTCCGCTTGATTGAGTCTTCATATGCAACACTGTAGTTTGCGAGGCTGCATACAGCCCCTAGCGCCAGCTTGTGGTATTCAATTTTCAAAGTAACCCAGATGGGCTCAATGATCCCAAAGGAAATGAAATATAACCTGCACTATGATGATGTACGGGGAGACTTTTTACGACCGCCACACGGCACAATACCAGCTATAGTAGAGTAAAATAAAAAGTCAAAAAGGATTGCCTTTGGAAACAAAGAACACACAAAATCACAAAAAATCGGA
This sequence comes from Anodontia alba, assembly GCA_964016985.1. Classification (NCBI taxonomy): domain Eukaryota; kingdom Metazoa; phylum Mollusca; class Bivalvia; order Lucinida; family Lucinidae; genus Anodontia; species Anodontia alba. Next base: position 44,612,868 of record OZ024832.1, on the reverse strand, counting down.
GACTCGGTTTGATTGAGTCTCTCACATGCAACACTGTAGTAAACCCAGTTTTACTAAATAAAAGTGAGGTTAAAGGGGGTCAAAATTATATAGGCATGTTTTCATGATGATTGTTGTATTTATGGAAAACAGAGTAGACCCTGATCAGACATGGAATTCTGGAGCATCTGATCTTGATCTACACTGTTTGCAAAGGCCTATCTGTCTGAATACTTAATGTGGAAAAATTATATAAAAATCTATTAATGAACAACAACAACAAAAAACTCTTATCTGGAGTTGTGTTATATGATTTGAATATTGAAATGGGAAAGTAAAATCTTACACAAGTTCTTTTGATTGAATCTAATAATAATTTGTGGGTTGAGGTGCACGATTTACTGAATTTTCTGTGGTGACTTGTGTTCTTAGGATTGTTTGAGAGTTAAGAAGTTGTTTGAATCTTTGATTGCTTATCATGGCATTTTGCAGGTTACAAATTTGGGCAATTATTTTTTCTATTTGTGTGATAAAATTGGACTTGATGTTGCATGTGTATAGTCTCCTTAGGATCACATGAAATATGAAAAATTATTTTATTCCAAAAATAAGAAAAGAAACAAAACAAAACAACATTTAACCCTTAAAATGCCAAGAAAACCTGTATCTGAAATTGTTGTCTGTTTATGTCTTCTGTCGCAAACTTTTCAAACTTATTTTTGCATACAGACAAACAGTGTGGGTCCTGATCAGACTGCTTCTGGAGCAGTCTTATCTGGGTCTGCATTTTTAGCCTATGCAATTCTGTCAGAAACTTTAGTGTGCAAAGGTTTAGGACATTTACCATAGTACAGATTTTAGGATAAAGACAGAAAGGAGTTATGATGTTCTGATATTCAGAGTAAATATGGTATATGTAACTTGTCATGCTGTGGAGAAATTCTCATTTTTCAAATAGCCTTGGAAAAAGGAGCTTTAGCATATATGATCATAGAGCAGTGATGATTCAGAACAGTGCAAGTAATCTGTTTCTGCAAACATCTGGCTCCATTTCAGAAAAAAAGAGTACTGAGTCCAGTTGTTCAAAGCATCGTTAGCTTAACGAGCTTGTTTAGGGTCATTTCGTTAACTGTTTTAGCGGATTCAATACACAATATTCTGATATTTTTTGCTGAAAAAATGTGAGTAGCTTTTGCAAAAGCTACTCACATTTTTTCAACAAAAAATTTCAGCATATTTGCGTATCACTCAATGTAAATTTTAATGAATATTTAACTAATGACGTCATTAGCTTTGAACAACTGGGCCCTGATTGCTAAATCTGTTTTTGGGGATGTAATTTTCTTTTAACTGTTTTCTGTTCTTCTTTGGTTTCTTTATTCTAATAGTGACATAACATTAAATAAATTCACATTTTCACCATTTTACACTGTAGCTGTGTTTTATGTACATAACAAATACATGTATTATATACATGTATATATAAAAAAAGCTCTTTTCTCTTGAAAGCTGGATGAATGTTATGTTTATTAAATGTAATGTTTGTGTTTATTAAATGTAATGTTTGTGTTTATTAAATGTAATGTTTGTGTTCAAGAGAATTTTTTAAATTTTCAGCTGGAGTCAAAAACTGATATGAGTTCTAAGGTATTCCTGATGTTGTATGGTGTAACATGTTCTGTGGTTTTAATTCCCCAATTTAGATTATCATTTTGTCTATATTTAAGGGGAATAGATACACCTTTAAGGGAAGTAATTCTGACACAAAAACTGTTTGCCTCCCTTCTCACTGAGGGCTACTTTTAAAGGAAAGAATTAGCTCCCGGAAGGAGCAAATTCTTCCCTTTAAGAACAGTCCTCAATGTTGAAATAGTGTTTCAGATTCAAGGGAGACAACATCTGTTACACAAATGTTGTTTTTTCTTTGCAAACATCACGAAAACATGCCTATATAATTTTGACTCCCTTAAACCCCACTTGTATATAGTAAAACTGGGGTTTACAGGGGTATACAGTAATTCTCTTATTTCTGCTCAAAAACACAGATTGTGGGTACTCGTTAGAACTGCCTCATTGAGGCAGTTCAAATGAGTACCCACAATCTATGTTTTGAGCAGAAATATGAAAAAATATCAGTTTTTTATTTGAAAATTTTCGTTTTTTGGAAGTGAAATTTTCTATATGTTTGAATAGGCGTGTTTTCGTAATGATGGCAGCCAATTCTTTTGTTGTATTTATTCATCTTAATATCACTTCAGTGCAACATCCTAGTTTCCAAAGAGAATCCAGAGTATTTTGTTGATAACCTGTACACCAGTTTCATTTACAGTTCTGCCATTAGATTCATTTGTGCTCTGTACAATTCATTGAATATATAACCCGACAAGTCAGTTTCATGTATGTGTTCTTTTACTTGCATTCAGACAGTCAGTTCCATCTGAAATCCTATAACCTGAAAACCCAGCTTGATTTGTAAGCTGTATCTCAGAGGTTAAAGTCAGTTTCATTATATTATAATTTGTTCATTAAGTTGTATTTGTACAGTCAGTTTCTATTATTCTCATAGCCTCAAAAGTCTGTTTCATTTGTAATCTGTTCTTGTTCTTGCATTTAGACAGGCAGGTTTATCTGTAATCCCATAGCCTGAAAAGACAGTTTCTTTTATAATTTGTTCATTTAGTTGTTTTTGTACAGTCTGTTTGATCTGTAATCCCATAGCCTGAAAAGACAGTTGCATTTCTAATCTATTCATTTAGTTTAATTTACACAGTCAGTTTCATCTGTAATCTCATAGCCAGAATGCAGTTTCATTTGATCATTTAATTGTATTTAACAGTCATCCCATGACCTGACAAGTCAAGTTCATGTGTAATGTTTCTTTTTCTTGCATTTAGACAGTCAGTTTTATTTAGTTATTTTTGTACAGTCAGTTTCATCTGTAATCCCACAACTTGACAAGGCAAGTTCATGTGTAGTTCTATTCCTTGCATTTAGACAGTCAGTTTCATCTGTAATCCCATGGCCTGAAAAGACAGTTTCATCTATAACTTGTTCATTTAGTTGTTTTTGTACAGTCAGTTTCATTTGAAATCCCATGATTTGACAAGGCAAGTTCATGTGTAATTGTTCTTTTCCTTGCCTTTAGACCCTGAGTCAGTTTCATCTGTATACCCATGGCCTGAAAAGACAATTTCATTCATAATTTGTTTGTTAAGTTGTTTTTGTACAGTCAGTTTCATTTGAAATCTTATGACTAGCCAAGGCAAGTTCATGTGTAATTGTTCTTTTCCTTGCATTTAGACAGTCTGTCTCATCTGTAATCCCATAGCCTAAAAAGACAGTTTCATTTATAATTTGTTCATTTATCTAGTTGTATTTGGACAGTTAGTTTCATCTGTAATCCCAATGTCCTTAAAAGTCAATATATGTACAGTCTGCTGCCATGGTAGTATCAACACAACTTTATTTATAATCCAACAGCCTGAAAAGTCAGTTTGAAATTCATATAAAATTTGTTCCATTAGTCATATTTGGACAGTCAGTTTCAATTGTGATTCAAAAGCCTAAAACATCAGCTTCATATGTAGTCTGTTCCATTAACTGCATTTGTGGAATGTCAGTTACATCTGTTTTCTCCTAGCCCAATAATCAGTTTCATTTACAATCTGTTCCAGTAATTGCATCTAGGCAGTCAGATTCATCTGTAACCCTGTAGCCTGATAGGTTTGTTTCATGTATAGTCTGATCAAATTAAGTCAAACCTTGTTATCTCAAACTCGCTCATTTCGAATTACCGCTTATCTCGAAGTGAAAATCTGGTCCCTGTTTAAACATGAAACTATGACAACAGGTAACAAAATAATGTGGAAAAAATAGTGGAAAAGAGGAGAAATTGCTCCTAATTCTCCTCTTTTCCACATTATTTTATATATATATTTCTAGCTTCAGGAGTCAAATTTGTTGTTTTCCTCACTCTCTGAACTCTGATATGTCGAAGTACGGATATCTCGAAGTGTTTCAGTGAGTCCCTTGGGATTCAAGATAACGAGAGTCGACTGTAGTTACATTTGGACAATCACAGTTTCATCTGTAATCTAGAAATAATTGGAAAAGGTGGTCCTTTAGAAATACAAAACAAAACTACATACAAAATAACAGAGTTGGTTTGATTGAGTATATTCTAAGGGGATAATGAAAAACTGCAACATCCCTCACACCCCCAGCAGCTCCTTAAGTATAATACATTTTTCACATAAACTTTGTCTCAATATTCCCAAAGGACTAGAAAATGTAATACTGGTAATATCCACTTTATTTCAAAGCATGGAATTAGGTTTTACAAACACTAAACATGCAACTCTGAAAAGTCATTTTCAGCTTTATATATTGCCAGTTTCATTAGTTGCATTTAGATATGTAATCTGCACATTTAGGTCCAATTATAGCTTTTACAGTAAGATTCTTTCTTGCTTGTAATTTTTGTATAATTAGGCATCTGTCAACACTTTGATGGGAGATATATGTTTAGCCCCCATCTATCCATTTTTCTATCTGTTCATATAAAGTTTTGTGTTTAGTATTTTGTTTAAGACCAGTAGCGGGCACTGTATCTGGATAGCTTGATGAGATCTTCTTGTTTAATTCTATATAGGCATGTGAATTTATAGCGTGTTTGGTTATTTCATTTATATAATGCACTGTTACTTTCATAAATACATAGATCAATATAAAAAGTTGTTGTGCCCCTGAAATTTGAAGAATGGTGGAAAAGGCATATAGTGACACCCATGACTATCAGTCCCTCCCTCCATCCATCCATCTCCATCCACATCAGGCATTAGCAATTTGGGTTTAAGTTTCTCAAGTAGGAGCAGCCTTGTCCTTAGGACATATTTCTAGTTAGAAGATAAAATCTGCCATTTTTGTTCAAAAACTTACCTAATGGATATTCAGTTTTTAGGCAGTTCAAGTGAGGACTATCAAGTTGAGTTTCCATAAAAATTATAATAAAAAAATCATTCTTAGTATCTCCTGAATTATCACTAGGTGCCCAACTTATTGGCTCAGTTGGATGGGTGTTCAGCTGGTGATCAGGAGGTTGTGGGTTTGAACCCCCTCTGGGTACGCAACATTCTTTTGTGGAGAATGATCATGAAATACTTTCTATGGTTATTCTCTCCATTCTGCTATTTCAAGAAGGGCAGTTGTCAGTTTCTGCTGAAAGAATGTGCACAATACTGGTTAACTGCTTAGAGGACTAAGCCTGCCCAGTAAAAGTGTGGTCAGGTGATTTGATCGTGCTTGGAATGACCTCATTTGGTTGACTGGGACATAAAACCTCAACACAAACAAAATTATCACCAGGTCTTGAACTTCACACAAACAATATAATATATAATTGAAGTCTTTTATAAACTTTGCAATCACTTTCATCTATTTCCTGAAGAATTATCTGCACTATATCAAAATATGAAATGGTTCTCCTATTGATTCAGTGCTTCCTTACACCCTTAACAGTTGCATGTATCATGTCATGTAACACTCATTACAATACACCTATTACATTTATCACATCTGCATTAATTGTAGTTGAAGTAATACTATATCTGCAGTCAGTTTCGTTTCACTCACAATTTCAGTTTCAGTATTGAGCAAGTCATTGTTATCATTACATCAAGTTTCACAATTAATCTGTACACTATTTTCATCACACTAAAAATGTCCTCTTTTTGTTCAATATGTTAGAACTGAGTTCTGTTTTAGATTTTATGTAACTTCATCATGATAAAAGGGTATTTGGTTCCCATCCCTTTAGACAAAGTATTAACTCTGGTATGGGACATATATTATTGGCTCCATTGTTAAATGTACATCTTTTATATACTTTGTGTAATCTGTTGTGTGTACATTAGTATGATGTTTCTCCTTTTTTGTTTTGAGCTTTATAATGTGAACAACATGTATCAATCCTTCCATTAAATCTAGTGCAAAAATGTATAGATTCTAATTTTAATATCAGAATACCATTATGTATTAAACTAAAATAATACATGTACCTGAAATTACATGTTTATTTTTTTATCCCACACCAATGCTCAGGATAGGGGGTTATACAGTAATTGTATTAAAATTTTACAGACATTCAATTTTTGCATTTGAATTTGAAACAAAGTGTAGTCACGGGACATGTATATTCATCATTTATGACACTGCCATCCTTTTCAAGAAACATTTTTATATTAATATAAGAAATAAGAAGATAAAATGAATAGCATCTGATCTGTTAATTTACCATTGATTTCACATCTTCAGGACTTATGTCTTTGGAATTCTGTATGTTGGTACTGATTTACTTTTTTTCCATATACATGGGAGCAAACATATTTGATAAGTAGTTATTGTTTAGATGTTTTGAAGCATCTTAAAGACACATTTTGGATTGCATAACACCCCAATGACCATAAGGTGGTTTAGATAAGAAATTCTTGGTGACTTTGGCCACCCTTACAGGTAGGGGCCTGATAAGGGGAAATTAGATTTGATATCAGCAAAGTTTATGATGAAGACAGAGAAACAGATAAAGTGGGTAATTTGAGTGTAGGACAAAATCCCCTCTGCTCATTTTTGCATAGGTGGACGAAATCCCCTTCATGTTTTTTACAAGGTGGACATAATCCCCTTTGAAACTTTTTACAGGATGGACATAATCCTTCTCGTGATTTTTACAAGAAAAAATCCCCTCCATAAGATGGACAAAATCCACTTCGGACAAAATCCCCCTTGCTGATTACTGCCATAGGAATGGTACTCAATTGGTAGATGAGACTGTGTCCATCGGTCATACACTCTGTTCCCTGAAGACTGAAGACTGATAGAATAAATTTAAAATGTTCATTTTTGTATATAATCTATACATTTTTTCTTTTTTTTTTGGATCGTGTTTTATCCAAAACCATTTTAAAACAGACCGTTTCTAAATATATGGTTAATGTGGATTTGTTAAGGATTCTGGGCTTCAAGTTTCCCTGGTTTTTGAAGAAATCAAATATTTGCAGTATCCTCCATACCTTTATGTATGCGATTCTACTTTTAATTTTTATTCTTCTTTATACCTACGTATTTCTTCATAAACCAGTAATTGCTGCCCATAATCTTCAACAGGAATGATATGATGCTGAGAATTAAAACAACGAATATTTTCTATGATTTATTAAGCTATTCCATCCAATTAATTTATATACATGAAAGGTGTAGCAAATATACAACAATGATCCTAAGTGTAATTAACAGTGCAGACCCTGATCAGATCTGATCAGGATCTTCAGTTTGCTATTTCATCTACATTGGATTACTTCAGTGTGAAATTACTCTTTTTTAATATTCTTAAATAATTACAGTGGCTGTTTGGATCTGTCTGAAATTTTGGATTTTTAAGTAATTAAATTTATTTATCAGTGATTATGAAGTTTGTTTGATGGTACAGGTAATCAAACATTTTTTGATAATTAGCATATTCAATCATTTAATAATTATAAAAGAGTAGTTACATATTTTTATCACTTGAGGTGAAATTAATCAGTTTGTTTTCAAACATAATTATCAAGTGCAGTCCTTAATTTTCTTTGATTTTCTTTAATCACCATCTTTAAAAATATTGATAATCAATTAATTTTGAAATTAAGGGGATTTTGTCCATCTTATGGAGGGGATTTTGTCCACCTTGTAAAAATCACGAGGGGGATTATGTCCATCCTGTAAAAAGTTTCAAAGGGGATTATGTCCACCTTGTAAAAAACACGAAGGGGATTTCGTCCACCTATGCAAAAATGAGCAGAGGGGATTTTGTCCGGAGGGGATATTGTCCGGATACCAGGTAATTTGGTGATAATTTGATGATTTCTTTTTCTGTTTATTCAATAAAATACAGCTGGTTGTTATTCATTAGAATTGCCCCTCCCAGGTAGTTCTAATGAATACCCACAACATGTTTTATGGAGAAATACAGATATTTAAACCTATATGCTAATTTATCATGAAATGCCCTCTTTATCTGTTTCTTTGGATCAAATACAGAAAATTAGTTAGATAGTTAGTATTTTATTTATTTATTTAGTTATTTATTTATTTAAAAAGAGAAGCTTTATAGCATAAAATACACATTCTAAATTGTCTAAGAACTTTCTGACATGGAAAAATAGAAAAAATATCAATACTTTGAAAAAACATCTTATAGGCTCTTGAAGAAAACTTTCTGATAATTCCATTATGTTTTAATTTCATGAATGAATATTATATAGTATTCCCTTTTTCTTCTTTCCTAGTGAGCTCTCATAATTAGTCTCAAGACAAAATATTTGCAGATTCAATTTGATTGAAGCTAAAATATTTAGTTTTTAGGCAGTTATGAAATAATTGTGCAGTGTTCTTATTTACTTTAGAAAATAAATAAATAAATAAATAAATAAATAAAACTTTCTGTTTTATATATCTATTTCAGTTTATTTGTATTTATTTACAATGCAAGAAAAAACAACACTTTTGTATTTTGGAAAAAAAAAACTATCAAAAAAAAAAAAAAATAAATAAATAAATGAAGTGCTACAATACAAATCAACAAATGAAATGCAAAATTTGCAAATGAATTTATTTAGTTCTAATGTAACATATTGGATACTGCTCAATTACACGAATTAACCCTTATAGGGCCCCACCTAAGGAGACTTAACATCCTTATAATGGCTTCATAATCACTTAGATAAGATAAGCCTTTGATGTGTGCTCTGTTATCAGGACTTATATTGGGGGTGATCATGAAGGGGGTGGAGGTGGGGGTGGGGGGGTGCGGGGGGGGGGGTCTAGCCAAAGAAGGAAAAAAAATGTGTCTTTAAGTAACTTACAAATTAGTTAATTGCCTTGATATCAGTTTAAAGTAAATTAAGATAATTAACTTTCTAGATTCTATTGTGTGTGGAAAGTGCAACTTACTTTCAACTTTTAAAAGGGCCCAGTGACCCATTTCCAAAATGAAATTAAAATTTTAATGTTTTGGTAACATGTTTGCTGAATCTAATACTTTGTTACAGGTCCATTCTGTTCTGATTCAGATTTTGTTGTGTTTGTATACCAGTTTTTGAATTGTTTATCTTTGTTGTTTATAGGAAGTGATGGAGTACCTAGACACAGATACCTTGGTAAACACAATGACTGATGCTTACAAAGGAGTTCAGGTAAGTGTTAGTTCTTGAAACTGCATAATATTTGTTATTATAATACGTAGCATGCAATAGGAAAATTCAGCAGATGACAAATTGGCAATATTTTTCTTATTTGGATTTGATGTTTCATGCAAATTGTCTCTTAATGTATTATTTTTCTAAGAAAATAGGATTTGATATTTTATGCAAATTGTTTCCAGAAATAGAATTTGACATTTCATGATAATTGTCTCCTAAGGAAACAGTTTGCATTACGAAAACACGCCTATTCAAATATACTGAAAATTTTACCACCAAAAAATGAAAATTTTCAGATAAAAAATTTCTATATTTTACATATTTCTGATGAAAACATAGATTGTGGGTACTCGTTAGAACTGCCTTGCCTTGGCGAGGCGGTTCTAACGAGAGGCGAGTTAGTTCTAACGAGTACCCACAATCTATGTTTTTGAGCAGAAATAAGAAAAATAATGTATACCCCTGTAAACCCCAATTTTACTATATAAAACTTGGGTTTAAGGGGGTCAAAATTGTATAGGCATGTTTTCGTGATGGCATAAAGTGTCAAAACAAAAAAACTATTTTGAATTGTTCTCTACTGAATTTTTACCCAACATGCTTAGTGTTGACTTTAATGATTAAACAGACATAGTATACCGTAGTGCCCTTCACAGATTTAATAAATGTTTAGTTGCTTAAGCACATTACGAAAACACGCCTATTCAAATATACTGAAAATTTCACCACCAAAAACTGAAAGTTTTCAGATAAAAATTCTAATATTTTTTTCATATGTCTGCTCAAAACATAGATTGTGGGTACTCGTTAGAACCACCTCGGCGAGGTGGTTCTAACGAGTACCCACAATCTATGTTTTTGAGTAGAAATAAGAAAAATAATGTATACCCCTGTAAACCCCAGTTTTACTATATAAAAGTGGGGGTTTAAGGGTCAAAATTATATAGGTATGTTTTCGTGATGAGTATAACATAAACAGTATAACATACCCAGGGTTTGGATGTAAAATGGTTTATGTTTAAGAATTCATAACTTGAGATAAAAAGTTTTTTTTCAACAGAAATCTTGATATATTTTTTTATTTCTTCACAAAAACATATGTTGTGAGTGTCATTAGAAGCATTTTATTGAGGTGCATCTAATGAGTACCCACAACTCATGTTTCCATGGAGAAATAAGCAAAATTGTTTCTTCACAATTTTTATATGGAATGTTTGCCCATTATTTGCACACACCCAAATGCACAGGTGTTATGGCTTTGTAGGTTTATTGGGACATCATCATGTCCCCTAACCTATTGGGAGGGAGACATATTGATATTTGTGCAGATCCTGTTGGCTTTAGCCTTGGTGTTGGCATCATGATACTTTCTTATCTGCACAATATCCTGTGAACCAGTGGTTGGCTTTTTACCAAATTCATGGAAATATAATTGGGACAAAGAACTGGTTAGATTTTGGGATCTTGATCTAATTTTTAAGATCATAGCAGTAGAAAAACTGAAAATTCACGGTTGAGAGATGTTTGTTTTCTCTGAAAACCTGTTCTGGTCCCTGCCTAAACATGAAAATCTAACAACAGGTAAAAAATATTGTAGAAAAGAGGAGAAATTGCTCCTCAATTTCTCATCTTTTCCACAATATTTTCTTTCAATATATCTCTAACTTCAAGAGTCCAATTACATATATATACATATGTGAGTAGTTGATGTTTGCAAAACAGAGATTAGATATGGCTGCATAACTGCAATTGCAAAGTAGAATAAAAGGCTTTAAGTTTTGTTAAAGACAGCTTACTATGTCTCCAGGATACAGGGATATTTCTGGGATAGGCCTGACGTGTTTTGTGACAGAATTATTGGTGACAGAATTAATCTGATTTTACTTTTGTGTAGGCCCTTGTCAAATGCAGTCCAAATCTAGAGTTTATTTTGCTCTACCATTAACATTAAGGAGTAACATTAAGGATTCTTGATACCATTCATTTTTCCCAAGAGCCCATCAGATTTTCTAATGGCCCAAAAATTTTAATTAATTATGCATAGAAATGTTTAAATTGTGCATAGAAATGAATAGGACATAGGCCATTGGCCTATTTTATGTACATGTATCCATACTAATTTTGAGCCAGAAATATTTCTGAGAATTTCATGAAAACATACCTATATAATTTTGACCCCCTTAAAACCATCTTTTATATAGTAAAACTGGGGTTTACAGGGGTATACATTATTATACCCTGCCACACGATTTTGATTGACTGATTAGTGGTAGGGTATTAAGGTTTCTCGTCAGATGTCTGTGTGTCTATCCATCCGTCCGTCGGTCTGTCCGTGGGTCGTACATCCATCTGTCTGTCCATCTATTTTTCATTTCCAGATGATAACTTGAGAAAACATCAGTGGATTTTCACCAAATTTAGTATGTGCATTGATATTGTGGAGATCTGAATGGGATTGCTTATGAGCAAATTTCGTCAAATTTTGCTGAGTTATCTGTCCGCGACACAATATTGGTAGGGTATTATAGTTAATCATTTTTATTTTTTCTTACTCAAAACATGAGGCAGTTCTAACAAGTACCCACTTTAGCAGAAATCTGAAAAATATCAGAATTTTTGTCTGAAAACTTTCTGTTTCTGGTGGTGAAATTTTCAATATATTTGAATAGGCGTGTTTTCGTTATGTTTCATGAAAAAGTATGCTATACCTTAGGCAGACAGGAAACTTCTTAACAGCCATATTTACTCTCTGTATTCAGAAACTTTAACTTCTTACCATACATGTCCTACACTTTGAACAATATTTTTTCACATTAGGAAAGCACACCTATTCAAATATATAGAAATTTCACCTAAAAAAAACTGAAAAATATCAGATAAAAAAAACTCTGATATATTTTTTCATATTTCAGCTCAAAACATAGATTGTGGGTACTTGCTAGAACTGCCTTGGTGAGGCAGTTCTAATGAGTACTCTCAATCTGTGTTTTTGAGCAGAAATAAGAAAATATAATGTATACCTTTGTAAACTTCAGTTTTACTATATAAAAGTTGGGTTTAAGGAGGTCAAAATCACATGTATATAGGTATGTTTTCATGAAATTTTCAGAAATATTTCTGGCTCAAAATTAGTATGGATACATAAAATGGGCCAAAATTATATAGGCATATTTTTGTGATGACATCTTTTTTTATGTGTCCAAAAAATGCTGCATCTGATGTGGGGCTAAACTCTTTGCTTTGACTTTCTGAATATTTAGTGTAAATTAGGCAGTCTGCTCAGTATGCAGTCAGGGCCCAGTTGTTCAAAGCTAACGACATCATTAGTTAACGATTCGTTAAAATTTTCATCGGGTGATACGCAAATATGCTGGAATTTTTTGCTGAAAAAATGTAAGTGCAAAAGCTACTCACATTTTTTCAGCAAAAAATATCAGAATATTGTCTATTGAATCCACTAAAACAGTTAACGAAATGACCCTTAACGAGCTTGTTAAGCTAATGACACTTTGAACAACTGGGCCCAGACTTATAGTTTCAGATAAGATGGAGTATTTGGTGAATATTTTTCTTATTTCTCCATGAAAACATATATTGTGGATATTGATTGCTTCAGGCAGGTAGTTCCAGAGAATATCCACATGATATATTTTGGAGCAAAAAAAAAAAAAAAAAAATACAAAAATAAATTCTATATTTGGAACTCAGTCATAAACTGGAATGACTTTGCTAAAGTATTAGTCCAAAAGTAATAAAATATGTCTTTGGAATTCCCTACATCTGTGGCTATATTTGCTGTTTGCATATGAAAAAAGCCTTTAGTGTCTTACAACTGTTTCACAGGTACATAAAATAGCGCTCTTATGTAAGAAGCACTGTGTTTTAATGTGGTGGCAGTTTAATTTTGTTTTATTTTTATTTCTGCACTATTTATAGCGTCGGAAGATGGAAATTAAGAAAAAGGTCAGTATTATTGTTATCCAAGGTGCATTATGAGAAAACCTGCTTTTATCTTATTAGATTAATGCTTAATATGTTGGGTAAAGATTACAGCAGATGCTATTTTGAATTTTCATTTTTTTTTTTATTATTTTTTTCAAGTAAATAAGCTTTGGATTTTCATGCAAATTGTCTCCTTAGGGACAATTAGTGCAAAGTGTCAAAGCATATTTACTGGTAAAAATAAATGTGAATGACAGCTATCAGTTTCATTACTGACTACAGTTAACAGTTTTATTAATGACAACAACTATCAGATTCATTACTGACAGTGGCTGTCATTTTACTGACAGCAGTTATCAGTTTCATTAACAACAGCTATCATGTTCATTACTGTCAACTGCAATTTCATTAATGGCAACAACTATTAATTTCATCACTGACACACTGACACAGCTGTTGGTTTCATTACTGACAGCAGCTCTCAGTTTCATTATTGACAGCAGCTTTTAATTTCAATATTGACAACAACTATCAGTTTCATTACTTAGAAAAGCTTTGGTTTCATAACTGACACCAACTTTCAGTTTCATTACTGACAACAGCTATCAGTTTCATTACTGACAACAGCTATCAGTTTTGTCAATGACAACAGCTGTCAGTTTTATTATTGGCAACAGCTATCAGTTTCATTGCTGACAACAGATGTTAGTTTCAGTATTGACAACAGCTATCATTTTAATAACTGACAATAGCTGTCAGTTTCAATATTTACAGTAGCTTTCGGTTTCATTACTGATAGCAGCTATCAGTTTTAATATTGACAACAGCTTTCAGTTTCATTACTCACAACAGTTATCAGTTTTATTATGACAACAGCTATCAGCTTTAGTATTGACCAAAGCTATCAGTTTCATTACTTACCAAAGCTGTCAGTTACAGTAATGACAACAGCTGTTAGATTCATAACTAACAATGATTGTCAGTTTCATTAGTGATGATGGCTATCAGTTTCATTACTGACAACAACTATTTATATTATTATTGATGACAGCTATCAGTTTCATTTTGTTAACAGATATCAATAGCATTACAGACAATAGCTGTCAGTTTCATTACTGATAATATTTATCATGTCCATTAATGTCAGTTATGGACAACTATCAGTTTCATTATTGGTAACAGTTGTCAGTTCCATTACTAATATTTATGCACCAATCATGGCAGCTATCAGTTTCAATAATGACAATTGCTATCAGTTGAAGTTTTGACCTATTGTGTCAGATCCAGTTTGCTCAAGTGTAAACATTTCTTCCAGCATAGATAATATGCACAGATTAAGATTATGCTGCAGTTTTGCATGCTCGTCAGGACATTTACAGTCTGGTGATACATTGTACAGTATCCAATGGCTCTGTAAGTAGACTGTGAACAATGAATGCCCTGATCAGACAACATCCACTGTCTCCATGTGTCCTGGAATGATGATTAACCCATTTATGCCTGGTGCCCCATAAAAGGAACACTGGCAAACAGTGTAGACCCAGATCAGATGCTGCAGAATGTTTACACTGTTTGCATAAACACAGGAATTTCTATAAAACATAGTAATGATGAAAACTAATCAGACACCCTTATATACAGGAAATGGACCTGTCCAAAGCATTTAGGTAGAAGAGTCCATTTGGCATAATTGGGTTAAGTAGGTTTTCTTTTGATGTGCCTTATTCTGTTGTAGATGAGAGAATGTGTCCTGAGAAGTAACATATATTTACCTTAACCCTTGTCCTGCTGAATAAATTGCCACACCCTTTTCAAATTTTCAGCCAATCAGATTGTTGAAATAAATTCATATACTGAATGGCAAACAGTGCAGATCCAGATCAGTTGGCTTCTTCAGAAGTCAACTGATCTGGATCTACACTGTTTGGAAATGCAGAATATATCCGGGTTCAGCAGGACAAGGGTTAAGTACTCAGACACCTATACTCCTTACATAGCTCCAGATAAGAGAAGGTATCCACAAAATATTTTTTCTAATTTCTTCACAAAAATATAATGTTGTGGGTACTCATTAGAAGTACCCACAACATATATTTTTGTAGAGAAATAAGAAAAAATATCTATTCTCATCTTGAGCTAATTGTCCTTATATTTTCTGGAGTTAACCCTTGTCATGCTGAATAAATTAAGATGCCATGCCCACTTCTAATTTTCAGCCAATAAGATTACTGGATCCAGATTGTTGATACAAAGTCACATATTGATGGCAAACAGTGCAGATCCGGATCAGTTGGCTTCTGTAGAAGCCAACTGATCTGGATCTACACTGTTTGCTAGGACAGGGTATGTGCTCAGCAAGAGAAGGGTTAAGGTAAATGTATAGTTCAGATTCTTGAAAGTTAATTGACTGTTAACAGCTCCAGTCATGTTAAGATGACAGAACAAAAATTAGTGAGGCTCTTAAAAAATAAGTGAAATCTTCATTTTTACATTACTGGTAAATAGACAAGAAAAATTCCAATACTTATTAGGCAGATCGCACCTAAATCTGGATTTTCTCGAGTCAAAATTAAGTGAAGCTCACCAAAAAATAGGAGGACTTACCGACTTACCATGTTTTCAGTTTTGTTAAGCATTTCTATTTTTTTTTTTTTTTTTTTTTTCATATTTAAACTTTTTAGTGTATAATATACAATTTGAAAGAGAGAGCAAGATACTAAGGCTGCATGATATTATCATGAAGGTCAAAGATATTATCTTGAGGTAGCAAAGTATCATCTTGAGGGTACAAGATATAATCTTAAAAAAAAAAAATATTCTCGAGTGAACAATATATTATCTTGAGGGAGCACAATGTTAAGGCAACAATATATCATATTGAGGGAGCAAGAGATTCTCGTGAGGGTACACAATATCACCTAATGCCCACAAGATATTCTCCTAATTATACAAGACATTATCTTGAGGCTTCAAGATATTTTCATGAGGGTTAAAGATATTTTGAAATCACAAAAGAGCCAGATATTATCTTGTAGAAGCAAAATATTCTATCCCTTAAAGCACCAGTCACAACTATTGTCGTCTGCTTTGTCTTCTGCCGGTTACTTTAAAAGTCATTTCCGCAAACAATGTGGACCCATATCAGACTGCTCCTTTAGGAGCAGTCTGATCTGGGCCTACACTGTTTGCCCCAGATCAGACTGAGCTGTCTGATCTGGGTCTACACTGTTTGCCTGTATGCAAAAATAGGTTTGAAAAGTTTGCAAGAATATTCAGCAGACGATATAAACAGATGACATTTTCAGATGTAGGTTTTCTTGGCATTTTAAGGGCTATTATATTACCTTGAGACAACTAAATAATTTCATGAGGGTACTTGTAAGATATTATCTTGCAACAGATATTATCATGAGGCTAGAAACTATTACCTTTAGTACACAAGATATGTTTCTGAGGGTATAAGATATCTTGAGACCACAAAATATTCTCATGAGTGTTCATTATCATATAGATGGAGCAAGATGTTAAGTCTACAAGATATTCTAATGAGAATGAGATATTATTATGAGGCTACAAGATATTTTCTTGAGGGCCAAGATGATATGAGTAACAAGATATTAACTTGAGGAAACAAGATTGTGTAGCAATGTTGGTGTTGATACATTCTGTATGCTGGGTAAAAAAATGTCAGCAGATGACAATTTGAAATATTTTTCTTAATGATTTTTATGAATTGTCAGAGATTTTTATCAGGGGAAAAATACCAAAAAAACTGGCATTTGACATCTCATGCAAATTGTCTCAACAATTTGCATAAAATTTTAAAGTCTATTTTCATAGATAAATAAGAAAAAATACCAAAAACAGGCTTAGACATTTTATGCACTTTGTCTCTCAAAGTCCTTTTTCTCACAAAAAAATAAGGAGAAAATATCATCAATTGGTAAAGATTAATACCTTGTCCCTCAGGTTGCCTCTTGACACTGTGACTTTAAATAAAGACAAATGTCGCCTATTCTGTGGTTCATTAGATGCATCGTATAATTTGTTTCTTCCTCCTTAAATGCAAACAGCTTGTTCCTAGAGAGAAACCTGAGAATAAAGGAAAATCAAAGAGTAGTTATGCTCCAAAATCTCAGGTTTGACATGAATTCCTACCCATTCAGTCCTTAAAATCCCAATCACAACAGCAGCAGATAGCATCCTATTTTTTTTTATTATTTTTGAGAGAAAATAAGGCTTTAAATTTCCATTTACATGAACTAACAAGCCTTATTGTCTCTGAAAAATAATAAAAAATGTTTGAGAATGTCAGCTGCTACAACTTTGCATGTCACTTTAATCTAACTTTGTTTGAAACTGACATACTTGTCCTGACTCACTTAAATCTTAAGGCTTCATCACAACTGCAGAAGATGGCACTTTTAAATATATAAATCTGTTGTGTTTAGCTCACCTGAGTAAATGCTAAGGGTGAGCTATTGTTATCACCCTCTGTCAGTCATCCCTTATCAACAGTTAGTTTGTTAACACTAAAGGTCATAGTTTTGACCCAATCTTTATGAAACTTGCTCAGAATGTTTGCCTCCATAAAATCTAGGTCAAGTTTAAAACTGGGTAACCTCTGGTGAACAATCAGGTCACAAGGACGAATCAAAACAAAATCTTGTTAATGCTCTAGAGGTCACATTTCAAAGTAATCATCATGAATCAGAATGTTCGTTGATGAGTTCTAGGTGAAGTTCCAAACTGGGTCACTAGGGGTAAAACATTAGGAAACTGGGTCACTAGGGATAAAACATTAGGTCTGCAGGCTAAATCAAATGTAAACCTTGATAACACTCTAAAGATCACATTTTTTTTCATATAACCATCATGAATTGTGCTCAAAATGTTTGTGTTGAGAATTTCTGGATAACATTTGAAACTGGTTCACTCAGGATTAGAAACTAGGTCACCAGGCCGAATCAAAGGAAACTGTTGTTAACACTCTAGAGGTCACATTTTTGAGGAGTTATCTTGAATCCTGCTCGAAATGTTTCTCTTGAAGGTTTCTAGATCAAGTTCGAAACTAGGTCACCAGACCAAATCAAAGGAAATTCTTGTTAACACTAAAGAGGTCACATTTTTTAAAGTAATCATGAGTCTTGCTCAGAAATGTTTGTCTTAATGATTTCTAGGTCAACTTTGAAACTGGATCACTTGGGATCAAATACTAGGTCACCAGGCCAAATTAAAGGAAATCTTGTTACCACTCTAGAAGTCACATTTCATGAAATAGTCATCTTTAATCTTGCTCAAAATGTTTGATTTGATGATTTTTAGGACAAGTTCAAGATTGAGTCACTTGGGATCAAAAACTGGATCACCAGGCCAGATCAAAAGAAAACCTTGTTTAACACTCTAGGGATCACATTTTGAAGTGGTCATCATAAATCTTGCTCAGAATGTTTGTCTTGATGAGTTCTAGGTGAAACTGGAAACTGGGTCACTTGGGGTCCAAATCAAAGGAAAACCTTGTTAACACTCTAGAAGTTTAATTTTTGAAGTAACCATCATGAATCCTGCTCAAAAGTGTTTATTTTACTGATTTCTAGATCAAGATTGAAAGTGGATCACATATGATCTATATTTCATGGTCAGGTGACTTTACGAAGTTTTTCTATTTAGGTCAGTTTCTAAGTAGTTATTGGTCTTACAGCAGTGATACTTGGCATTTGCATACATCTTAGCATGAACACTTGAAAGTGGTCATCTATATTTATACCCCTTGCATTCAAAGGGGGTTTGGGGGGTTGGGTGGGGGTGGGTGGGCAGGGTGAAGGGTCATACTGTTTTAAACTTGTTTGTGATTCTGGATTCCGTGACTTTGTGATTCTGGTATTCCATCATTCAGACTTCATTTCAGCTCAATATCTTGAGAATGAATTGATGCAGTTAGACCAAATCTTGCATATGCATTGATGTTGACCAGATCTAGGTTGGGATTGTAACGACTCAATTTTTGCAGATATACGTACAACACAGTTAGGGACCTTGCCTTTTGTCAAAATTTTGTTTCTGCTCTATATCTTGTGAATGAATTGATGATATTCGATTAAGTTTTATATATGCATTGACCTTAACCAGCTCTAGGTTGGGATTATTACGCAACAATTTTTTGCAAAAATTACAACAGATTTATGGCCCTTGATTATCGTCAGCATTTTGTTTCTGCTCAAAATCTTGAGAATAAATTGATGCAATCAAGCCATCTTTTGCATATGCATTGACATTTACGAGATCTAGGTAGGGATTATTACCTGTCAGTTTTCGCATGTATGCAATAGAGTTATGGCCCTTGATTATTGTCAGAATTTCATTTCCACTCAGTATGTTTTGAACAAATTGATGTTATTTAATTAAATTTTTCATAATCATTGACATTAACCAGATCTAGGTTTGGATTGTTATGCGACAGTTTTAGCAAGTTTACAATACAGTTATGGCCTTTGATTATTGTCAGAATTTTGTTTCCACTCAATATCTTGAGAACTAATTGATGCCATTCGACCAAATTTTGCATTGATATTGACCAGATCTAGGCTGGGATTTTTAAGTGTTAAGTTTTGCAAATATACAACCATAGTTATGACCCTTGTTTTTTGTTCAAATTTCATTTCTTCTCAATATCTTGTGAACAAATGGATAGAATTCGACCAAATTTTGCAAATGCATTAACCTATACCAGATCTAGGCTGGGATTGTTATGGGTCTATTTTCTCTTATTATTAATAGAGTTAAGTTGCTTGATTGTCATCAGCGATTAGTTTCCGCTCAATATCTTGAGAACAAATCAACTGAATTAGACCAAATTTTGTATATGCAGTGATGTTTACCAGATCTAGGTTCAGTTGGTTACGTGTCAGTTTTCGAAGGGATTGCTATGTGTAAATTTTAGCAAATATAAAAAAGCAGTTATGGCCCTTGGTTGTCAAAATGTTGTTTCTGCTCAATATTTTGGGGACAGATTAATGGAATTTGACCAAACTTTGCATAGGCAGTGATGTTGACCAGATCTGAGTAGGGGGATTTATTATTATTTTTATGCTTCCATAGTTTTAGATCACTAAATATCATTTGTTTGTTGCTAAAACATTTCATTTTGCATATAAAACTAATTCTGATCACAGTCTAGCACTTTGTTTTGTTGTAATCTCCAGAGCCCAGTTGTTCAAAGCATTGTTAGCTTAACTAGCTTGTTAGTGGTCAAAATGTTAACTATTCTAGTAAGTACAGTATCTAATTCACAGTTATTTTTGCTGAAAAAAGGTAAGTATCTTTAGCAAATCACATTTTCTTCAGCAAAAATGTTAGCGTATATGCCATTTTAATGATCAAAGTTTTAAGGATACATTAACTAACAACATCATTAGTTTTGAGCAACTGGACCCAGATTTTCACATTTAGTAGCCTTTAGTACTCACTAGGCAAAATTCAGCAGATGACTGATTGGTCATGTTTTTTTTTTTTTCCTTAAGTTTTCCCTGAGGAGACATTTTGCATTAAATGTGAAAACATATTCTCTTGAAAAAAAAATAAGAAAAAAATATTGTCTGCTGACATCTTTGACGAGTAAGCTAAGCTTCTGTTATTAACCATTAATGTTGCAGATAATACTTCTGAGTTTCATTGTTCTGTTGACAAGTTTGTTGAAAACTTGCATCACGAAAACATACCTCTATAATTTTGACCCCCTTAAACCCCACTTTTATATAGTAAAACTGGGGTTTACAGGGGTATACATTATTTTTCTTATTTCTGCTCAAAATATAGATTGTGGGTACTCGTTAGAATTGCCTCCCTGAGGCAGTTCTAACGAGTACCCACAATCTATGTTTTGAGCAGAAAAGTGAAAAATTTCAGAGTTTTTTAATCTGAAAATTTTCAGTTTTTAG
The DNA here is from genome assembly GCA_964016985.1 of Anodontia alba. Classification (NCBI taxonomy): domain Eukaryota; kingdom Metazoa; phylum Mollusca; class Bivalvia; order Lucinida; family Lucinidae; genus Anodontia; species Anodontia alba. The sequence continues at coordinate 44,591,777 of OZ024832.1, read as the reverse complement.
AGATGAAATTTTCTATACATTTGAATAGGCGTGTTTTCGTAAAAGCAAAGGATTATTTAACCTGTCTGGGAATATTTCTAAAGAAATTCCTTATCAATTTCTGAAAAAAGTCAGTGTAAAGATTACTCTATTGGTTTTATGTTCATATAAAGGTGGTGACTGGTATAACATCACGAAAACATACCTATATAATTTTGACCCTCTTAAACCCCACTTTTATATAGTAAAACTGGGGTTTACAGGGGTATACATTATTTGCCTTATTTCTGCTTTAAAACATAGATTGTGGGTACTCGTTAGAACTGCCTTGGTGAGGCAGTTCTAACGAGTACCCACAATCTATGTTTTAAGCAGAAATATGAAAACTATCAGAATTTTTATCGGAAAACTTTCAATTTTTGGTGGTAAGATTTTCAATGTATTTGAATAGGCGTGTTTTTGTAATGAAATAATTGTTTCACTTTATAAACACACAAAATTCATTGATAAGTTTTTTAAATTTTCTGAGCAAGTTGACAAGGTAGTTGCCAACAGATCAATGAATTTGAATATGATAATTCAGAAAAATTGTTTGGTAGGAGTATTTGATGATAATTCTGAGATACCCGTAATTTTTCTTATTTCTCTATAAAAACATATGTTGTAGGTACGGTACTCATTAGGAGTACCTCACTGAGGCACTTCTAATGGGTACCCACAACATATGTTTTTATGGAGAACTGGAAAAAATTATCCCATAATTATCACCACATACTCCTCCCTCCTTAATAATTTCTCTATAATTGCAAAAGCTGAAAGGGACTATCAACAGGTTTCACAAGTGTTTTATTAAGAAAAAATCCATTTTCACTTTAACCATAGTCCCAGCTAAGATGGTGTGTCAGGTTATATTTTTCTTTTTTCTCCACAAAAGCGAAAAAAAAACAAAAAACAATATTGTGAGCACTCATGAGAAGCACCTTGCCCACAATATATAGGTTCTTGTGGAGAACTAATAAAAATATCAATACTTCTTTGTTGAAAAAAAAACAACATGTAATCTGAAGCTATTTGTCAGTCTTGAACCTGGCTTGGAACAAAGTCTTGACCCATTTCGAAAACATGCCTATTCAAATATACTGAAAATTTTGCCACCAAAAATGAAAAATTTCAGATAAAAAATTCTAACATTTTTTTATATTTCTGCTCAAAACGTAGATTGTGGGTACTCGTTAGAACTGCCTCGATGAGTACTCACAATCTATGTTTTTGAACATAAATAAGAAAAAAAATGTATACCCCTATAAACCCCAGTTTTACTATATAAAAGTGGGGTTTAAGGGGGTCAAAATTATAATATTGAGTGTGTTTTCATGATAATTTCAAGTCAAACACAAAAAAAAAGAAAAAAAAATCATGAAAAGAGAAAACATTTTATCATATCCCTTGTCATGCTGAATAAATTAAGATGCTACACCCACTTCTTGTGTTCAGCCAGTCAGATTACTTGATCCAGATTGTTGGTATAAATTAATTCACATATTGAATGGCAAACAGTGCAGATTCAGATCAGTTGGCCTCTGAAGAAGCCAACTGATCTGGATCTACACTGTTTGCAAAGGCAGGGTACATCCAGGTTCAGCAGGACAAAGATTAAAGAATGTGTTAAAAAAGAGTTTATCCCAGTGGGCACACAACGTTAAAATGACATCGTATCAACATTGATGCGACGTGATCACGTCGCATCGACGTTGATATGACATCATTTTGATGTTGTTTGCCTGCTGGGATGTATACGTTATTCTACATGAAAATTCAGTGATCTTCGGAGTTCTGCCTCAATTGTTTGCCATTTATAACTGAATGTATATTGATCATTAAACATCAAGGCATTGTTATGGCTGGCTGTATAAATTACTGGAAAATTGAAAATTGCTACAAATCTGTTACACTATATAACATTTTTTGAATAAGGGTACCAGTCAGCAATAAATATTTTGGGCTGAAAAGTAAGGGACACATTATTAAGAGAGGCACACAAGTTTGGAAAAGTATGGAACTGATTATAAACTGCAAGAAAGATTATGTTAGTAGGGAGTTGCGGATGGATAAACTCAATGAGAGCACACTCAAAATTAAAGATTTTTTCCCCTCCTTTAAAAGGGAGATCACTCTAGCAGAAAATTGTTTGCTTCCCAGGTATTGAATCTCACCCCTAAGTTGAAGGGCCGGAGTATAGAGAGCACTCTTAAAGAATTTGTTTCCATATGAGCCAGCGCACGACAAAACCTACAATAAGATTGTGGGACCAGTGAAGACTCAGATCAGCCTACGCATCCATACAGTCTGATCAGAGTCTTCACTCATCACATGTGCATTTTACAGCCCACAGGCTATTCAAAGTGGGATAAACTAGAATGCTTGCCACACTGCGTGAATGTACAGGCTGATCTGAGTCTTCGCTGGTTACACAAGTCTTATCCCAGTCAGCATTCTACGTAAATCTATATCGGGCCGTCATCGGCCTGTCAGGGTAGCTGACGGGCCGATGATGGCCCGATGTAGATTTACATAGAATGCTAGCTGGGATTGTAGGTTTTGTCATGCGCTGGCTCATATATTTTTCCTTATGAGTAGCCCGCCTCCCTCCCCCCCCCCCCCCGCCCCCCCACCTCCCCCCCCTTGAGAAGGAAAGTAAATACTTTCAGATCAGTGATGTCTCTCAGCTGTGTAGCCATATCCTTTAAGGGGAAAAGTATAGTTTGCAAGGAATATACCATATTTACCCCAAGTATTCCGGTGCCTCAACTCCTTACCATACTTGTTCTAAAATTTGAACAAGTTCAGTTTTCTACCCAATGTTGTGTCTAAAAATTGCTGGATGAGTGGCAAACAGTGTAGAATCTGATGAGACACTGCATTCTGTGGTGTCTCATCTCAGTCTACCCTGTTTGCTTAGGCATGTCTATCCAAATCCATACGGTAAATACAGTATCTGAAATGACAAGCCACATATCTTTATGCCGATTTGATCAAAACGGGATAAACATTAAAAAGGTAATTATTAGACATTTCAAAAACTTGTCTCAAAAATGCCTATATTTTGAAAAATAGTTAATAAGGTTCTGAACTTTTTAACCCTTGTCATGCTGAATAAATTATGATGTCACACCCACTTCTAATTTTCAGCCAATCAGATTACCCGATCCGGATCTTTGCTATAAATTCACATACTTAATGGCAAACAGTGCAGATCCAGATCAGTTGGCTTCTTCAGAAGCCAACTGATCTTGATCTACACTGTTTGCAAAGACAGGGTCTATCCGGGTTCAGCAGGACAAGGGTTAAAATATTAAATAAAATCTACTATTTGATAGAAAATGGTAATACAAAATCAATAAATATCCAGAGAAAGAGCTAGAAACAACAATACGAAAATAGAATATTGTTAATATTATTTATTTACATCATGAAAACATGCCTATATAATTTTGACACCCTTAAACCCCACTTTTATGTAGAAAAACTGGGGTTTGCAGGAGTATACATTAATTTTTCTTATTTCTGCTCAAAAACATCAAGCTACTTGATCGAGGAGGTTCTAACTAGTACCCACAATCTATGTTTTGAGCAGAAATATGAAAAATATCAGAATTTTTTATCTGAAAATTTTCATTTTTTGGTAGTAAAATTTTCAGTATATTTGAATAAGCATGTTTTTGTAATGTGTTTTGTAAATTTATTTAGGCTTTATGACATCATAAAGCATCATTAAATATTCAAGTAGTATCAAAATTTTCAGACCTCAGTAACTTTCCTATTTGTTATCCAATTTTGATCAACTTTGCACCAAAATGCATGGGTTGCAAAGATTGTTCATTTCAGATACATTCTTAACCAACCCTGTTTTTCACTTTAGTATAAAAAAAATGTATTTCACAGAATAATGATGAAGATGATTTGGAGACACTGATGACCAGTGTAGGATTTCAGTACTACCACTTGCTGGCTAGGAAGTTTGACCTTGAACCTCACCTTCAAAAATCAGGTAATCTTTGAACATTTTCTATGCCATTTTTTTTTTCATATAATATTTCAAGCATTACGATAACATGCCTATTCAAATATACTAAGAAATTATTCATCAAAAAATTGAAAATTTTCAGACAAAAAATTCAAATATTTTTCATATTTCTGCTCAAAACATAGATTGTGGGTACTTGTTAGAACCGCCTCGCAGAGGTGGTTCTAACGAATACCCAGAATCTATGTTTTTGAGCAGAAATAAGAAAAATAATGTATACCCCTGTAAACCCCAGTTTTACTATATAAAATTGGGGTTTAAGGGGGTCAAAATTATATAGGCGTGTTTTTGTGATGAATTGGGGATCACATGGTGTCACAAAAGTTTGGAATAAACTGTTTGAAATCTAGTACATTTAGTGCAAACAGTGCAGACCCAGATTGGTCTGCTGCTGGGGTTTAACTATCTGTCACATTATGTAAGGTAGTACTGCTTGTTATTACATCCAGGCAGTCATATTTGGAACAGTGTAAATATGGACCCAGATAACCACCACTAACCCATCATAAAAAAAAAAAAGACACATTCCTATGACCCAAAAATGATTTTGCTGTCCCTAAGCTATGTGATATTCCATACATATTCCTAAAATATCCTACTAAATAATCCCTTACACCTGACTAGCTCAGTTGGTGGTAAAGTGTCCCCCAAGGAGGTTGATCTTCAGGTGGGTCATACCTAAGACTTTCTAAAATTGCGGCTAATTGCTTTTGCCATTGGTGCTCAGCTTTGGAAAGAAAAGTTAGGACTGGTCACACCTCTGTCAGTATAATGTGACACATAGTATTGTCATGTCATGGTGGTCAGTTTCTGTTGAAAGAATTGCACAATACTGTTTAACTGCTTAGAGGACTAAGCCTGCCCAGTAAAAGTGTGGTGAGGTAAACTGACCGCTTGAATGGACCCTAAAACCTCAACAAACAAAATCATGTCTTGGTGACTGGGGCATGATACTGCAGTACAGACACACTATACAAGGGCTTCAGTTTGCACCATCACAACCAGACTCCATCATGACATGATTGAAAGATTGTTGTCAGTGATGTTATTTCTCAACTCAAACAAATAATACATTACGAAAACACACCTATTCAAATATATTGAAAACTTCACCACCAAAAAAAACTGAAAGTTTTCAGATAAAAATTCTGATATTTTTCATATTTCTGCTCAAAACATAGATTGTGGATACTCGTTAGAACTGCCTCACCGAGGCAGTTCTAACAAACACCCACAATCTATGTTTATCAGCAAAAATAAGAATATTGTATACCCCTGTACACCCCAGTTTTACTATATAAAAGTGAGGTTTGAGGGGTCAAAATTATATAGGTATGTTTTCGTGATGCTCTGTTTTCTTTTATAATATTATGATCCATTTTTCAGATATTCTGAAGTCAGAAGACAGTATAGAAGCATTTGACTACTATGAAGGTAACACACTTACCATAGAGATCATCAAAGATGATGTCCTACAGAAGCTTTACTTCAGGGTAAAAGACAAGGTACAATTTCACTTGAACCTCTTATAAGATGGTTCATTATAAGATGGTTCATTATAAGATGTTACATTATAAGATGGTTCATAATAAGATGGTACATTATAAGATCGTACATAATAAGATGGTACATTATAAGATGGTACATTATAAGATGGTTCATAATAAGATGGTACATTATAAGATGGTACATTATAAGATGATTTCAGGGTTAAGACAGTTGGTGGGCCCAAAAGTGTTGTAGCCAGCAAAAAATGTAAGGATTATATAGAAAAATGACCATAAATGTCATTTTCCCTGCAATGGCAAATGAATTGCTGCTAGGTTAGACATGTTTTTGTTCAAAAAACAACCTCTAATTTTGGAGAAATAATGTTATATTTGCATAATTAATTTTCCTTGGAATTGCCTGATTTCATGAGTTTTCAAAAGGAACAAAATAGCAGATTTTTTTTCTTCTGAATATGGTTAGTGTTAAAATTTCATACACCAAAGTTTCTGACAAAATAGCAGTTGTAAACAGTGCAGACCCAGATCACATGGCTCCTTTAGGAGCAGATTGATAAGGTCTACACTGTTTACCATTCCACAAACCATTTTAAGAAACAATTGCATGAAAAGCAAAATTTAGATATAAAAAGTATGGAATGAAGTTTTCAAAATTTTAGGACACTTAACTACAACCTTTATTTAGACCTGTGTGTTAACTCTTGTCCTACTGAACCCGGATATACCCTATCTTTGCAAAAAGTGTAGATCCAGATTAGTATCAGTTGGCTTCTGTAGAAGCCAACTGATCTGGATCTGCACTGTTTGTCATTAAGTATGTGAATTTATATCAACAACCTGGATAATCTGATTGGCTGAAAATTGGAAGTGGGTGTGTCAGCTTAATTTATTCAGCATGACGAGGGTTAACAATATATGAGGCCTTGGTACAGCATTCCCTATAAGCCTGCACCTTCATGCAGTCTGATCAATGTCTTTGCAGGTCACTCTTTGAGTAGCCAAGGATACAGAGAATCTTTAGGCAGATGTCAAAGACTGATCAGCATAATCACACTAAGAAGTGGTACACCACAACCTCTTTATAATACTATTGCTGGAGTCCAAAGCATAAACCGTGTTAGTTATATAACCATGTTATATCCATACACAAATGTATAGATTATATAGAAAAATGACCATTTATGATCATTTTTCTATATAATCTATATATTTTTTTTGATCCATCTTTGTTGCATCCGTGTTGTATCAAAAACTGTGTTATAACAAACCGTGTTATAAAGAGGTCAATGTGTATGATATATATTAGCACTTACATACAAAGTTCATTGATTTGTTTTTTGAAGTTCCTGAGCAAGTTGACAAGGTAGTTTTCAACACAACAATGATTTTGAATATGATAATTCAGAGGAATTGTTAAGGAGGGGTATTTGGTAATAATTCTGGGATAATTTTTCTTATTTCTCCATTAAAAAACATATGTTATGGGTACTCATTAGAAGTGCCTTGCTGAGGTGCTTCTAATGAGTACCCACATTGTATGTTTTCATGGAGAGCTGGAGAAAATTATCCCATAATTATCACCAAATTCTCCTCCTTAACAATTTCTCTGTAATTGCAAAAGCTGGAAGGGACTATCGACAGGTTTCAGGAGTGTCTTTGCTGGGTGCATATGCAATGTTGTAGGAAATGCTGTTCCCTGGATCATATCTAACCCATTATAGACTGAATAAACCTCTCAAACTATATATTGGAAGAGTCCAGTTTTGAATTTAGGTATATCAGGCTATATAATTTAGATATTCCTAAAGAAAAAAATGGTTGAACTGTTTGCATATAGTGGAGACCTGATCAGACACTGCATTCTGCAGCATCTGATCTGGGTCTGCACTGTTTGCCAATTACCCTTTTAGGGGTCTCCCAACTACAGTAGGTTAAATAACAACATGGTTTGATGAAATCCCTTTCAGCCTACGTTTTTCTGTGTTGCAGAAAGTTTTGAGAGAAGAAATCAAGGAAAAATTCAAATATGACGTAGACCGATCATCACCTAGTAACAAGATACGTGATTTCATGGACTGGAGCAGCGATATCATACAGGACATCAAGTATCAAAGACGGGTACATGCCAACCCTGTTGGACGACTGCTGGTTAATGCTTGGTAGGTTCTTAATTGGCATTACATTTTGGCACCATGGATGATTCTCTTATACAGCCCCAGTAGCTTTCTGTGACCTCATTACGAAAACATGCCTATTCAAATATTTAGAAAATTTTACCTCCAAAAATATAAAATTTTCAGATAAAAAATCTGATATTTTTCAAATTTCTGCTCAAAACATAGATTGTGGGTACTCGTTAGAACTGCCTCGGCGAGGTGGTTCTAACGAGTACCCACAATCTATGTTTTTGAGCAGAAATAAGAAAAATAATGCATACCTCTGTAAACCCCAGTTTTACCATATAAAAGTGGGGTTTAAGGGGGTCAATATTATAGAGGCGTGTTTTCGTGATGTACTGTCTTTTTTCAGGATGTCTAGTTCCATTTCTGTACATTTTCCATATATGCCTCATTAATTTCATTTGTTTCTATTCCAAAAAAAAATATGCCTTGTAAAAAAACTGTGTGTTTTTTTGTGCGGTAAATGATATTTTAAAACCCATCATGAAAACATGCCTATAAAATTTTGACCCTCTTAAACCCCCACTTTTATATAGTAAAACTGGGGTTACAGGGGTCTGCATCATTTTTCTTATTTCTGCTCAAAAACATAGATTGTGGGTACTCATTAGAACTGCCTCATCGAGGCAGTTCTAATGAGTACCCACAGTCTATGTTTTGAGCAGAAATATGAAAACTTTCAGAACCTTTTATCTGAAAAATTTCATTTTTTGGTGGTAAAATTTTCAGTATGAATAGGTGTGTTTTCGTAATGTTTTCTTCTTATTCACTGAAAGTAAAGCTTATTTTGGAGACCACTTTAATGATATGCCAAGCCATATTTTTGTGAATACAATTTTATTAAAGTGTCAAGCCTTATTTTTTGTTGTGATAAATAAGACAGAAACACTTCTTTTTGTCTGCCATGAGTGCTAAAATTCAGACTGTGTGTGGGATGGAACCAGTGATGGTCAAAGCTATCATGTCCTAGAAAGACTAGGACATGATAGCTTTGACCTTTAGGCCACCTTAAAATAATTAGATTCTCAGACAACATTGCATCTGTCCAATATACATTTTACTACAGTGTTATTTTTAGTTTACCTGAGCAAGGCTCAGGATGAGTTATTGTTATCACATGCCATCCACCGTCCATTGTCCATCTGTACATACGCCAGGTACATTCCGAGGTTAGCGTTTCTATTGGTGTCTTGTTTATTCCATCATTGTTGGGTTTTATTTGCTTTGTGGGGTTAAAAATTGGTATTATGGGGTAAAGTGATTAAAGACAGATCAAAGGGATAACCTCATAACATACCTCTCATAAGAATCTCCATTGTCCGTCCATCCACACCTTTGAACAACGTTTCCTCTGAAACTCCTGGGCCAATTTTCTTCAAACTTCATATGGAGCCTTCTGTTAAAGGGGGATTGAAAAGGGGGATTTATACAAATGGTCATGGTCTGTTAACCAAAATGGCCGCCATGCCCATATATGGTAAAAACACTTAAAAATCTTCTCCAGAACCAAGAAGGTTTCAAGACTGAATCTTAGTAAAAAGTATAATGGACTCAAGGTTTACCAAATTTGTTCAAATAATGACCCCAGACTGACCTTTGACCTTTTTATGGCAAGGTCAAATTTGCATCCCCATGCATTTGTATGGGGGAAATGTTGAAAAGTAATTTCACAAAATGTATTGTAAGACTAATGGCTGAAACTTACAATGAGTGATTAAAGTAGTAAAATGTTTTAGTTAATCAAAATTTTGGCCCCTTAGGGTTATCTGCCCTTGCCCCTGGCTATATACATGTGTAAAGTTGTGTAATTTTTAAATGTTTTCTTTTCTGAAAGCACTTGAGCAATTTTTTACCAGATTTCACATGGAGTTTTCTGTCTTAGAGGGTATTGCCAATTTGTTCAAATGGTTCAGTGCCATTGAACAAGATGCAGCCATGCCTATATGTGGTAAAATTACTTAAAAATCTTCTTATCCAGAACCAAGACAGCTTTGGGGCTGAATCTTGGTATATAGCATTAAGGACTCAAGGTCTACCAAGTTTGGTCAAATTATGACTGTAGGTTGACCCGTGACCTTTTTATGATAAGGTCAAATTTGCATCCCTATACATTTTATATGGGGAAAATGTTGAAAAGTCATTTTCTCTTAATGTGTTTAAGACTTAGGGCTGAAACTTACAATGTATGATTAACATAGTAAAACATTTTAGTTATAATCAAAACTTTGTCCCCAGTGGGTTATCTGCCCTTGCCACTGGTCTGTATTCATGTATAAAATTGTGTAATTTTAAAATGTCTTCTTTTTTTTCTGATACTGCTTGAGCAATTTTCACCAGATTTAACATGGGACCTGTCAAAAGGGTATTGCCAATTTCTTCAAATGATCCCCACCATCAAACAAGATGACAGCCATGCCACTATATGGTAAAAACACTTAAAATTTTCTTCTCCAGAACCAAGAAAAATTTGGGGCTGAATCTTGGTACATGTATGTAGCAACAAGGACTCAAGGTCTACCAAGTTTATTCAAATGATAACCGTAGGTTGACCTGTGACCTTTTTACTGCAAGGTCAAATTTGTGTCCCCACACATTTGTATGAGGAAAATGTTGAAAAGTCATTTTCTCATAATATGTAAAATACTAATAGCTGAAACTGCAATATATGATTAAAGTAGTAAAACATTTTAGTTATAATCAAATTTTTGTCCCCTGAGGGTTATCTGCCCTTGCCACTGGGCTATATACATGTATAAAATTTTGGTATTTTTTAAATGTCTTCTTCTTTGAAACTGAGCAATTTTCACCAGATTTCACATGGGGTCTTCTGTCAAAAGTGTATTGCCAATTTGTTCAAATGGTTCTGGGCAAATGAACAAGATGGCAGCCATGCCCATATATGGTACAAATACTTAAAATTCTTCTTCTCCAGAACCAAGAAAGCTTTTAGGCTGATTCTTGGTATATAGCATCGAGGACTCAAAGTCTACCAAGATTATACAAATGATGACTGTAAGTTTGACCTTTTTACTGCAAGCTCAAATTTGCGTCCCCATACATTTGTATGGGGAAAATGTTGAAAAGTTATTTTCTCAGAATGTATCGAAGAGTAATGGCTGAAACTTACAATACATGATTAAAGTAGTAAAAACATTTTAGTTATAATCAAAATTTTGTCCCTTGAGGGTTATCTGCCCTTGCCACTGAGCTATATACATGTATAAAATTTTGTTATTTTTAAATGTCTTCTTCTCTGAAACTGGATGAGCTATTTTCACCAGATTTCACATGGGGCCTTCTGTGGAAACGATATTGCCAATTTGTTCAAATGGTTCCGTGCAACTGATCAAGATGGCCACCATCTCCATATAAAGTAAAAACTCTTGAAAATCTTCTTCTCCAGAACCAAGAAAGCTTTAGGCTGAATCTTGGTATATAGCATTGAGGACTCAAGCTCTACCAAGTTTGATCAAATGATGATCATAGGTTGACCTTTGACCTTTTTAAGGCAAGGTCAGTTTGCATCTGTATAGATTTATGTGAAGGGAAAAGTTGAAAAACCATTTTATTTCAATGTGTATTTAAGACTAATGGCTGAAACTTACAATGTATGATAAAAGTAGTAAAACATTTTAGTTAGGATCAAAATGTTGCCCCCTGAGGGATATCTGCCCTTGCTCCTTTGCTATATACAGTTATGAAACCATGAAATCTTTAAATATCTTCTTCTCTGAAACCATGTGACCAATTTCACCAGGTTTCACATGGGGCCGTCTGTCGAAAGGATGTGACACTTTGTTCAAATGGTTCTGCATCATTGAACAAGATGGCTATGCCCATTTTTGGTAAAAACACATAAAAGTCTTCTTCTCCAGTACTAAGGAAGCTTTGAAGCAGAATCTTGGTACACAGCATTGGAGACCCAAGGTTTACCAAGTTTTTATTTTTTAAATGATGAGATTAGGATGACCGTTGACCTTTTTTATGGTATGGCCAAATTTGTGTCCCAGTTGCTGTGGCAACACTGGAAAGTTGCATGGCATTTGCAAATATGCAGGTGAGTGAATTATGGCCTATGGGCCTCTTGTTTTTTCCACCCACAAAATACATGGCACTGAAGTTTTCTAATTTTAATATAGCAGAGATATATTGTGGGTTCGGCTAAGTGCTCAACCAAGCCTCTTTCTCACATTCTAACACAAATCCTAACCACAGCTAAAGAAGGCCTTCGGAAGTATTGTGATGCTGCATATGCCAGAAGTGGTGTTAATCAGATGTGGATCCTGAAAAACTCCAAAGAGCTTTTAGAAAACCTAAAAGCACAATCTCTTCATTCAGTCAACAGTATAAAATCTTTCGATTCATCTACTCTTTACACTACTATTCCTCATGATAAATTGAAGTCCAAATTAAAGGAAGTTATCAACCAGTGTTTCTTCTACAAGAACGGTAACCGTCGATTTCAGTATTTTGTCATTGGCTACAAAGACACATACTTCGTTCAGGATCACTCTGATGCACCACAAAAATACTCAGATGCAGATGTCATAAAGATATCTAATCAACAATATCACATGGAGTTCGGCGGATGGATATTTCAGCAAACAATCGGTATACCGATGGGTACTAACTGTGCACCGTTACTTGCCGACTTGTTTTTATACTTGTATGAGGCAGAGTTTGTACAGTCTCCTCCAAGCAGGCAAGAAACACCTCGCTCACCTATTCAGTTTCACCTACAGATATATCAATAATGTATTGTCTCTGAAAAGACAAAATTCACAGAATATTTGGAATTCATCTATCCACGTCAGTTTGAAATAAAGGAAACAATGGAGACTACAGCCTCCTTCTCATACTTGGATTGTTATCTCTACATTGACAATAGAAAGCTTACTACCAGGCTTTACGACAAACAGGATGACTTCAATTTTCCCACTGTTAACTTTCCATTCCTGAGCAGAAATATCTCTTCTGCACCAGCATATGGCGTTTACATTTCACAGTTAATCTGTTATGCCAGAGCCTGTTCAAATTATCAGGACTTCATGGAGCATGGGAATTAAGTGCTCACTACAAAGTTGTTAAGCCAGGGGTATCAAAAAACTAAACTGGTAGCAACACTTAACCCTTTAAATGCCAAGGAAATCTGCATCTGAAAATGTTGTCTGTTTATGTAGTCTGCTGAATATTCTTCCAAACATTTCAAACCTGTTTTTGCATATAGGCAAACAGTTTGGACCCTGATCAGACTGTTCATAGAGGAGGTCTGATCTGGGTCCACACTGTTTGCAAAAAGGACTTCTAAAATCAGAAGCAGATGAGAAAGCAGACGACAATTTTTGTGATTGGCCGTTTAAGGGTTAAGAAGTTCAATGGGAGACACCATGATCTGGTTAATCCCTACAATGTGGCAGTTTCCAGAATTATTTTTGATGTTTTTGCCAATGACGCACCATAAGTAGACTTCCAAAATCCCAGACATATGCTTCTACCGTCATTTCCTTCGTTCAGGCCTATGGGCATGGTGGGCGAAGCTTGCTTACCAAGTAATGCTTACAATCCGCGGACGTCTGATTACATACTTTATTCTGGGGTCCATGTCTGTTGGTCTGAACATTCTGATTTGTCATTTGTTTACGGATTCATGAGTTTGGATTATGGCTAAGGTACCATGACCACAACTACTTATCTGAGAATTATTACAACCTAATTGCCATCCAGACCACAAATGTATGGTATTCTTACTTTCAAAGAAAATTGGTAAATTATGATCTGTTTAAGTTGTTTGAGAGAGTTTTGCATTTCAAAAACTTTCTGTATAGGCGCCACAAAAACCAAACTGTCCAAGAACTTATTCAAACAGAAAAATAAAAATAAAAAGATGCATATATTTGTTTTTGTTAAAAATGCACAAAAATTTAAGGACTGTTTTCTTTGTCTTTGCCTGTAATTATGCTAGCTTTCTGAAATTTCAGGATACCATTGAACTACCTTGTTATGATAGTCACACTGGCTATAACAGTTCTGGTGATGGTGACATGGGAAGAGGGTGCATTTGGTAAACCACTGTAAGTATATAGTAATACATAAAGGGATATGTCAGGTTACATTTTTGAGTATTTTTTCACTTCTTTGTACAAAAAAGGAGAGAAAAAAAGAGACATATTGTGGGCCTTCATTAAATGCTTCACCAAGATTATTCTAATGTGTGTTTGAGACCAGATACAACATAATCTTTTGAATGGAAACACATGAACCCCAAGTATAGGGACACATCGACATGCGCTAACAGTATATACCCAGAATTTGGCATCTCATCAGGATTATCACTGTTTGCACTCATCCAGCAATTTCTAGACACATCAGTAGGAAGTAAAATTAACCCTTAAAATGCCAAGAAAACCTGCATCTGAAAATGTTGTCTGTTTATGTCATCTGCTGAATATTCTTGCAAATTTTTTCAGACCTATTTTTGAATACAGGCAAACAGTGTGGACCCAGATCAGACTGCTCCTAAAGGAGCAGTCTGATCTGGGTCCACACTGTTTGCAGAAATGACTTTAAAATTCACAAGCTGATGACAAAGCTTGTAAAATTTTGGTTGTAAAATTTACAAGATATTTGAATAGGCGTGTTTCATAATGAGTGTCATCGTCACACTTTTTGTTTCAGCTCACATATTTTTGAAGTGATGCATGGATTTCATTCGATGTCTGCAGAAGTTTATATCATTGTAAAAGACACGTCAGGTGCAATATTGTTAATCGTCCGCCAAATTTTGGCTGAGTTAGCCCTTTTTCCACAGTTTAAAAGAAATTGTGTGCCTTTTTTAGTCAGAACGATTAAAAAAGATATGTCTTAGCGCCATATAAAAGGGCATTACAAAAACACGCCTATGCAAATATATAGAAAATTTCGCCACCAAAAACAGCAAGTTTTCAGATAAAAAATCTGATATTTTTCATATTTCTGCTCAAAACATAGATAAAAAAATAAATAAATAAAGACTTTTTTGGGGGGCAGAAAAAAGGTCCTTATGGACACTTTCATCACCAACCCCTCGACCCCTCCCATTTCTACCCGCCGCATTACGAAAACATGCCTATTTAAATATACATAAAATTTTACCACCAAAAAATGAAAATTTTCAGATAAAAAATTCTGATATTTTTCATATTTCTGCTCAAAACATAGATTGTGGGTACTCATTAGAACTGCCTCACCAAGGTGGTTCTAACGAGTACCCACAATCTATGTTTTTGAGCAGAAATAAGAAAAATAATGTATACCCCTGTAAACCCCAGTTTTACTATATAAAAGTGGGGTTTAAGGGGGTCAAAATTATATAGGTATGTTTTCGTTATGGTATGCACAAAAAAATTTCTTATTCCACCTTAAAAGCATATGTTTTTGGTACTCATTAGAAGCACCTCATCAAGGTTCTAATGAAGACCCACAACATATTTTTATGTCTCCACCATTCAAAGAATGGTGGAAAGGGCATATAGTGTTACCCATGTTCGTCGGTCTGTCCCCGTCCGTGTCCAGCATGAGCAATTTGCGTTTGAGTTTTTCTGACAGGGGGCATCCGTGTCCTTTGGACATATCTCTAGTTTCATGGCAAAATAAGAAAAATATTGATGAAAAGCATCTTATCTGGCACTATGCATGTTTTAGTTTAAACATATTTTATTTTTATAAATACAGATACAGTACATATCAACTTGAACATATTTCAACTGGGATTCAGAAAAGAAAAAGTCAAAGACTTACCGGTATATAAATCTGTCTCCCATAATGCCTGTTTTAGAATGTTGTCACCTGCAGTTTTGAATGTTATTAAAGCATCAAATAGCACAGACTCAGGCAGAAAGTTGATCTTCTGAACTCTGTCAACTAAATTATTAGCATACATGTGTTGATATTTGTTTTTATTTTTTATTTTTTTTTATTTTTCACCAAATATACTGCTTGACTTTTCATTCAAATTGTCAGTGCTGTTTGTCAATGATAAAATATTTCCAAATTTTAGGAGATTTCTACGGAACCCAGGAAGGGACATGCTAGTTTTATTTTTTAAGTTGTCGGAACAAGACAATATCTTGTGTGGACAAGATATGAAGGAACATTGCTAGCTTTATTTTTTAAGTTGTCGGAACAAGACAACAAATATTATCTTGTCTACAGAAGATAATATTTTGTCCACACAAGATGATATCTTGCCCACACAAGATAAAACTTTGTCTGCACAATAAAATATCATGTCTGCACAAGATAATATCTTGTTTAGAGAACTTATTATCTTGTCCACATAACTTATTCTCTTGTCTGCACACGTATTATCTTGTTCACACAACTTAATCAGACACCTTGATTGGCTGATTTTTATTTATTGCAATGTGGTGGATCTAGTGCAATCCAAGAAACCTCCATTTTGTCCAAGAAGGGATTCAGGCAATCAGTGAGCATCAGTGTGTTATTCCTTCAAATAAAGAAGTTTTGTAGACAAGATAGCATCTTGTGCAAACAAGATTTTATGTTGTCTGAACAAGATGATATGTTGCACAAAACAATATATTATTATCTTGTCCGAACAAGATATTACCTTGACCAAACAAGATATTTAGTTGTCCAGACAAGATAATAAGTTGTCTGAACAAGATATTATCTTGTGGTAGCAAGATATTATCTTGAGCAAACAAGATATTACATTGTCTGGACAAGATAATAAACTATCCAAATAAGGTATGAGTTTGTGTGAAAAAGATATTACTTTGTGCAAACAAGACACTAAATTTTCTAGACAAGATAATAAATTGTTAGAACAAGATATCTTGTGCAAATAAATTATCTTGTGCAGACAAAATATTTTCTTGTGCAGAAAAGATATTTTATTGTACAAACAAGATATTATCATGTTCAGACTACTTAAAAACAAAACTAGCATGTCCCTTCCTGGGTTCTGCATAATTAACATATTTGATGTCTGTATGTTAAAGATTTTTATGAGACTGTGAATTTTTGAAATAAAAATATATTCATTGTTCATTACAGATACCAGCCAGCCTACCGTTTCACCAATGCAGGAACAGGTATATACGTCCTAGGAGGGATACACAATTTTCTGTCGTTGGGAATATTCTTCAGCTATATTATATCAAACAGGCCTACATTTCCATCATTTGGTGATATAGTAAAAGTATTCAGGTAAGTTGGCTGTATATATCATTTAAGGGGAATGCATAAACTTTTAGCGGAAACAAATCTATCAAACTTTTTGCCTCTCCTCTGAAAGGGGATTTACTCTAACAGGAAATAATTTGCTCCCAAACTCCCTTCTGAAAAGGGATCAACTCTGAAGGGGAAGAATTTGCTCCATTTGGGGATGAATTCTTTCCTTTTATAATAGACACTTTTTAAGAAGGGACTTGGTATAAAAAAAAAAACAAAAAAAAGCAGGAAGTCTCCCTAGTAAAACATTACCCAAAAATAAAGTCTGTTCGTATGTATTGACTTGAAACAGACCTCTGTACTCAATTTGTTTTAATACTCAAACGGTAGAGATCCATACTAACCTAGAAATCTGTGCAGTCTGGGCATAACTCCAGATAAGGTTTTTTTTTTTTTATAATTTGGAAAGTGTTGATATTTTCAATATCATGCTGTATATGCTAGTTTAAATGTTCTATATGCCTTTAACATCCTTATATGCAGAGATAAAAACAAACTGGCACCCAGTTGCCTAAAACTACCAGGGCCCAGTTGTTCAAAGCGTTGTTAGCTTAACAAGCTCGTTAAGGGTCATTTCGTTAACTGTTTTAGCGGATTCAATATACAGTATTCTGATATTTTTTGCTGAAAAAATGTGAATAGCTTTTGCACTGCAAAAGCTACTCACATTTTTTCAGCAAAAAATTTCAGCATATTTGCATATCACTCGATGTAAATTTTAACGAATCGTTAACTAATGACATCGTTAGCTTTGAACAACTGGGCCCAGATCACCATATGGAGAATCTAAGAAGGTAGTAACACATGTTGAAAGACCTATTTTGTGTGATTTTCCTGTATTCTAAAGGGAAATTGAGATAACTGATTTTCTTTTTTCTCCATGAATCATTAGAAGCATCTACGCAAGGCCAACAACATATGTTTGCATTGAGGAATAAACAAAAAAGATAGCAATGCTTTTCAGTCGATCTGGTGTAAACAAACATAAGATACCAAACCTGCATGGCACAGATATTTTGATTGGTCTTAACCATCACTGTTTGAGTATTAACCCTTATCCAGCTGAATAATTTAATTATCCACACCCATTTCTGACTATTAGCCATCCATGTTACATCATATAATGTTTTAGTTCAAATTCACAAAGTGAATGACAATGTAGATCCTGATCAGATGGCTTCTTCAGATGGCTTCTTCAGAAGCCATCTGATCTGGATCTACACTGTTTGCAAAGGTAGAGGTTGTTGTGAACAGCAGGATAAGGGTTAAAACAAAATGAGTGCTCTGAGGAACTGATACCATTTCAACTCTGACTAAAATATTTACTTTTTTTTTCATTTGGGGCTATGCTTAAAGTCTCCATATCCCTCAAAAAGCCAACTCTATGCCCCCACCATTTTCAATGGTGGTGGGGGGGTGGGGGGGGGGGGCATATAGTATCACCGCTGTCCGTCAGTCCCCTACATAACACAAATGGTTTTTGTGCGATATCTTTTGAAAGGATTGGTGTATGGGATTGAAATTTCATACACAGGTATATAATCATAAACTGTAGGTCAAGTTTGGTTTAGGGTAAAATTCACCAAGTATTTTGGGAGTTATGGCCCTTTTTCAACTTTGAAAAATTTTCACCTTTGAAAATTGGTTTCTGTGCGATATCTTTTGAAAGGATTGATGATTGGATTTAAATTTTATACACAGGTATATAATCATAAAATTACACACAGGTATATAATCATAGATCAAGTTTGATTTAGAGTAAAATCTACCTTTTATTTTGGGAGTTATGGCCCTTTTTTAACTTTGGAAAATGGTTTCCGTTCCATCCATAACTTTTGAAAAGATTAGTGTATTGGATTCATATTTTATACACAAGCATATTATTATAAAATACAGGTCAAGTTCGATTTAGGGTAAAATCCACCAATTATTTTGGAGTTACAGCCCTTTTTCAAGTTAAAAAATAGTTGAAAAATGGTTTCCGCTCGATATCTTTTGAAAAAATTAGCCTATTGGATTTAAATTTTATACACAGGTATATAATCATAAAATGTTGGTCAAGTTCAATTTAGGGTAAAATCCACCAATTATTTTGGGAGTTATGGCCCTTTTTCAACTTTTGAAAATGGTTTCCGTTCAATAACTTTTGAAAAGGTTAGTGAATTGGATTCATATTTCATACACAAGCATATAATTATAAAATATAGGTCAAGTTCAATTTCAAGTTGAAAAATAGTTTCAGCTTGATATCTTTTGAAAACATTACTGTATTGAATTCATATTTAACACACAGATATATAATCATAAAATAGAGGTCAGGTTCGATTTAGGGTAAAATCAACCCATTATTATGGGAGTTATGGCCTTTTTTCAAAAAATGTTTTCCTTCAGAATTTTTTTTTTAAAAAAGATTGATTGATGTATTGGATTCATATTTTATACACAGGTAATTAATCATAAAATATGGTCAAGTTCGATTTAGGGAAAAGTCTGCCAATTATTATGAGAGTTATGGCCCTTTTTTCAACTTTGTTTTTTGCAAAATGAATGCATGTGGGTGAGGATGGCCCTGGATGGGGCATCTGTGTCATACTGACACATTTCTAGTTTTATAGAGAAAGGTTTAATAAATTGATATTTAATATTAATATGATCATAAAATTGGCATCTGACAGCATGTAAAATTTCAGTTAGTCTCTCGTTTTTGAACTGTATCTTTGATACAACATGGTTGTAAAGCTAACATGGCTTTTGCTTTGGATCAGAGCAATAATGATATAAAGAAGTTTTGATGTACCATAAAGAATTGCTTAGCTCTGTATAGCTCCATATATCCTAGTTCTCTATATATATGGTAGAGGAACATGGAGGTCCAGATTGCATGGACTTGTTAATGTAGTGTGTCTATAAAAGTTTTCTCCTTTTGGAAAATAGTGGCAAACTCTCCCGGTTTATCCATTCAAGTTGATGTTTTGTGCAGGAAACCAGATGAAGACTCAGAAGATGAAGGCAAGGCTTGGAATGAGAAAAAAGGAGAATCTCATCTTGAAATTTCTGCCTATGGTATCAAGACTATTTATTATGTGGTGAGTCCACCATCATTTTAGCTTCTTGGAGAAATATATGGACAGGTCTTAGGTGCATTGGTTATTGGAACCAAGCATTCTTGATTTCGAAAATCGGCAAATAAGTCTTTATTGTAATACAATATCTTTTTTTCAACCCCTCATGCCAAACTCACTCTTCAACCCTCTCCCTGGGTTAGGATGACTTTTCTTTCACCCTCCCAGGTAAGAGATGACTGATACAAAACAACATACAAAATGGTACTTCTTCAAAAACACATGCAAAGGAACCACAGCTGAAATTCGCCTTGGAACAGTTAACTCTTTTCTTGCTTAACCTGACATGCCCTGTCTTAGAAAACAGTGTAGATCCAGATAAGTTGGCTTCTTAGAAGCCAACTGATCTGGATCTGCACTGTTTGTCATTAAATATGTGAATTTCTATCAAAAACCTGGATCAAGTAATCTGATTGGCTGAAAATTAGAAGTGGGTGTAGCATCTTAATTTATTCAGCAAGGCAAGGGTTAACCAGCACAGCTGTTGCAGGGACTTAAATATACCGGTACTTTTTTTTTCCTTGCACCAAACCTAACCCTTAACCCTGATACAGCTGATACAGTTTCAGATACACATGATTGTTTGGTTCCATGTAGGGATTCCCTAACTCTATATATATATGACCTAATTACCGCACATACCCCTATTAGCCCACAGTCAAGCAGTTCCATTGTCTTCAGATTACAGCCAATGCCTATTGACTTGCCAGTGCAATTTAAATGAGTATCCACAACATATGATCTTATAAAGAAAAAAAAAAAAAAAAAAAAAAAAAAAAAACATTGCAAAAGCATCATTAGATAAGTCCTTTGCTGATTTTTTTTTAAAGTGTACCCTTAGTATAGGTGGATACATAATTTACCACAAGTTTTCCTAGTAATTTTGAAAAACCTAAGTGCATATTGCAGTGATTTGGTGGATTACAGTAACTTTTCGATACTTTGATGAAACAAAGATGAGGGCTCTATTACAAACTGACAATCTGGGCCCGGTTGTTCAAAGCTAATGATGTCGTTAGTTAACGATTCATTAAAATTTACATCGAGTGATACGCAAATATGCTGAAATTTTTTGCTGAAAAAATGTGAGTAGCTTTCGCAGTGCAAAAGCTACTCACATTTTTTCAGCAAAAAATATTAGAATATTGTAGATTGAATCCGCTAAAACAGTTAACGAAATGACCCTTAACGAGCTCGTTAAGCTAACGACGCTTTGAACAACTGGGCCCAGAGTAAAAGACAACCAGAATGGACCTGATTACATATGAGTAAGGTTAGGCACTAGTAGTCTATAGACAACATTTAGGATTGAGCTATTATTTGGTCTATGGCCAACCCACCATCATGCAATTAAAGAGAGTACAGTTAATAACCTGTTTTAATTATTTTGAAAAATCAGACTTACCAACAACACTTATAAGTGTGTAAGGTAAGACACCTTAATGTAGCAGATTTTCAAGCCAGTGTTATACATGTATTTAGAAATTCAGAGTACTAATGAAAAAGTTAAGTTTTATTTATTGTGTAGCATTGTTTTAGTAGGGTGCTCAACATTATGCTGAAAGACATTCTGATCCTGATGCTATGACATTTGGTTAAGTATGGATTTGGTTGACACGATCTTTCAGCACGCAAATTTTGGTTGCATGAGAAACAAAGGTCAGGTATAACATTCCATTAAATTTGGAAACCTGAATTATTTTGATGAGAACTCATTTAAGAAATTAATCTACAGTAGCATATTCGTTTATTGACCATACGGATATTTACCTAAGCATGCTTAATTATTTTTGTTTGAATGGAAGGCGATCAACCAGAAGTGTCATGGTGCCATAAAGATTGTAAAGGTATATATTGCGTAGCAAATCTTGTTTGAATTTAGCACCAATCTTTGAGTGAGACTGTAAAGGGGTAAGTAGAAATCATCTCAATTTATTCAGCATTCCATTCTGTTCATTGTTGACACTGATCTATACTGCTTGTGATAACATCAACTTCAAAATGGATGCACCAACATTTGTTTTGAGTTACATTCGTTTTGAAAAGTTTTTGTTTGATTTTGGAGAATTTTCAAAGTAATAATTTTATTCTAGACTGATTTAGCATGGATTAATTTTCTTTAAATTCAAGGTAAATTCGGGTTAAACAGAAAAGGTCAAAGCATAAATATCAAATTTCAAAAAGGACTGATAGTGTAATGGGCCTGCTAATTGAACACATTATTGAAGGTAGAGAATAAGTAAACAAAAGTAACAAAGATTCACTGCGCCTACATTATCAACTAATTTTGACTTAAATCAACAAAATTTAGACAAAATGTTGTAATCGATCAAAAATCATAGTCAACCAAATGTTATATCTACCAAATGTCATACCTGACCAGATGTTGTAGTGACAAAACGTGGAAGTGTTTTAGTAGTTTAGCAATTAGCATTTTTTTAACAACTTTTAAGATCACTAATGTTGAATATATGCTCTTGCAAAATGACTAAGCTGATCTATACAGTGGACTCTTTTTATCTTGAAGTCAAAGGGATTCTCTGAAATACTTTGAGCCATTGATACCTGGACATATCAGATTTGCAGAATTGAGGAAAAAAAATAATTGAACAACCACATTTCACAAATGAATATACATGTATAATTTGATTCTTGAAGTTAGAGATATATTGAAAATATTGTGGAAATGAGAGCTGTATTGAAAATATTGTGGAAATGAGGAGAAATTTCTCCTTAGGAGCAATTTCTCCTCTTTTCCACAATATTTTATTACCTGTTGTTAGATTTATATGTTTAAACAGGGACCAAATTTTCACTTTGAGATAAACGGTTATTCGAGATAAGCAAAGTAGAGTTAACAAGATCGACTGTATATCGAGGGTTGAGCGCAAGACTATAGTAACTCAAACATATTTTTGAAACCCTTGTTTAGGGGCAGCTTGGACCCTTTGTAAACAATGTAAATTTAGGTGCCATTGCTCATACGAGCAATGGCACCTAAATTTTCATTGTTTACAGAAAGAAATGTTGTAATCTTCATAACGCCTTCATGGTGAGGAGATTAGGTTTGGGGGAAAACAACCATCTGACTTACGCCAGTCTTGCGCTCAACCCTCGATATATATATATCCCATACGATGTTGTACATGTGACATTTCCATTGAGATCATTGATCCTATCCTGTTTATTTTGAAAATTGAAGACTACTTAAGCTGGCACTAGGGGGCTTATGCAGCCTTGCAAACTACAGTGTTGCATATGAAGAGACTCAATCAAACCGAGTCTCCGGTTTTTGTGATTTTGTGTGTTCTTTGTTTCCAAAAGCAATCCTTATTGACTTTTATATCACTATCAAACTATGAAAATTGTTCATTGTCAAAAATGCAGTGTCTAATTTGGACCTGTAATAACTCTACGTATTGGGACAGATAGGCCTTTGCAAACAGTGTAGACCCAGATCAAGATGCCACAGAATGTGAATCAGGATCTACACTGTTTGCAATACATACAGCAATGTTTTAGACACATCAACAGGTAGTAGAATGGACTAGTTCAAATTTTAGGACAAGTATGGTTAGTAGGTAAGGTGTCCCAATACTTAGGGTAAATACGGTAGTCAAAAAAGTTTCAAGTGTCTGTGTTGCATCCTTTTACGTTCAGTTCACTGTTTCAACCTAAAACAAGAGATATTGCACATTGACGTATCATGGCAAAATACCGTAATAACTCTTAAGTATTGAGACAGACAGGCCTGAGCAAACGGTTTAGACCCAGGTCAAACACTGCTCAGTGCAGTGTCTGATCAGGGCCTACACTGTTTCCCAGCTAGCATTCTTCATAAATCTATAGCGGGCCGTTACTACCCTGATGGGCCGATAACGGCCCACTATAGATTTATAAAGAATGCTTACTGGGTTGTGACTCATCCAGCAATATTTTAACCACACATCAGCAGGTAGTGGAACAGACATTTTTCAAATTTTAACACAAGTAATGTAAGGAGTTGAGGTGCCCCATTACTTAGGGTAAATACGGTAAGGAATGGCAAACAGCATCAAATCATTCATCAGACACAGTATCTTGCGTCTCACATGCCATACACAGTGCTTAGTTGAATGGCAATTCTCGAAAAATTTCTGTCATCTTATTTCTTGCACACCGGATAAGGGAATCCTGGGTTATTCCCCAGGGTAGAAATTCTTATCCTACCCAGGATAAGATAAAAATCGAGAATTCTCGCGTGTTTTGGTATACACTGGTTGTATGGGACGTCACATATGCCATCGTTAAGGTTGACGTCAGTGAGCCTAATGGTGTCATTAAACATTACTTAATATTATCAGAGTATGCTGCAAATCTGCAATCGAAGTACGGTAAGTGCATTATTAAAAATCCATGTTCAGAAATGAAAGGTATGCAAGAAAAAGAATCCATCATGGATGTGAGGGGTAGATAGAAAAATACTTCCCTTGAGATCACAGTCTGGCATCACTGGGCAAGCCTTGTGATGCCAGACAGTGATTTTTGGGACCAATTTTTCTATCTATCCTGTACACCCATGATAGATCCTTATAATCCGTTTCTCAGGATCCCAGTCTGGTATCACTCGGCAAGCCTCATGATGCCAGACAGTGATCCTCGGCATGAATTTTTCTATCTATTTCTCACACCCATGACATTCTTATATTGTTTCAGCTATTTTTGGCCTGTTCGGCAGCAGGGACAGCAACAGATGGCTATTTTTTTGCCTTCCACTTGCTACACATAACAGAGTTAAACCAGCTCTTGAAACGAGTCATTCAAGCTGTAACAACTAATGGTAAGATAAGCCAGGATACTGGATTAGGACTTTTGTGGTTGATTGTTTACAATCAAGCCATAGTATAGTCCACATGATTATCATTGACCAATGTAATTAAATTGTGCATTAGACGAAATCCAGGAAATGGTTATTTATAGCCCTGCTATTCTTGTTGCTGTAGAGGGGATTATCTGTAAATCCTGGACTGGGACATTTAGGACATTGGCAAACAGTGCAGAACCTGACCAGATGCCACAGAATGCATGTCTAATCAGGGTCTTCACTGTTTGTTTAAATTAAAGGGAGGGATTTGGGGGTGTGGGGGGGGGTGGGGGGGGGCGAGTGGGGAGTGGGGAGTTTAAGAGCTAAATGAAACAGTCTTAAGTCCCATTTCAGGACCAATTTTCCAGGCACTGCGAAAACACGCCTGTTCAAATATATAGAAAATTTCACCTCAAAAACTGAAAATTTTCAGATAAAACTCTGATACTTTTCATATTTCTGCTCAAAATATAGATTTTGGGCACTCGTTAGAACTGCCTCAGTGAGGCAGTTCTAACGAGTACCCACAATCTATGTTTTTGATCAGAAATAAGAAAAATAATATATAACCCTCTAAACTCCAGTTTTTCTATATAAAAGTGGTGTTTAAGGGGGTAAAGATTATATAGGCATGTTTTCGTGATGTTTCTCTCGGTGACAATAGACCACAAGTGCTGTAAGTGCTTTGATTTGATTTTAGTGATGGGATTGCATAAACAACAGTAGAATTTCTACCATTATTCACAAGAGGACAAATCAGAAACAGAAAATAGTAAGACTCATTAGGAAAACATACAGTCAACTCTTGCTATCTCGAATTCCAAGGGACCCTCTGAAATACTTCGAGATATCCGTACCTCGACATATTAGATTTGCAGAATTGAGGAAAAAATAATTCGAACAACCACGTTTAACAAATATATATGTAATTGGACTCTTGGAGTTAGAGATATATTAAAAATATTGTGGAAAAGAGGAGAAATTGCTCCTTAGGAGCAATTTCTCCTCTTTTCCACAAATTTTTTTACCTGTTCTTAGATTTTCATGTTTAGGCAGGGACCAGATTTTTGCTTCGAAATAAGTGGTTATTTGAGATAAATGAGGTCGAGATAATGAGAGTCAGCTATACTTATATAATTTTGACACTGTTGAACCCCATTTTTATAAAGTAAAACTGGGGTTTACAGTGGTATCCATTATTGTTCTTATTTCTGCTCAAAAAAGTAGATTGTGGGTACTCATTAGAACTGCATTGGCAAAGTGGATCTAACGAGTACCCATATCTATGTTTTGAGCAGAAGTATAAAAAATATCAGAATTTTTATCTGAAAAGTTTCTGTTTTTGGTGGTGAATTTTTCAAAATATTTGAATAGGTGTGTTTTTGTAATGTTGATGGATTGACCCTGGTCATAAGAAATAATGAAAAAGTACAACAGTCTTGACTCCCACTTGCAAATTTTGTGGAACTCTATTGTATGAGAGCAATATCATTACAAAAACATGCCTGTTCAAATATACTGAAAATTTTATCCCTAAAAAATGAAAACTTTCAGATAAAAAATTTTTGATATTTTTCATATTTCTGCTCAAAGCATAGATTGTAGGCACTCCTTAGAACTGCCTTAATGAGGCAGTTCTAACACATACCCACAATCTATGTTTTTGAGCAGATATAAGAAAAATAATGTATAAACCCCTGTTTTACTATATAGAAGTGGGGTTTTAAGGGGGTCAAAATGATATAGGCATGTTTTTGTGATGGTCAAAGGACAAGAAACTACAATCATCACGAAAACATACCTATATAATTTTGACCCCCTTAAACCCCACTTTTATATAGTAAAACTGGGGGTTGCAGGGGTATAAGTTATTTTTCTTATTTCTGCTCAAAACATGGATTGTGGGTACTCGTTAGAACCGCCTCACTGAGGCGGTTCTAACGAGTATCCACAATCTATGTTTTGAGCAGAAATATGAAAAAATATCACAGTTTTTTTATCTGAAAATTTTTAATTTTTGGAGGAGAAATTTTCTATATATTTGGATAGGCATGTTTTCGTAATGAATATTAGCATTTGATCTCAAAGTACAGAGTGATGCTTTATGGCCTCAACACAAGTACTTGATAACAGTCAAATCAAAAAAGGTACATTAAATCTTAACTCTTAAAGTGAGGTCACAAATTGCTGCAATAGAGAATATAAACAGAGAATATAAAAAACGTTTAAAGTGAATTAACTGCCTAGCAGACAATTCACTTGAAAAGCAATTTATTTTCTCTGAAAAATAAATAAACAACAATTAGAATGTCATCTGCTACAATTTCGCTGAGTGCTTTAATAGTTGACCAAGTGAGTCCAGTTCACTTTCTTGTATCACATAATAGTCCAACCCTTGATTATTTAACTGGTATGAATAGTTTGCTTTCAGCAGTAGGTATGTTCGCAAACACTAATTACCATTCTTTTAGATGAGAGTTTCAGAATTCATCACGAAAACATGCCTATATAATTTTGACCCCCTTAAACCCCACCTTTATATAGTAAAACTGGGGTTTACAGGGGGTATACATTATTTTTCTTATTTCTGCTCAAAAACATAGATTGTGGCTACTCGTTAGAACCGCCTCATCGAGGTGGTTCTAACGAGTACCCACAATCTATGTTTTGATCAGAAATATGTAAAATATAGGAATTTTTT
This sequence comes from Anodontia alba, assembly GCA_964016985.1. Lineage (NCBI taxonomy): Eukaryota > Metazoa > Mollusca > Bivalvia > Lucinida > Lucinidae > Anodontia > Anodontia alba. The sequence continues at coordinate 44,564,126 of OZ024832.1, read as the reverse complement.
ATCTGAAAATTTTCATTTTTTGGTGGTAAAATTTTCAGTATATTTGAATAGGCATGTTTTCGTAATGGACATGTTTTTGATTTACCCTCCAATTATTGATTACATACAATATTAGTATCCATTTTAGTGGACATTTTTCACAGAGTAGCGTTTTTTATTAATGAGCAGTTACCTGTTTGTTAATTTTTGAAGCTTACACAGGCATCCCTGGAATCATTTTTACATTAACTCTTATGTCTGGCCTTGGTGGCTTAGTCTGATGCCCATCCTACTAATGATCAGGAGGTCATGGGTTCAATCCCTGGCCGGTCCGGCAACATTCTTTTGTGAGGGCCGATCATGAAATATTTTCTATTTTCATTCTCTCCATTCCCCTGATTCAAGAAGGGCTGCTGTCAGTTTCTGGTGAAAGAATGTGTACAAGTACTGCTTAACCTCCTAGAGAACTAAACATGTCCAGGAAAAGTTTGGTTAGATAAAGTGACTGGCTCAAGATGACCTTAATAATGTTGATTGGGCTGTAAAACTCCAAACCAACCAACGTTAACTCTTTAATCCCTGCAGAACAAACCATGTACCTTTGCAAACAGTGTAGATCCAGATGAGATGGCTTGTAATAAGCCATCTCATCTGGATCTACACTGTTTGCCATTTAGTTTTTGACTGACACCCTGTTTTTTGACTGACACCCTGGCTGACATCTAATAGTATTGACTTGGCTATAAAACTCCAAACAAACCAACTAACATTAACTCTTTAATCCATGCAGAACAAAACATGTACCTTTGCAAACAGTCAGGATCAGATGAGATGGCTCATAACAAGCCATCTCATCTGGGTCTACACTGTTTGCCATTTAGTTTTTTGACTGACACCCTGTTTGTAACAATGGGCATGTCCAAACTTAAAAGATGCAAGAGTTTTTTTTTCAGAAAGCCAGAGGTGAAAGGATTAATGCTTGGTTTTGTAAACTTTGGAGAATAAATTAACTCAGTATGCACTATGCAACAATAACAAGAAAAATAACCATCGTACAATGTGGATATAGCAGATAACTGTATGACATTTCTATATTTTTAACCCTTAAAGCGCCAAGAAAAACTGATTCTGAAAATGTCATCTGTTTATGTCGTCTGCTGAATATTCTTGCAGACTTTTCAAACCTTTTTTTTGCATACAGGCAAACAGTGTGGATACTGATCAAACTGCTCCTAAAGGAGCAGTCTGATCTGGGTCCACACTGTTTGCAAAAATGACTTTTAAAATCACAAGCAGATGACAAAGCAGACGACAATAGTTGTGATTGGCGCTTTAAGGGTTAATACTATAATCAATCAATATTTTCAGGTAAATCATTGATGTTAGTAGCTCTGCTAGGTTTAGCTATCTTCTACATCTATGCTCTGGTCCTGTTCGCATTCTACCGAGATTGGATGTGGTCAGCAAGCAATGGTCGTCATTGTAGAACAATCTATGAGTGTTTTGTCTCAGTACTACACCATGGTCTTGTGGAAGGGCCTTACACGGTAAGTACAAGCTTTTTTTTATGACACGCTATAGGGAAAATAGCTTTATTTGATATCATAACCATCCTATACATCTTTTGTATTCAATCTAATTACTCAACTGTGTGCTTAGGTTTTCAAAAATACTGGAAAAAATTTGTGGTAAAATATGTACCACCCTATACTAGGGGTATACTTTTTAAAAGCAAATCAGCGAAGGACTTATCAACTGATGCTTGTGTGATTTTTTTTTTTCTGATTTTCTTATAAAGGCATATGTTGTGGATACCCATTTGAATTGCATAAACAAGTCAATACAATTCAAATGGGTACCCACAACATATGCCTTTATAGAGAAGTACCGGTAGACAAAAAGTACACTGGCTGTATTCTGAAGACTTTATTATTGCTTGACTGTGTGCTTTTAGGGGTATGTGTGATAATTAGTTGGATAGGGTATGGATTGATGTTGGAGTCATTTGTGAAGGCAGAATATAGAAATAGAGAGGTTGATTATGTAAAATAAATCCTTGGAATGAGGAACTGATAATAATGTGGAATAAAATTGTAATAAGAATTGATAATAAATGTATATGTATTGTGTTCGAGTAGACTATGTTATGTTTACAAAAGTTGGTGTATTTTGCTGATGACCTGTCAGCAAAATACATTCACCCATTTATGCATACTTAAATAAACAAATCAAAGCGTATAATGTCAATGACCAATAATTTTTTAAGCCTTTCAGATACATGTTTGTATACATGTATACATGTATTTATTCATTTTTAATTAATGTGCTATTAAATTATAGTGAATATCATGTGTTTATATTCTATTTTTAACACTGTCAGACAATCTCAAATTCAAGATACATGTACCTCTTTCTTTAGTTTTACATAATTTGATCTTAATATTTTGTAAAAAAAGATTGTTATAGTTTGTGCTGTCCTTGATTATTAAAAAACTGGCCATATCCTTTCTGTGTTATAGCAGTTTTAAATCTAATTTGCTTAATTCATGCAAAATGATGCATAATCTTTTAGTTTAAAATTGAAATATATTGACCACCATAGTACCAGTTTTCTAGTTTAACATACATTTAAAAACTTGCAATGCAACTCATCTATAATCAACAGACTGCCCCAAGATAAAAACAATCACAGAATGTCCTCAATTGAAAACAAATTATTTCCATGTTTGCTTTGTGCTAGTTTAGTTCCATAGTGTTTGGATTTAAAATTACAGCAGTAATTTATGGTATTTGCCACAAATTGCCATCAACTCTGTATGTGTATCTTCAAGGAGTTAAAAGTTAACAAATTTTGACAGGCATTAGGACATTTCTGGCTAACAAGTGTATAATACTTTGTGACTATAGAGCATAAAGGCTGACAAAATGTTATTAAACAGTACTGGATGAATAGCTATAAGGATGAGCAAATGATGGTAGGTACCAGAAAATGCTGATGATGTAGGTTTCTGTTTAAAACAAATATTTCTTCTTAAATTTGTCAATAGACTTTTGACAAGTTCTACGAGACAGAGAATGAAAATGGAGCGGTAAGAAGATGCATGCAAATAAGTGTTACACATTCACCCCTAAATATCTGAAATGGATTATTGCTTTTTTAATTGTGGAACATAGGACAAAAACAGGGCCCAGTTGTTCAAAGCTAACGACATCGTTAGTTAACGATTCGTTAAAATTTACATCAAGTGATACGCAAATATACTGAAATTTTTTGCTGAAAAAATGTGAGCAGCTTTTGCAGTGCAAAAGCTACTCACATTTTTTCAGCAAAAAATATCAGAATATTGTGTATTGAATCGGCTAAAACAGTTAACGAAATGACCCTTAACGAGCTCGTTAAGCTAACGACGCTTTGAACAACTGGGCCCAGGATGGTAAACAATTGTATATCCTGTAAGAAGCCATATTATACACCACAACCTCTTTATAACACTATTGTGGGGGTCCATAACATAAACCATTTTATGGTCATTTTCAGTATAATCTATACATTTTTGGGATAAATGGTTATTTTTCAATATAATCTATGCATTTTTGGGATCCATCTTTGAACTGTATTATATCCAAAACTGTGTTGTAATGAACTGTGTTATAAAGAGGTTGTAGTGTATAGTTAACCCATAAGGGACTGTATACACTTGGATGAATTTCTGCAAGTCTTATGATGAGATCATTTCTGTGACTTCCTAGTTTGCATTCCTTTACATCAGTGCCTCAAAAAAGAGAAATGGTCTACTCTAAAAGGAAATAACTTGCTCCCTTGGAGCAAATATTTCCTTTTTTGAGTAGAACCCTTTTCAAAAGGCAGCCAAAACAACATTGACAGAGTAGCCTTCCATGGCGATGTATCCATTCCCCTTAAACTTTACATTTGAAAAGTAGCGGATAGTATTTCAAAATATTTTTACTGTTATACCCTGGCAAAAGGGCTTGACATGTTATATGAATAATCTTCAGGGCCCAGTTTTTCAAAGCTAACAACGTCGTTAGTTAACGATTCGTTATAATTTAAATCGAGTGATACACAAATATCCTGAAATTTTTTGCTGAAAAAATGTGAGTAGCTTTTGCAGTGCAAAAGCTACTCACATTTTTTCAGCAAACAATATCAGAATATTGTATATTGAATCCGTTAAAACAGTTAACGAAATGACCCTTAATGAGCTCGTTAAGCTAACGGCGCTTTAAACAACTGGGCCCTGCTTTATATAAGATGTCAAACCCTACTTCCTGGTAGAAATAATAAATATTACCTTGCTTTTTAAAATAGTCTGCAGACTCTTTCTGCTCTTTTAGTCTCAGCAGACTTTGTAAAAAAAAAAAAAAAAAGGTTAATACCCTTCTCTTGCTGAACATGACATGCTCTGTCCTAGCAAACAGTGCAGATCCAGATCAGTTGTCTTCTTCAGAAACCAACTGATCTGGATCTGCACTGTTTGTCATTAAATATGTGAATTCTATTAAAAACCCGGATCAAGTTATCTGATTGGGAAATTAGAAGTGGGCGTGGCATTTTAATTTATTCAGCAAGGCAAAGGTTAAGAGGAATAAATACCCTTTTAGGAGGGAGGGGCAACTGTCAAAACTGTTCTAGCATCCCTTCTTAAAAGGGGTATACTCTATGGACTTCTAGGTGATAATTCTTTCCTCTTTCCTCTTTCAGAAGGGGATTGATTTGTAGGAAAGCAAATATGAAGTCATAAAAAATGACTCACTTATACAAAATGATGGAAAATCTACCAAGTATATCTGGTCCACGGAAGGCAAAGTTGATGTGGCCTTTTGGGTAGAAAGGGTTAAACAATGATTACTGTATTTACCCTAATTATTGAGACACCTCAGCTGCTAACCACGCTTGTATTAATATTTGAACAAGTCCATTTTATTACCTTTAGTCCTGCTGAACCCAGATATGCCTTGCCTTTGAGCAGTGTAGATCCAGATCAGTTGGCTTCTGAAGAAGCCAACTGATCTGGATCTGCACTATTTGTCATTATTTATATGAATATGTATCAACAGCCTAGATCGAGTAATCTGATTGGCTGAAAATTAGAAGTGGGCATGGGATCTTAATTTATTCAGCATGATAAAGGTTAATATGTGAGAACTGCAGGATGAGTTGCAAACAATGAAGACCCAGGTCCTGCAGTTATAAAACTTTTTTTCATGCTCAACTCAGGCATTTTCATATTTGTTAGCAGAGAATTTTTCATGGTCAGCTATGTTTAGGAAGAAAGAAATTGGCATTGTTAGTAATTTGAGATTTATTAGCATGAAACATTTCATGCTCAGTTGAATTGAGCATGAAAAAAGTTTTATAACCTAGGGGCCTAATCTGTGTGTTTACTGTTCCTCAAGGCCTGTCTGTCTCAATATTTAGGGTAAATATGAACTTGTCATTGCTGCATGTTTTACAAGATTTATGCAGACAATTTTGTGCATCATTACGAAAACACACCTATTCAACTATATTGAAAATTTTACCACCAAAAAATGAAAATTTTCAGATAAAAAATTCTGATATTTTTCATATTTCTGCACAAAACATAGATTGTGGGTACTTGTTAGAACCGCCTCAACGAGGCGGTTCTAACGAGCACCCACAATCTATGTTTTGAGCAGAAATAAGAAAAATAATGTATACCCCTGTAAACCCCAGTTTTACTGTATAAAAGTGGGGTTTAAGAGGGTCAAAATTATATAGGCGTGTTTTCGTGATGATGATTTCACAAGAATATATCTATTTGTGCAATGAAGTGATAAAGGAAAATATTGCTTGCTAACATGGAATATGTGGCAGCTGCTTATTTTGTTTGTTGGTAACTAACTTTATTTAACTGTAAATTACAAATAACACATATACGAAAACTATTTATCAATAAGATCAGCCGTCCGTCAGTCCGTCCGTCTGTCAACATTTATGTCGACGTTCGACATTTATGTCAAAGTTAGTATTCTAATCAACTACAAGACTAAACAACCATCAAACCTTGCATGAAACATCTCCCTGACCTCCTGACTTTGCAACATAGGCGTCCGCTTTTCCGTATGTCTGTCCATTCGTCCGTCCGTCTGTCAACATTTATGTCGAAGTTCGACATTTATGTCAAAGTTGGTATTTTAATCAACTACAAGACTAAACAACCATCAAACCTTGCATGAAACATCTCCCTGACCTCCCGACTTTGCGACATAGGTGCCCACTTTTCCATTCGTCTGTCTGTTCGTCTGTCTGTCTGTCCGTCTCTTAACAGTTCTGTTATGTCGAAGTTCGACATTTATGTCAAAGTTAGTATTCTAATCAACTACAAGACTAAACAACCATCAAACCTTGTATGAAATATCTCCCTGACCTCCTGACTTTGCGACATAGGTGCCCGCTTTTCCATTCGTCTGTCCGTTCGTCAGTCCGTCTGTCTCTTAACAGTTCTGTTATGTCGAAGTTCGACATTTACGTCAAAGTTAGTATTCTAATCAACTACAATTCTACAACAACCATCATTCCTTGCATGACACATCTCCCTGACCTCCTGACTTGGCAGATATGTTGACCCAGTGACCTTGACCTATATTTTGCGCTCCATTGACTTTGACACAATTTACGTTGACGTTCCAGATCTTCTCAACTATAAGGCGTACAACTACCAAACCTTACATAGTGCTTCTTCTAGATGTACAGACTTCGCAGGTACCTTGACCCGGTGACCTTGACCTATATTTTGGGCTCCAGTGACTTTGACATATTTTGCGTCGACGTTCGATATCTCCTCAACTATAAGGCCTACAGCCATCAAACCTTGCAAAGTGCTTCTCCTCAATGTACTGACTTTGCAGATACCTTGACCTGATGACCTTGACCTATATTTTGGCTGCAGTGACTTTGACATAATTTACAACGTTCCAGATCTCCTCAAGTGTAAGACCTCTAGCCACCAAACCTTGCATAGTGCTTCTCCTATATGTACTGACATGGCAAGTATCTTGACCCGGTGACCTTGACCTATATTTTGCGCTCCAGTGCCTTTTACACATTTTACGTCAACGTTCAATATCTCCTCAACTGTAAGGCCTACAACCATCAAACCTTGCATAGTGCTTCTCAATGTACGGACTCTGCAGGTACCTTGACTGGGTGACCTTGACCTATATTTCACGCTCCATGGACTTTTACACCTTTTACGTCACCCTTCCATATGTCCTCAACTGTAAGGCCTTCTACCACCAAACCTTATATAGCACTTCTTCTCGATGTACTGACTCGACAGGTACCTTGACCTGGTGACCTTGACCTATATTGTGCACTCCAGTGACTTTGACACATTTTATATTGATGTTCGGTATCTCCTCAAATATAAGACCTACAACCACTAAACCTTGCATAATGCTTCACCTCATTGCCCTGGCTTGGCAGGTACCTTGACCCAGTGACCTTGACCTATATTTGACACATTTAAGTTGATGTTTGATAACTCCTCAACTATAAGGCCTACAACCACCATACCTTGCATTGTGCTTCTCCTTGATGTACTGAATTAGCAGGTTCCTTGACCCGTGACCTTGACCTATATTTCATGCTCCAGTGACTTTTACACATTTTATGTCAATGTTCCATTATCATTGGGCTGTATGATACGAAAAGTCAGTGCTGAAGATATAGCCATTAGAGGGAATGGGACTGGCCTGGAATATATGTGCCCCACTAGGCACTTTGTCTACATTTTTTTCAACCCAGTTTTCCAAGTAAGCACTGCTAAGAATGAAATAAACTTATTAAATAACCACATTCTGATTGTGGCTCCTGTGACTTTTGCGCCAGCAGGTGCGATGACGCCTTCCGCGGAATTCTTGTTTTCTTTTAACCCTTGTCCTGCTGAACCCGGATATACCCAGTCTTTGGAAACAGTGTAGATCCAGATCAGTTGGCTTTGGAAGAAGCCAACTGATCTGGATCTACACTGTTTGTCATTTAATATGTGAACTTGTATCAAAAACCTGGATCAAGTAATTTGATTGGCTGAAAATTAGAAGTGGGCATGGCATCTTAATTTATTCAGCAGGACAAGGGTTAACTATGTGTATTAATTGGACTGCAGAGAGCTGTCATGAATGGTTCCTATTTAAAAAGCAACTAATATAACTGGCAAACAAAATTCATTAGATCTGCTTGTATAATATTAAGAGTTGACTAGATTATGACGACTTCCAGATCACATGTGAAGCCATTTTTAGACAACAGCCAACAATGTTTTTTTTATTTTTCAATATATTTTTGTCTTTGCATGACCCTACAGCACAAAATTTCCAGGGGTTAAATTCATAATTTCATCATTTTCCATATAATGAAAGTCCCTCAATTGTCTCGATATCACCAGTTACACAAGCAGATGTGTCATTTTTTCCTGCTTTTTTTTTTAAAGATTTTTATTCCAAATAATATTACATTACATTTCCACCTCATTTGCATTATTATTATTATCATTGATATAGCTATTACTATTATCATTATTTTTATTAGCTCACCTGAGCCGAAGGCTCATGGTGAGCTATTGTGATCACTCGCCGTCCGTCGTCGTCGTCGTTGTCGTCGTCGTCGTCCGGATGTCCATCCGTTCACAATCTTTAAACAACATCTCCTCCTAAACCAGTGGTGGGAATTAGACCAAACTTCACAGGAATGATCCTTGGTTGGTCCTCTTCCAAAGTTGTTCAAATGGTTCCCGTCCATTGCATATCTAGGTCACAGGAGCTAAAAATAGATTTTTTAATTAAAAACTTAAAAAATCTTCTTGTCTGAAACCACTGCACCGATTTCAATATAATTTTGCAAAAATGTTCTTTTGGTGATGCTCTACCAAGATTGTTCAAGCCATTTGGATTCTTCAAAAAACATGGCCGCCAGGGGGCGGGGCTTATTTTCCCTATATATCTATATAGAAAACTTTAAAAATCTTCTGGTCCGAAACCACTGGACCGCTTTCAATATAATTTTGCAAAAATGTTCCTTTGGTGATCCTCTACCAAGATTGTTCAAGCCATATGGATTCGTCAAAAAACATGGCCGCCAGGGGGCGGGGCTTATTTTCCCTATATAATCTATATAGAAAACTTTAAAAATCTTCTTGTCCGAAACCACTGGACCAATTTCAATATAATTTTGCAAAAATGTTCCTTTGGTGATCCTGTTGCAAGATTGTTCAAGCCATTTGGATTCGTCAAAAAACATGGCAACCAAGGGGTGGGGCTTATTTTCCCTATATATCTATATAGAAAACTTTAAAAATCTTCTGGTCAGAAACCACTTGACTGATTTCCATATAATTTTGCAGAAATGTTCCTTTGGTGATCCTGTACCAAGATTGTTCAAGCCATTTGGATTTGTCAAAAAACATGGCCGCCAGGGGGCGGGGCTTATTTTCACTATATATCTGTATAGAAAACTTTAAAAATCTTCTTGTCAGAAACCACTGGACCGATTTCCATATAATTTTGCAGAAATGTTCTTTTGGTGATCCTGTTGCAAGATTGTGCAAGCCATTTGGATTCTTCAAAAAACATGGCCGCCAGGGGGGGTGGGGCTTATTTTCCCTGTATATCTATATAGAAAACTTTAAAAATCTTCTTGTTAGAAACCACCGGACCGATTTCAGTATAATTTTGCAGAAATGTTTCTTTGGTGATCCTGTACCAAGATTGTTCAAGCCATTTGGATTCGTCAAAAAACATGGCCGCCAATGGGTGGAGCTTATTTTACCTATATAGCTACATAGAAAACTTAAAAAATCATCTTGTCAGAAACCACTGAACTGATTTCCATATAATTTTGCAGAAATGTTCCTTTGGTGATCCTCTACCAAGATTGTTCAAGCCATTTGGATTCGTTGAAAAATATGGCCGCCAGGGGGGGCGGGGCTTATTTTCTCTATATATCTATATAGAAAACTTAAAAAATCTTCTTGTCAGAAACCACTGGAACGATTGCAATATAATGTGGCAGAAATGTTCCTTTGGTGATCCTGTTGCAAGATTGTTCAAGCCATTTGGATTTGTCAAAACACATGGCCGCCAAGGGGCGGGGCTTATTTTCCCTATATAAGTATATAGAAAAACTTGAAAAATCTTCTTGTCAGAAACCACTTGACCGATTTCAATTTAACTTGGCAAAAATGTTTCCTTGGTGACCCTCTACCAAGATTGTTCAAGTATTTGTGATTTGTCAAAAAACATGGCCGCTAGGGGGTGGACCTTATTTTCCCTATATATCTATATAGAAAACTTGAAAAAAATCTTCTTGTCAGAAACCACTGGACCGATTTCAATATACCTTGGCAGAAACGTTTCATTGGTGACCCTTTACCAAGATTGTTCAAGCCGTCATGATTTGTCAAAACATGGCTGGTAGGGGCGGGGCTTATTTTCCCTATATATATATCTATATAGAAAACTTGAAAAAATCCTCTTGTCAGAAACCACTGGATCCATTTCAATATAGCTTGGCAGATATGTTTCCTTGGTGACCCTTTACCAAGATTGTTCAACCTAACATGAATTGTCAAAAAACATGGCTGGTAGGGGGCGGGGCTTATTTTCCCCGTATATCTACATAGAAAACTTTAATGAACTTCTTGTCAGAAACCACTGGACTGATTTCAATTTAACATTGCAGAAATGTTTCTTATGTAACCCTCTCTCAAGGTTATGCAAGCCGTCTTGATTCATCAAAAAACAGGGCCGCCAAGGGTGGGGCTTATTTTCCCTATATATCTATATAGAAAAACTTTAAAAGTCTGCTTTTCAGAAACCACAGGACCAATTTCATTACAACTTGGCAAAAATGTTTCCTTTGGTGACCCTCTACCAAGATTGTTCAAGTAATCATGATTTGTCAAAAAACATGGCTGCTAGTGGGTGGGGCTTATTTTCCCTATATATCTATATAGAAAACTAAAAATTCTTCTTGTCAGAAACCAATAGACCGATTTCAATATAACTTGGCAGGAATGTTTCCTTGGTGACCCTCTACCAAGGTTGTTCAGGCTGTCATGATCATCAAAAAACATGGCCTCTAGGGGGCGGGGCTTATTTTCCCTATATGTCTATATAAAAAACTTAAAATTCTTCTTGTAAGAAACCATTGGACCGAGCTCAATGTAGCTCGGCAAGAATGTTTTGTGACCCTCTACCAGGATGATTCAAGCCTTCATGATATGTCAGAAAACATGGCCTCCAGGTGGCGGGGCTTATTTTCGGTATATATCTGTATAGAATACTTTAAAATGCTTCTTTTCAAATACCTCCTGACCAATTTTAATAATGCTTTGGTGACCCTCTACCAAGAATGTTCAACCAATCCTGATTTGTCAGAAAACATGCCTGCTAGGAGGTGGGGCTTATTTTCACTCTATATCTAAATAGAAAACTTTGAAAATCGTCTTGTCAGAAACCACTGACCCAATTTCAGTTTAACTTGGCAGGAATGTTCCTTTGGTTACCCTCTACCAAGTTTGTTCAAGCTGTCATAATTCGTCATGGTTATAAAATTTATACATAAATCTTAGAGCAATGAACTTGGCTGAAACTTCAACATTAAGTATGCAAATCTGTTTGCTCAGGTGAGTGATATAGGACCATCATGGTCCTCTTGTTCTTTCTTTCCAATCAAATTTTTGGACATCTGCGTCAAGTGTTTAAGTGGATATATTATCAAGGCCGATTTACATCAGCCGAGGGGATACACGAGCCTGTGGTTAACTTGTCTAATTTTCTTAATTTTATATAAAACAAACGATGTGGGTACTCATTAGAAGTACCTCATCCAGATGCTTCTAATCTGATGAGTACCCACATTTTTTTTTATCAATATTTACTGGTTGAGTGGAATAAGAAAAAAAAAATACTTTTTAGGTGAAACACTTATTCCTGGAGCTATGCTAACAGTGACTAGAGAAAACTCCAGGCATACATGTATGAGGTAAATGAGAGTGGTTAATCTTGCATCAGACACATCTCTGTGCTTGCCATTCTGAACATAAGGCCCTGATTTTTTTGTGGTACTTTTAGCTATTTTGAGCTTTTGCTCAGGATTAGTTATACTGTATTTACCATATTGGTAAGGGGTTTTGCCTGGGTAAGTAAGTAAGTAAGTAAAGACTTTATTTATTGAGGGTTACAACATTTAGCACATACAATAGTACATGTAACAGCTAATCTTCCATGAGGCCCTCGTTATTTACATACATACACAAATAAACAGGTTATAAACCTACAATTTTTCTAATGCTGTAAGTGTGTGTTGGTTTGAGGTCTGAATTTAAGGAAATAGGGCAACTTCTTTACAAAACCTTCCATTACTATATCTGTCATGTGTGGGATATCTTACCGAAATGAAATGCAAGAGATCCAGTGAAATATTGTGTGGAAAGGTACAATTAATGCTGAAAGAGAGACATGATGTGGGTCGAACCCACATGCATGCATGGCGTGGGTTCAACCCTAGGCAAAACCACTTAGAAATTTTTCTGAGGATTATTTGTCCATTTTGGATGGTAAAAGACTAAGTAGCTCCCCTAATTTGAGAGGATAAAAAAATTCCATGCAATGCAAACTAAATTTACCATATTGGGACAGACAGGCCTGAACTAAGTGTAGACCCAGATTGGATGCTGTAGAATGCAGTTTTAGACACTCCAATGTATTAAGTGGATCTGTTCAAGTTTTAGAACAAGAATGGTTATGAGTTAAGCCATACCAATATTTAGGGTAAGGTAAATGTCCTAAAATTTCAAACATCAAAGTACATGTATCTGACAAAATAGCATTTGTTAGCATAAAAAGCAAAATATAGACCAAAATACTATGGAACAAGAAGTGTCAAGTAGCAGTGCTTATTAAATTGCAGCCCCCCCTACCCCCCCCCCCCCCATCCCCAGTCCTTCCACCTCCACCCCCTCCACTAACTCTCTAAAGAAATTAACACATAGGCCCTTATTTTTGTCTAACAGGAACATCTCATCAATATCAACATTTATGCAAAAAAAGAAAAAGATGACCCTTAAATTGTTTAGCAAGATAAGAATCAGAAAAATTTTCAAGAATAACTATAAAGGAATTAATCCCTAGGCCCTCTTGACAGCAACGTCTCATCAATATCAATATTTATGCAACGTCTTTCTCTTGACAGCAACGTCTCATCAATATCAACATTTATGCAAAATATGAAAAGATTCCTCAATTATTCAGCAAGATAAGAGCAGAAGCTAAAACTCTCTTTCAAGAATTACAAAGGGAAATAACTCTAAAGGAATAAATCCCTAGGCCCTTACTTTGTCTAACAGCAATATATGCAAAATGTATAAAGATTCCTGATATTATTTAGGAAGATAAGAAGCAGAAAACAAAACCCTTTTTCAAGAATTACAAAGGGAAATAACTATAAAGAAATTCACCCTTAGGCCTTTATTTTTGTGTAACAGCAACAGCTCATCAATATCAATGTTTATGCAAAATATGAAAAGATTCCTGAAATCATTTAGCAAGATAAAAAGCAGAAACCAAAACGGCTTTTCAAGAATTAGAAAGGGAAATAAATTAACCCCTAGGCCTTTTTAGCTCACCTGAGCCGAAGGCTCAAGGTGAGCTATTGTGATCACTCACCATCCGTTGTCGTCGTCTGTCTGTCTGTACGTCCATTCACAATCTTTAAACAACATCTCCTCCTAAACCACTGATTGGATTTTAACCAAACTTCAAAGGAATGATCCTTGATTGATCCTCTTTCAAATTTGTTCAAATGGTTCCGGTCCATTGCATATCTAGGTCACAGGAGCTAAAAATAGATTTTTTTAACTAAAAACTTAAAAAACCAGTTGATCTATTTTCAGTGTTCCTTTGGTGATCCTCTACCAAGATTGTTCAAGCCATTTGGATTCGTCAAAAAACATGGCCGTAGGGGGCGGGGCTTATTTTCCCTATATATCTATATAGAAAAATTTAAAAATCTTCTTGTCAGAAGCCACTTGAACGATTTCAATATAATTTTGCAGAAATGTTCCTTTGGTGATCCTCTACCAAGATTGTTCAAGCCATTTGGATTTGTCAAAAAACATGGCCGCCAGGGGGCGGGGCTTATTTTCCCTATATACCTATATAGAAAACTTTAAAACTCTTCTAGTCAGAAACCACTGGACCGATTTCACTATAATTTTGCAGAAATGTTCCTTTGGTGATCCTCTACCAAGATTATTCAAGCCATTTGGATTTATAAAAAAACATGGCCGCCAGGGGGCGGGGCTTATTTTCCCTATATATCTATATAGAAAACTTTAAAAATCTTCTTGTCAGAAACCACTGGACCAATTTCAATATAAATTTGCAGAAATGTTCCTTTGGTGATCCTCTACCAAGATTGTTCAAGCCATTTGGATTCGTCAAAAAACATGGCCGCCAGGGGGCAGGGCTTATTTTCCCTTTATATCTATATAGAAAATTTTAAAAAATCTTCTTGTCAGAAACCACTGGACTGATTTCAATATAACACAGCAGGAATGTTTCTTTTGTAACCTTCTCCCAAGATTGTTCAAGCCGTCATGATTCGTCAAAAAACATGGCCGCCAGGGGCGGGTTTATTTTCTCTATATATCTACATAAAAAACTTTAAAAATCTTCATGTCAGAAACCACTGGACTGATTTCTATATAACTTGGCAAAAATGTTTCCTTGGTGAGCCTCTACCGAGATTATTCAAGCTGTCATGATTTGTCAAAAAACATGGCCAGTAGGGGGCAGGGCTTATTTTTCCTATATAATCTGTATTGAAAATTTTAATGATCTTCTTGTCAGAAACCACTGGACCGATTTCAGTATAGCATTGCAGGAATGTTTCTTTTTAACCCTCTACCAAGATTGTTCAAGTCGTCATGATTCATCAAAAAACATGGCCGCCGGAGGGCGGGGCTTAATTTCCCCATATATCTATATAAAAAACTTTAAAAATCTCCTCTTGTCAGAAACCACTGGACTGATTTCATTATAACTTGGCAGAAATGTTTCCTTGATGACCCTCTACCAAGATTGTTCAAGTTGTCATGATTCGTCAAAACACCTGGCCGCCAGGGGGCGGGGCTTATTTTCCCTATATATCTATATAGAAAAGTTTAAAAATCTTCTTGTCAGAAACCAATTGACCGATTTCAATATCACTTGGCAGGAATGTTTGTTTGGTGACCCTCTACTAAGATTGTTCAAGGCGTCATGATTTGTCAAAAAACATGGCCGCTAGGGGGCGGGGCATATTTTCCCTATATATCTATATAGAAAATTTTAAAAATCTTCTCTGAAGAAACCGTTGGATCGAGTTCAATGTAACTTGGCAGGAATGTTGCTTTGGTTACCTTCTACCAAGATTGTTCACGCCTCATGATACGTCAAAAAACATGGCCGCCAGGGGGCGGGGCTTGTTTTTCGTATATATCTGTATAGAAAACTTTAAAATTCTTCTTGTCAGAAACCACCTGACTGATTTCAATATTACTTGGCAGGAATGTTGGTTTGGTGACCCTCTACCAAGATTGTTCAAGCAATCATGATTTGTCAAAAAACATGGCTGCTAGGGGTAGGGCTTATTTTCCCTATATATCTAAATAGGAAACCTTAAAAATCCTCTTGTCAGAAACCACTGAACCGATTTCAATATAACTTGGCAGGAATGTTCTTATGGTGACCCTCTACCAAGTTTGTTCAAGCAGTCATGATTCGTCAAAAAACATGGCTGTTAGGGGATGGGGCTTATGGCCGTTAGGAGATGGGGCTTATTTTCCCTATATAACTATATAAAACATTTTAAAAATCTTTTGTCAGAAACTACTGGATCGATTTCAATATAACTTGGCAGAATTGTTCCTTTGATGATCCTCTTTCAAGAATCAGTTCAAGCCATCATGATGCATGAAAAAAAAAACATGGCCACTGGGGAGCAGGGCTATAAAATTTATACAAAAATCTTAGAGCAGTGAACTTGGCTGAAACTTCAACAGTAAGTACCGGGTATGCAAAGCTGTTTGCTCAGGTGAGCGATATAGGACCATCATGGTCCTCTTGTTATTATTATTTATTATTATTATCCTTGAAAACAAAGTATAATGCTGACCATTTTGATAAAAAAGTATCAAAACTATTGTGTACTTTGTTCATATACATTTTATCTTGAAATTTTCTTTTAAGTATGTTGTGAAATTTTCTATTCGAAGAGTATTCATAAAAAATTATGTTGTAAATAAAGTACTTAGCTAATGCAAAGATGTAGTTTAGTAAATCTTGCCTTCTTTCTGCTTGTCCAGAAAAAAATAAATCCTTGCTATTTAGCTGAAGAGAAATATTAGAGTGTGCTTGTTGCCAAGTTTATAGAGATGACCAAAACTCTTACTTTCTCACAGAGAATAAATATGTGTGGTATTGTTTCTGAATCAATATTTCAAAATGGGGCTTATATAATTATCTAATTTAATAATTCTAAAAAGAAATGATTGTGTCACTAATATGTAAATATTAATTTTAAATTGAAATTCTTGCAGTTTTACTTCTTTAAGGTCCCTTAGAAGTGCATTATAACTGTTCCACTCTTCTTGGTCAGTAACTCCTAGTATGATCCCCCACTTAGGAGATGAAGGCATAGCAGCAGTTGCTCATTTTGTTGAGAGAGTCTTAATAGAAAATGCTCACCAAGTAAGAAAAAACATTTGGAAATAAAAACCATTCAGGCTGAGCATTTTGGTGCACATTTTATCAGAACTGACAAGAAATAAGAAAGTTATTTGACATTGAATATTTATGAGTAAGTGATGTCATAACCACCTTATTAAACATCCAATGACTGAATGAATTTGATCTGAAACAAAATTTTATTTCTTTATACCTTTAAATGTGTTCACTTGCATATATATATACTTTCAACTAGCTGACATAAGCAACAGATTCTTGTCATTGGAAAACTTTTGTTTCTGCCTTTTAAAAATAAATGTCTAATTATTGAAGATGGTGGCACCCTTTTGCCCACAGGTATTAAAACACTTAATGTGTCTACAAATATGCCTGGGCCCGGTTGTTCAAAATGTCGTTAGCTTACCAAGCTCGTTAAGGGTCATTTCATTAACTGTTTTAGCGGATTCAATACACAATATTCTGATATTTTTTGCTGAAAAAAATGTGAGTAGCTTTTGCCTATCTGTCCGTCTTTCCCTTTGGTGTTGGAGACTTGATGTGGATCTGATTGTATCAGTTCCTGAGTTCTCTTTTTACTTTGATATACTTGCTTGAATTTCCTCCATTTTGAAAGGGAGGCAACTTCTGTGACTTCCTGTTTGGCTTTGCTTGCTTAAAAGGGTCTGCTCTAAAAGGAAAGAATAATTGTCATCTGCTTTTTCATCTGCTTGGGATTTTAAAAGTCATTTCTGCAAACAGTGTGGACCCAGATCAGACTGCTCCTTTAGGAGCAGCAGTCTGATCTGGGTCCACACTGTTAGCCTGTATGCATAAAAAGATTTGAAAAGTTTGCAAGAATATTCAGCAGAGGACATAAACAGACGACATTTTCAGATGCAGATGTTCTTGGCGCTTTAAGGGTTAACAAGAGAATGTTGAAGGCTAAAGTGCTTGCTAGCATGGAACATATTTTGAACACATCACATATTTTTATTGTAAACCTCATAACATCAGTCACAAACAGATGTCAACATTCCATAATATATTTTTTTCAGAGAAAATAAGGCTTGACATTTCATGTGAGTTGTCTGTCTAGCATATGAAATGTCAAGCTTTGTTTTCTTTGAAACATATTTATGTTTGTTAAGAATGCTACAATTTCAGTACTTTAAAGGGTGACTAATGTGATAGTTTAGGTGATTGATGTATGCACCAGAGTGAATTGTAATAATTTGACTGAAAAATGTTGCCGGCCTCGGTGGCTTAGTTGGATGCACCGTCCGACTGGAAACCAGGAGGTCGCGGGTTCAACCTCCGCCGAGGCCGGCAACATTTTTTCGTGGAGATTGATGATGAAATATTTTCTACGGTCATTCTCTCCCTTCCGCTGATTCAACAAGGGCAGTTGTCAGTTTCTGGCAAAAGAATGTGCACAATACTGGTTAACCGCTTAGAGGACTAAGCCTGCCCAGTAAACGTGTGGTTAGGTAAACTGACTGCGCTCGACATGACCCCATTGGGTTGACTGGGCCGTAAAACCTCAACACAAACAAACAAACTGAAAAATGTTACCTGACCTGAAAACTAAAAAAAGCATGAAGATTACTTTTTATTATTTATTAATCAACTGAGTAATTCCAGTTCTAATATATGCCAAACAGCCTGAATCATACCACTGCAACATTTGGTATGATTTCTATATGTTTCTGGCCCAGACTTTTTACAAAGGTCAATACTAAAAGTTACAAAGATTTAGAGCAGAAAAACTGAGAGATTCAGGAGGGCCAATATTTTATGGTATAAATCCTGCCTACATGTACAAAGAAAAATGCAGCTGAAAAGTTGATTAATAAAAATGTCATGATATGGATGTTTTCATACTGGCCCTGTTACAGGGCCAGTTGTAGTGGCCTCCAGATGGCTATTCATTCTCAGGCCAATATGACTGACTCCAGATCTGTAAAAGGACAAATATGAGAAGATCCATCTAATAGAATTATATTATTATTGTTCATATGAAATCTGCAAATATATTGTGTACTTATATTTAACTAGCTGCTGTGATTGTAAAACTCTTGTATTCTCTTTAAACCAACAAAACCAACAACAACAAAACAACATTGTAAGATTGATAATAATAATAATAAATTAATAAACCAACAAAACAACAATACTAGTAACAATAATGATACATCATCACGAAAACATGCCTATATAATTTGACCTCCATAAATGCCACTTTTATGCAGTAAAAGTGGGGTTTACAGAGTATTCGTTATTTTTTTTTTTTTTTTGCTCAAAAAGATAGTTTGAGGGTACAAGTACCCACAATCTATGTTTTGAGCAGAAATATGAAACATATCAGAATTTTTTTATCTTAACATTTTCAGTTTTTGAGGTGAAATTTTCTATGTATTTGAGTAGGTGTGTTTTTCGTAATGTGAAACTTTAGCTTCTGTCCTAATGTGTGCCCTACCATTTTTTTCAAAGGACCTGAGACAGTAGTAGCATTGTAAATTTGCCTACCAAATGATGGAAAATGAAGTTTCAGTAAACTGCATATTTTATATTGCAGTGGTCCTCTGATGACCCTCACTACTGTCTTGAAAACAACTTTATAAAATGCAATGTAATTGGACCCTAAATTTGGGTAAAACTGTCCATTTTTGCTGTTGAAATATTACATTGTAAATGGAAAAGTTCTGTTAGGTAATTTGTTCCCTGCCCTTTGCTCCAGACAGCATTTATATATGCATGTTTTACGTAAAGAATGTGAGTAGCCACCTGAGACAAGGAGTAGGGGGAATGGAGTGGGGTGGTGGGGAATGATACCCTATAGACATAAACCTATTTTTTTTATTCTCCATGTTGCAGTTTTAAGCAAGGAATAAGTTACAACTGTTTTAAATTGAATCTGTCTTGTTATGTCCAGGCATATTTATTTTAGTAAAACACTGCAGTAAATCAGTCCATATATTTGGCCATCTGCCTGCCTTTTGTTGCAGAAATGCAGCCTCCACCTAGTATTTTACAGACATAAAGCCTGATTCAAAAATATACATTTGGAAGGCAACTGTACAACACAAGATACCTGTGCATATATAGTATACAAAGGTAATGAAGTGGAACCCACAGGTAAATGCGGAATACCTTATAGAGCTCCAGTTAAGTAACCAGATGTATTTTCATTAGCTCAGCTTAGCACAAAGTGCTTAAGGTGAGCTATTGTGATGGGTCACATCAACAATTTGCTTTAAATGACAACACCTCCTACACCCTTGGCCAATTTCAGTTAAACTTCACAGGAATGTTGTCTAAGTGACTCTCTATCAAAGTACCTAAAATCATTTCTATCGGAAATCCAAGATGGTGGCCATGACCGCCTTCTTGAAAATCTATAATGAACTTCTCCTGAACTGAATGGCCAATTGACTTGAAACATAGTAGGAAGAAGCCAACTGATCTGGATCTACACTGTTTGCATAGGCAGGGTATATCTGGGTTCAGCAGGACAAGGGTTAATTAGGCTACATCTGGTAACTGGTTCAGTTTATAGTTCATGTACAGGGCTTTTTAGCTCACCTGAGCACGAAGTGCTCATGGTGAGCTATTGTGGTCAGTCAATGTCCGTTGTGCGGCGTCAACAATTGCTTTAAAAAGCCTACTCCTCCTACACCCCGGGGCCAATTGACTTGAAACTTGGTAGGAAGCATCGGGGTGACTTGTAGATCAAAAATAGTTAAAATCGTGACGATCGGAAATCCAAGATGGCCGCCATGGCAGCCATCTTGAAAATCTAGTTTTCGCTTCTTCTCCTGAACCGAAAGGCCAATTGACTCCAAACTTGCTAGGAAGCATCGGGGTGACTTGTAGATCAAAAATAGCTAAAATCGTGCTGATCGGAAATCCAAGATGGCCGCCATGGCAGCCATCTTGAAAATGTATTTTTCGCTTCTTCTCCTGAACTGAAAGGCCAAGACTCCAAACTTGCTAGGAAGTATCAGGGTGACTTGTAGATCAAAATTAACTAAAATCGTGCTGATCGGCAATCCAAGGTGGCCACCATGGCCGCCATCTTGAAAATCTATTTTTCGCTTCTTCTTCTGAACCAAATGGCCAGTTGACTCCAAACTTGCTAGGAAGCATCGGGGTGACTTGTAGATCAAAAATGGATAAAGTCGTGCCGATCGGAAATCCAAGATGGCGGCCATGGCAGCCATCTTGAAAATCTATTTTTCGCTTCTCCTCCTAAACCCAAAAGCCAATTGACTCCAAAAATGGTAGGAAGCATTGGGGTGACTTATAGATCAAAAATAGCTAAAATCGTTCTGATAGGAAATCCAAGATGGCCGCCATGGCAGCCATCTTGAAAATCTATTTTTTGCCTCCTCTCCTGAACCGAAAGGCCAATTGACTCCAAACTTGCTAAAATAGCTAAAATCGTTCTGATAGGAAATCCAAGATGGCCGCCATGGCAGCCATCTTGAAAATCTATTTTTTGCCTCCTCTCCTGAACCGAAAGGCCAATTGACTCCAAACTTGCTAGGAAGCATCGGGGTGACTTGTAGATAAAAAATGTTTAAAATCGTGCCGATCGTAAATCCAAGATGGCCAGCATGGGGGCCATCTTGAAAATCTATTTTTCGCTTCTTCTCCTAACCCCAAAGGCCAATTGACTCGAAACTTGGTAAGAAGCATTGGGGTGACTTATAGATCAAAAAGCTAAAATCTTTTCAATCGGAAATCCAAGATAGCCACCATGGCCACCATCTTGAAAATCTGTTATTTTTGCTTCTTCTCCTGAACCGAAATGCCAATTGACTCCAAACTTGGTAGGAAGCATCAGGTTAACTTGTAGATCAAAAATAGCTAAAATCATGCTGATCAGAAATCCGAGATGGCCGCCATGGTCCCCATTTTGAAAATCTTTTTTTCATTTCTTCTCCTAAACCCAAAAGCCAATTGACTTGAAACTTGGTAGGAAGCATCGAGGTGACTTATAGATTAAAAATGGCTAAAATCGTTCCGATTGGAAATCCAACATGGCCGCCGTGGCTGCCATCATGAAAATCTATTTTTCACTTCTTCTCCTGAACCGAAAGGCTTATTGACTTTAAACTATGTAGGAAGTATCAGCGTGACCTATAGATCAAAAATAGCTAAAATCATCCCTATCAGAAATCCAAGATGGCTGCCATGACAGCCATCTTGAAAATCTATTTATCGCTTCTCCTGAACTGAACGGCTGTTTGACTTGAAACTTGGTAGGAAGCATTCCATTGACTTGTAGATCTAAAATAGCTTAAATTGTTTGGATCGGAAATCCAAGAGGGCCGTCATGGCGGCCATCTTGAAACGCTTTTTTTTTTCTTATTTTCCTGAACCAAAGGGTAAGTTGATTTGAAAATTCGTAAGAAGCATCAGGTTGACTTGTTGATATAAAAATAGCTAAAATTGTTCCGATCGGAAATCCAAGATTGCGGCCATCTTGAAAATCTATTTTACCCTTCTTCTTCTGAACTGAAAGGCCAATTGACTCAAAACTTGGTAGGAAGCATCGGGGTGACTTGTAGATCAAAAATAGCTCAAATCGTTGCGATAGGAAATCCCAAATTGCGGCTATAGCGGCCATCTTGAAAATCTGTTTTGAACTTTTTCTCCTGAACCGAAAGTGCAATCGACTCTAAGTTCATTGGAAGTATCGAGGTGACTTGTAGATCAGCAGTAGCTAAAATAATTCTGATTGGAAATCCAAGATGGCTACTATCTTTTTTATGTTTATTATATTTTCCTGCCACTGTGCTGTTTACATGTATAAAATCATGATTCTTCAGAAACCACTTAGGCAATTGCCACCAAATTTCACATTGATCCTACTGTTGAAATGTGATTGAGAATTTGTTCAAATGATCACGCTCCATTGACTGTCATGCCATATATAATATTCTTCTTCAAAATTAAGATGATCTTTTCATTAGTTGCGATGACAGGATTGGAAAAATGTTACATAACATCTGCATATCTGCAGTGGCTATGTCACTCAGGTGAGCGACCCATGGCCCGTGGACCTCTTGTTTGACAGTGTACTCTATTTAAAAGTCTCTGTATTTTCTGTCACAAAGAAAAACATCTCCATTTGAATAATTCATATAATGTTTTATTCTGCTTTCTTTTGTAGCAATTTGAGGAACAGTTGACAGACAATTTTGGCGTTGCAATTGGTATCACATTCTTTGATGTATCCTTCTTCATCCTCATTACCACCATTGGACTGAACATCATCTTTGGTATCATCGTTGACACTTTCTCACAGCTCAGAGATTCAAAGGTATATGGAATGAACAATATTCATTATTTATCAGGGCCCAGTTGTTCAAAGCTAACGATGTCGTTAGTTAACGATTCGTTAAAATTTACATCGAGTGATACGCAAATATGCTGAAATTTTTTGCTGAAAAAATGTGCACTGCAAAAGCTACTCACATTTTTTCAGCAAAAAAATATCAGAATATTGTATATTGAATCCGCTAAAACAGTTAACGAAATGACCCTTAACAAGATCGTTAAGCTAACGACGCTTTGAACAACAGGGCCCAGAATATGACAGTACTATATGCAAAATGAACTGACGTCGAATATGAGAAAATGTACCCAAGGTTACTTGTGAACAGCGAAATCTTACATTTGCATAGTACTCATTATGCACATCACACAATGGCATAAGTAAAAATAGTTGCAGTAAAGAGATATCTAACATAAAAATGTTTTCTTTATCATAGGGACTGCTTTTTACCCCAAACCTTGTCCTGCTGAACACAGATATACCCTGCCTTTGCAAACAGTGTAGATCCAGGTCAGTTGGCTTCTGAAGAAGAAGCCAACTGGTATGGATCTACACTGATGTCATTAAGTACATAAATTTGTATCAACAACCTGGATCAAGAAATATGATTGGCTGAAAATTAGAAGTGGGTGTGGTATCTTAAATTATTCAGCTTGACAAGGTTAAGGAAAGAATTTGCCCCCCTTGGCTTTAAGAGTAGTCTGCGGTTCGGAAGATATATTGGAGAGAATTTTTCAAGATTTTTCTCTGTGTGTGTGTAGAAAGAAAATTCCATTCCTGCTCAGCTTGGTCTATGCCTCCATAGTCTGATCAGTATTGTTCAGTATATTTTGCAGTATCCAATAATGCAGGCTGATTTTGGCATACATAGCACATGGCATTTTTTTGCATATCTACACGCAACAAAATAGATCTTTGAGAACACTTATTATATGCATAACCTGTATTTCAAACAAATGTCTGAAGGATATGGTGTTCAGCACTTCCTGTTCTTAACCCTTCTCATGCTGAATAAATTAAGATGCCACGCCCACTTCTAATTTCCAGCCAATCAGATTACTTAATCTGAGTTTTTGATAGTTTTTGATAGAGTTTTTGATAGAAATTCACATACTTAATGACAAACAGTGTAGATCCAGATCAGTTGGCTTCTTCAGAAATCAACTGATCTGGATCTACTCTGTTTGCTAAGACAGGGCATGACATGATTAGCAAGAGAAGGGTTAATAATATCTTCAGGACTATTTTGAGGTGACAATAAGTTGCTGTTTGTTTAGGAAAAATTGGTCTTAATAGATATGCCAACAGCAAAGATTCAGAGCAGTTTGCAGCTACATAGCTCCAGATAAGGCACTTTTTTTTGTCAGCTGATATATTTCTTATTTCTTCATGAAAACATATGCTGTATTATTCATTAGAAGTGCCTCACTGAGGTGCTTCTAATGAGTACCCACAACATATGATTTCTTGGAGAAATAAGAAAAAAAAATATTATGTAGATACCCCCTCTCATCTTGAGTCATGAATTCTGCATGTTCATATAGACACTTTTGCTTGACACAGCTCGTGTACAGTTGACTTTAGTAATCTGGGCCCAGTTGTTCAAAGCGTCATTAGCTTAACGAGCTCGTTAAGGGTCATTTCGTTAACTGTTTTAGCAGATTCAATACACAATATTCTGATATTTTTTGCTGAAAAAATGTGAGTAGCTTTTGCACTGCAAAAGCTACTCACATTTTTTCAGCAAAAAATTTCAGCATATTTGCGTATCACTCGATTAAAATTTTAACGAATCGTTAACTAACGACATCATTAGTTTTGAACAACTGGGCCCTGGACTTGGCTTGTCTGGAATAACCGCTTATCTTGAAGTGAAAAGCAGATCCCTGTTTTAACATGGAAATCTAACAACAGCTAACAGAATATTGTGGAAAAGAGGAGAAAATGCTCCTAGGAGCAAAAAGCTCCTATTTTTCCTCAGTATTTTCTTTTCAACAATATTTTCAATATATCTCTTACTTCAGGAGTCAAATTGCGTATTCATTTGTGAATGAGGTTGTCCTGAATTCTGCAAATCTGATATGTTGAGGTACGGATATCTCGGATGTATTTTAGAGAGTCCCTTTGACTCTGAGATAATGACAGTTGACTATATTTTTCTGTTTCAGTGGGAAATCGACAAAGACATGCAGAACACCTGTTTCATCTGTAGCAGAGAGAGCTATGATTTTGAAAGACATGGAGGGGTAAGGCATTCCATATTGAATTATTTTGGTAAATCTAATGCTCACCCATTTCAACCCTTGTGAATGTACAAGCTGTACGGATAATTCTTAATATTTTGTTTTATTTAGGTTTTACGTCAGTTTCAGCAATCTTTCAGTCATACTGCAACAGTGTCTGGATGTGACAGGGAGCTCAGTGATCAATTTTAGAGTGCTGTCTGACTGAAATATTATCCCAGCTAGCATTCTACGTAAATCTGTATCGGGCCGTCATCGGCCCGTCAGCTACCCTGACGGGCCGATGACGGCCCGATATAGATTTACGTAGAATGCTGACTGGGTATGCCCCAGACACATGACATGATATAGTATTCCATCTTTTCACATTGTACAGATACTGGGCCAATCAGTTTTGATTCCTAGCTCTACTTTCTTAATGCTCAGCAACAAGAGAAAGGGCAGCCAGTACCATTTTTAAAGTATTTGGTATGATTTGACCAAGGATTGAACCTACATTACGAAAACACGCCTATTCAAATATACTTAAAATTTTACCATCAAAAAAACGAAAATTTTCAGATAAAAAATTCTGATATTTTTCATACTTCTGCTCAAACACATAGATTGTGGGTACTCGTTAGAACTGCCTCGACGAGGCGGTTCTAACAAGTACCCACAATCTATGTTTTGAGCAGAAATAAGAAAAATAATGTATACCCCTGTAAACCCTGGTTTTACTATATAAATGTGGGGTTTAAGGGGGTCAAATTTATATAGGCATGTTTTCGTGATGCAACTTCCCTGTAACAAAGGTGACACACTACCAATCAAGCCACTTGCCTAAGCCACTTGCCTGTTAATCCTTAACCATGCTGTAATGAAACATCAAATAGTGACCAAGGAATGTCATTATCTTGACTATTCCATGAAAACATTTTTTTCAGACAACAAAAAACTTTACATGTCCAGTGTGAATCATCTGCTTATTAGACAGTTTAAATAAAAAAATTAACTAGAATGCGCAGTTGATGTAGCGCACCATCACAATACCCACACTCCATGCTAATGTTAAATTCCGCTCAATGGTTTGGATAGCTTGATGGCCAGATGGCCGGACTACGGATGGACAGACGCCAGACAGAAAAATAATATTGCTCTTGTACACCCTTACCATGAGGGGAAATCATGTAGTAAGTTTGGTTAAATTCCGCCAAGTGGTTTAGGAGGAGATAGCATGACAGACAGATGGACAAACAGTGGACTGACAGATGGATGGAAAAAGTAATGTTGCTCTTGCACACCTTTACCATGAAGGGAAGTCATGTAGCAAGATTGTTTAAATTCCACCCACTGGTTTAGGAGGAGACAGTGTGATTAACGGACGTAGAGCTTCACAATATCCCCATTGTTTTTTAAAAAAACATGGGGATAATAAAAATATTTTGAAGCACACTATCTATGAAAGTCATTTAACTCTTTCACTGCCATAGGTGATAACAGTAGGCTTTTGTAAACATCGTAGATCCAGATGAGAGGGCTCATAATGAGCCGTCTCATCTGGATATACGCTGTTTGACAGTCAGTCTTTTGACTTTACATATAAATTTCTTTCCAATGGATAGTCTGTTAAATAAAACTAAGCAGATGACGAATGAAGTCTGAAATTTGGTGCCAAAAGGGTTAATTAAAAATGTGAATTTATCTTTTTCCTACAGGGTTTCCAGAAACATGTAAAAGAGGAGCACAACCAATGGGCTTACTTGTTCTTCTTTATACATCTTGATGAGACAAGACCCAATGATTACTCAGCATTAGAACTATATGTATATAAACTCGTAAGTTACTATTATCTATTTCTAGTACACTTAAACCTTGTTACAACACGGTTTGTTATAACACAGTTTTGGATATAACATGGTTCAAAGATGGATAAAAAAAATGCATAGATTATATTGAAAAATGACCATAAATGACCATATAATCTATACATTTTTGTTTGGCTATAACAGGGTTGTTTAACTAACACGGTTTATGCTATGGACCCCGACAATCGTGTTATAAAGAGGTTGTGGTGTAATTAGTTTTTGAGCCACAACGTGAGAAAACGTACTTTATGACGTGTGTGCTAAACAAAGGTTAAAATTATCCTGCACGTCCACGCAGTCTGATCAGTCATCCTTGCCCCAATGAAGAAACTAGCATCATTGACCATCCAAAATGTGCCCCATGAAAATTCTGATCAGACCCTGAATGCCCAGGCTGATCTGAATCTCTTCACTGGGTGCAAATGTCTGAAGGAATGTACTCTGATGTTGCCGCTCATTTATATTTTTTTTCCTTATTTTTGCATAAAAACATTGGTACCGTACTTGCCCTAATAATCAGACATTTCAACTCCTTACCACATTTATTCTAAAATTCAAACAAGTACAATTTACTACCCGATGTTGTGCCTAAAAATTGCTGGATGAGTGGCAAACAGTTTAGATCCTAATGGGATGGCGCGTTCTTTGGCGTCTCTTCTGAGTCTACACTGTTTGATCAGGCTTGTATGTCTGAATACATACGATAAATGTGGTAACTGACTGAATATACTCAAGAATCAAATTTCTTATCTGATTCTTATGAGAACCAACAACTGTTATTTATCAAGGCAGTGTTAACCCTTGTCATGCTGAGCCCAGATATACCCTGCCCTTGCAAACAGTGTAGATCCAGAGCAATGTCAGAAATGCCACTGTGGCCTTTCACTGGTTAGGGACCAGAAAAGCACAAAAATTCCAATTAAGTACAAAATATTCTGACGCACTTTATTCATGTTTCACTTGTTTTAATGGTAAAATATTATTCCTGAGAATTTGTTTACGGAGTAGGTTGTTTTAGATGGGACATTACATCCTTACTTTTTCCACTATTCAAACTGCTGCTTGAATGTTTTAATGGTCCAGTTTTACTTAAACTTGATGAAGACAGTATAATTTGACATAACCATACATTTGATGCAGTTTTGGTCAAACCAATTTCAGCCCAGCCATTGATGAGTATGATTAGGCACAAGCCATTTAGTTAAGGTTTAGAATAGAACCGTCATTGGGTATAAGGTCTGATACACCTTCATGCAATTAATGAGTGATCAGTTTTATTAACTTTCTTTGGGTTAATCACTAATCATATAATTCCTCGTGTAACATCTACAATATACCCTACCCCCATATATTGACTCTTTTATAATTGTTTCAAAAAAATCAGACTTACCAGCAGTTTTCTTGAGTTTGTAAGTCATTATAAACCTCTGGTTCCAAGAAGCACCCTTGAAGCAATTTTATCAAGCAAGCAGTTTTTAGAAGCTGACCCAGAGTGTTGATGATACGAATTAGAAATACTTTATAAAGTTTATGATACTGATAGCCTTGTTTTAGATGTTTAGAAGTTTAAATAGGTACTCAAAGGAATGACCCTTGACTAAATGAACACAGCAGCCTTGTTTTTTTATTTAGTCTGTTGATGTGCAGTAATGGATGATGAAACACTGCATGTATCCTCTTTCTCCAGTTTTGTGCAGAATTTTATTCTTACTACAACTGAAATGAGCTGAATAGTCAAAAGGACAAATCTCCTTTTCTTTGAAATATTGTAAAAAAACATGTGCTACACTTTTGAATGGCACTTTAACTCTTTGAATGGCACTTCTGAAGAAGCCAACTGATCTGGATCTGCACTATTTACCATTAAGTATGAGACTTTATAGCAACAACCTGGATCAAGTAATGTGCTTGGCTGAAAATTAGAAGTGGGTGTGGCATCTTAATTTATTCAGCAGGACAAGGGTTAATGCTCTGTTGGAGCAGTTGAAGAGGTGGGAAGTCTTTTCAACATCACAACATCAGGGCAAACAAATAAAATCTATGGCCGTTGCCCTTGGAAACAAGAGACACATAAAACGAACTAAAATCAAAGTCTCATTGAGACACTTCATGTGACAGCATTGTAGTTTGCAGGTCTGCATACACCCTATTAATGCTGGCTTAAGCGATTATCAGCTTTCCAAGATACAAGAATATGCCCAAAAATGCCAAAGCATCACCAAAACAAGAATATGCCCAAAAATGCCAAAGCATCACGAAAACAAGAATATGCCCAAAAATGCCAAAGCATCACGAAAACATACCTATATAATTTTGACCCCCTTAAACCCCACTTTTATACAGGAAAACTGGGGCTTACAGGGGTATACATTATTTTTCTTATTTCTGCTTAAAAACATAGATTGTGGGTACTCGTTAGAACCGCCTCGCTGAGGCGGTTCTAACGAGTGCCCACAATCTATGTTTTGAGCAGAAATAAGAAAAATATCAGAATTTTTATCTGAAAACTTTCAGTTTTTGGTGGTGAAATTTTCAGTATATTTCAATAGGCATGTTTTCGTAATGAAGAGAAAATAAGAGACTCGGCTCAATAAGCTTTTTGGATCAGACTACACGACTACTATGAAACTCATATCATTAATAGGTTTATAATAACTATGTTTGCAACAGATATAAGCAAATACAGAAATAAGCTTTTCTTCTAAATCCAGCCAGGAATCTTTTTAAATTACAGACCTTTATTCCAAACCTGTTTTTTTTTTTTTTTTTTTTTGCAAATAATTGTGGGTATCCAAGTACATAGAGTGTCTCAGTAATAGAAGTTTTATGTTGGTCATAAATGTTCACTCTAATGACACATTGGACAGTGTACAATTCATCTACTTACTTTTGTTTTTCAGTTGACAATCAACAATTTTGACTTCTTCCCATTGAATCGTGCTCTTAGCCTGGAAAATGAGGAAGACAGTGAAGAGAAGAGAATTGAACAGTTACAGCAACAAGTAGATTACCTTGTGGCCAAAATGAAAGAGCAGGTAAGTATAGCAGATTAAGTCAAAAACAAACCATACTGTCTGAAAATAAAAAAAAGAAAGAAAGAAACGTAGCTCCAGATAAGGCTTTTTTTTAGCCATGAAGTACTGATATTTTTTCTTATTTCTGCTTGTGGGTACTCCTTAGAAGCACCTCAGCAAGGTGCTTCTAATGAATACCCACAACATATGTTTTATGGAGAAATAAGAAAGTGTATTATGTAGATAAGTCCTCTTATCTGGAGCTATGATGACATTTTGAGACTGTCTGAAAAATAAAAAAAAGAAAGCAATAAATTTGAATGCAACGGGTACTAGACCAAACAGTATAAATAAAGTCACCCGGGAAGGGGCACAGTTGTACAGAACAGTTTTCCAAGAGCACAAGAAAAAGATGTTAAACAAGTAATGACAAAAACAAATCACACAGTTACAGTAACAGAGTGTACAGATAGGAACTGCAGCTGAGGAAAGACATTGTGACAGTCAGCAAAGAAACTCCAAACAGTGCCATGCCAAGACTGATCATGCAACACAGATGCATAGGTTACTGTCCTTTGGACATCACTCGTAAAGACGCTTTTTTGCTTGGCATTTTATTTAAAATGAAAATATTTTGTTCTGATTGTCCATATTTTATCAGAAACCATTTGTCGTTTCTATTTCTGTGTTTTGTTCTCAAATATTCACCCTAAAATTAAATTTACAGCAAAAACTGGTCCGACCTATGCAATTTCTATAGTAAAGTGATTTTTTGGACTTTTGTCTAAGAATAATTTTTACTTTTCTTTGCTGAATTTGAATTATTGATGTTTCACAACAATATTGTGAAAATGTCAGAACAATTGATCAAGCTGAACTTGTGCACAATTTGCATTCATTTTTACCATGGCAAAAAGTGAAAATATTTGATTTTTTAATAAGCCAATGTCTTAAATAAAACTTTTTGTACATAGGTAGTTATAACAAATGGTTTTGCATTAAATCATGAGAAAACTTTGCTAGTTTACTTCTTTTGTGTAAAAGCGCCAAGAAAAAAAAAATGACTTTCTGAAAGATGTCAAAAGCACAGAAGTCTGTGTTGGCTGGCCACAAGTTTTGTCAGATTGCTGCTCATTTTATGAATATTTTATCTGTTTTGAGCAAATCGATGAGAAAAGGGTTCTTATTACGTAGACGACCAGCAAAGGCTCATGTAAGCCTGGGCATAAGGGCAGTCTCACCTGAGCCTTTGCTGTTTACACACCATCACGAAAAACATACCTATATAATTTTGACCCCCCACCCCCACCCCCCCACAAACCCAGATTTTATATAGTAAAACTGGGGTTTACAGAGTTATACATTATTTTTCTTATTTCTGCTCATAAACATAAATTGTGGGTACTCATTAGAACTGCCTTGGCGAGGCAGTTCTAATGAGTACCCACAATCTATTTTTTGAACAGAAATATGAAAAATGTTAGAGTTTTTTATCTGAAAATTTTCAGTTTTTGGTGGTGAAATTTTCAATATATTTGAATAGGCATGTTTTCGTAATGATATACTAGAGACCTTGAGGAAGCTTCAGGTAAAAAAACATGTATGTCGTCCAAATAGGGGACTGTGCATGCGTATATGAAGAACCATAAGGTCTCTTTTTTCATGTGCTGGCTCATGTACGGATTTTTCTGTTTGCAGGAAGCTGAGAGAGAACGAGATAAGGAAAGAAAGCGTCAGCAAGACTGGGAAAGTGAGCTGAGGAGAGGAAAGAAGCCATAAAAGTTAACTAAGGAGAGGAAAGAAAACATAAAAGTGAGATACAGAGAGGAAAGAAAGCATAAAAGTGAGCTAAGGAGAGGAGAGGAAAAAAAAAACATGCCCAGCGGGCACAGGACGTTATTACAACGTCGCCTCAACATCGATGCAACGTCATGACGTTGCATCTACGTTGAGCCGACATTGTATAAATGTCATGTGCCTGCTGGGTGTTTTGCAAAATGTGACATTATAAAAGTTTCATAGCACTAGGTAAGGCATTATGTAACCCTTGCACCCCGTGGTTCTGACATGGGAACCTTCCATTTCTGAATTTGGGCACACTCATTGTTGCAGATAGAGGTTTTAGTCAAAAATGATTAACAGAATGGCAAACAGTGTAAATCCTGATGAGATGGCTGGTTCTGAGCCATCTCATCAGTACTTGCACTGTTTGCAAAGGTATAGATATTGGTCTGTAGGGATGAAAGGGTTAAAATGCTCCTTTGAATTAACAACCATATTAACCCTGAGTATTGGGACACCTTAACTCCTTACCATCCTTGTCCTAAAATTTAAAAAGGACTATTTTACTACCTGTTGATGTGTCTAAAATAGTGCTGGATGAGTGGTAAATAGTTTAGACCCTGATCAGACAGCACATACTGTGGCATATGATCTGGGTCTGCACTGTTTGCTCAGACCTATCTGTCCCAATACTTATGCTTATTACGGTAAGTAATATGTCAGTTCTAATAAGTATACACATTTTTTTGTGAAGTTACTACCAAAATTATCTTTTGAATACCATTTTATCAAAACTCTGATAGACAACCCAGTCTTATGGTTCTATTAATCATGTAATGGATGTTTTAATTGGTAACAGTTGAATTATATCAGATTACTGCCACATTATGGCACTGTCACAACAGAACTACTGTCAGATTTCTAACTTTTAATTCTCTGACCAAAAGGGATTCTTAAAACCCAGAGGCCAAACCCAAGCTTTGGAAATGAGTTAGACCAGACAATAGACTTTTCAAATAACAAAATTTTGAATTACATGCATGTGTTAAAAATGCATTATGGGGAGTTCCAGTGAACTGCCCAATGTTAGATGATGTCCCAGCTCCAGTATAAATTATTGTGATAAGTTTCATTTATGATTTTCTGAAATAAGATTTTAGTATGTTGGCCTCAGACTCATTTAACAATGAAAAACATATTTTCTAGGTTATTCTAAGACTTATCTAAGCAAACTTATTCTATGAGCTGTTTTGAAATAATGGCATTTTAAGAGTCATTTTAAATAAAATCATTTTAAAAATAATGCTTCTATTGAGAGCAGTGAAATCACCCTTCATACTAGTGATATTTTCCCAGATTTAGCCTGGGGTGCGTTTGATTTACCAGGATCAGAAACAGGATTCCAAATCATGATTTCGTAATTGTAAACATGTTCTTGTCACTTTACAAACACTATGTTTCGATATTATGATTCAAAATGTATGTCAATAGTCTAATACAACTTGTGGTATATCCAACTCTTGGGTTTATATGAGGTGTGTCAATTTATGGTAGTATGTCTGCAGTACAATAGGCCTACAATCCAACTGGGCCCATTTGTTCAAAGCTAATGATGTCGTTAATTAACGATTCGTTAAAATTTACATCGAGTGATATGCAAATATGCTGAAATTTTTTGCTGAAAAAATGTGAGTAGCTTTTGCAGTGCAAAAGCTACTCACATTTTTTCAGCAAAAAATATCAGAATATTGTACATTGAATCCACTAAAACAGTTAATGAAATGATCCTTAACGAGCTTGTTAAGCTAACGACGCTTTGAACAACTGGACCCAGGACTTCATAAGGAAATTTTAAACTCCCAAGACTTGAAGGCTTATTGTTGTTTTGAACAGCGTTGCACATATGTGAAGGGTGTTGTTAACTGCTTCTATAGTGTACAATATCTCATTACACTCTTCACATTGAAGCAAATCAGTGCACTCATGTATGATTTCTCTCATTGCCGCCATCTTGGATTTTCTTGATTCACGTTGAAACATGAATGAGGCATGATTTACTTGATTCAGTATCATGTTTCTGTTTCACACAATTAAAACGCTGAAACAGAAACATGATTTGGCATCCTGTTTCTGACTTAGGTAAATCAAACGCGACCCTGATTATTTAGATCTGTTAAATACGTTATTTGTTGTATATATTCTGTGAGAAAATGTCAAGTCTTTTAGCAGTACTTCTGCTTTATAGTATGATGCATATTGCGTGTCTTTTTATTATAACTGCTCCATTCCTCAAAAGACCACCATGACTTTAAGTACACAAAAAACAATGCTGCTTTTTTGTACTATGTATGTAAATTATATGTAGTTAACAGGACCAGATACACTTGGTAAATTGTCTGCTATCATCACAAAAACATGCCTATATAATTTTGACCCCCTCAAACCCCACATATAGTAAAACTGGGGTTTACAGGGGTATACATTATTTTTCTTATTTCTGATCAAAAACATAGATTGTGGGTACTCGTTAGAACTGCCTCGCTGAGGCGGTTCCAACGAGTACCCAACATCTATGTTTTGAGCAGAAGTATGAAAATATCAGTTTTTATCTGAAAATTCTCTGTTTTTGGAGGTGAAATTTTCTATATATTTGAATAGGGTGTTTTCGTAATGTTTCAAACAAGAGAGACAACTTCTGAGATTTACTGTTTGCTTTCCTGCACACCTAGCCCTTTCCGAAAAGGGATCTAATCTAATGAGAGCAAATTCCTTCCTTTTAGCATTGACCCCTTTTTCAGAAGGGAGATGGGGGTGGTTGGGTGGTGCAAATGTGTCATGTATCTTACGTCACTGAGGCGTCCAACTCATATTGGCTTATAGTTGGGCAAGGCCTGCTATCCTTGTAGCAGGTAAGGAAAGAGGGGGAATATTTTGTATTTCTTCTGTTTCTTTACTTTCATTCCTGTTTCTCTTTCTTCCCTGTCCTTCTCTTTCATCTCTTCTTCTATCTCTTCTATCTCTTTTCTCCCTTTCTCTGGAGACGACACAAAATGACCCACAAGGGTTGACGTGTCGTTAAACCCCAACACAATCAGTCAATCAGAAGGGAGACAAAAACTATTCAACAGAGCTGCCTCCCGTTAAAGTGTATCACAATCCCTTTAGCCACAATAGCAAAGACCCAGATAACAGTGCATCCATGCAGCTTTACATTACGAAAACACACCTATTCAAATATATAGAAAATTACACCTGCAAAAAATGAAACTTTTTCAGATAAAAAACTCTGATATTTTTGCTCAAAATATAGATTGTGGGTACTCGTTAGAACTGCCTCGCCGAGGCGATTCTAACGAGTACCCACAATCTATGTGTTCAAGCAAAATTAAGAAAAATAATGCAATAACCCTATAAACCCCAGTTTTACTATATAAAAGTGGGGTTCGAGGGGGTCAAAATTATATAGTCATGTTTTCGTGATGTCAGGTTCTTTGTGTATTGTACAGTATCGAGAGATTCTGAGAGTGGGCAACGAAGGATGTGATCTCGTCATGAAAACATGCCTATATAATTTTGACCCCCTTAAACCCCACTTTTATATAGTAAAACTTGATACTGTATCTTATATACATTACAAGGCAGTTCTAACGAGTACCAACAATCTATGCTTTTGAGCAGAAATATGAAAAATAATGTATACCCATGTAAACCCCAGTACTATATAAAAATGGGGTTTAAGGGGGTAAAAATTATATAGCATTACGAAAACATGCCTATTAAAATATACTGAAAATTTTACCACCAAAAAATGAACATTTTCAGTTAAAAAAATTCTGATATTTTTCCTATTTCTGCTCAAAACATAGATTGTGGGTACTTGATAGAACTGCCTCGGCGAGGCGGTTCTAACGAGTACCCACAATCTATGTTTTCGAGC
This sequence comes from Anodontia alba, assembly GCA_964016985.1. Lineage (NCBI taxonomy): Eukaryota > Metazoa > Mollusca > Bivalvia > Lucinida > Lucinidae > Anodontia > Anodontia alba. The sequence continues at coordinate 44,528,229 of OZ024832.1, read as the reverse complement.
AAAAATAAGGAAAATAATGTATACCCCTGTAAACCCCAGTTTTACTATATAAAAGTGGGCTTTAAAGGGGTCAAAATTATATAGGCGTGTTTTCGTGATGGCATGTTTTCGTGATGTTGCTTATGTAATGTATATAAGATACAGTATTAAAATTATTTATGTGTTTGTTTGTATTGAAATGGTCCTGAAAGTTTGTAATGTATTCTCCCAGTAAGCATTCTACATAAATCTACAGCGGGCTGTTATCGGCCCGTCAGGGTAGCTGACGGGCCGATAACGGCCCGCTATAGATTTATGTAGAATGCTAGCTGGGAGATCTAGCCTTCATATTGTCTTCATGCAATAGCATGTTCATACAGGGTATTATAATTACATCAGCATTTCGAAAAGGCAAAATTTGTGCCATCTGCTTGTGTTTTTTTTATTTGTTTCCTTTTAACCCTGGTCCTGCTGAACTCAGATATGTACTGCCTTCGCAAACAGTCTATAATCAGGTCAGTTGGCTTCTGCAGACTGATGTGGATCTGCACAGTTTGTCATTCTGTATGTGAATTTGTATCAACAATCTATATCAAGCAATCTGATTGGCTAACAGTTAAAAGTGGGCGTGGCATTTAAATTTATTCAGCATGACATGGGTTTTAATATTGTTGTATGATATAATTTGATTGGTTGTAATTTGATTTATATATACACTTGGTAGATTTTCCAACATTTTACCAAGGATAAAACCTATTGTGACTTCCAGTTTATATTTCTGTATATTATGTGCCTTTTAAAAGGGGTCTTCTTTAATAGGAAAAATATGCTCCCAAAGGTAGCACAGTTTTTCCTTTTAGAGTAGACCTTCTTTTAGAAGGAGGAAATTCGTTCCTTTTAGAGCAGACCCCCTTTTAGAAGAAGAAATTCGTTCCTCTTAGAGCAGACCCCTTTTAGAAGAAGAAAATTTGTTCCTTTTAGACTAGACCCCCTTTTAGAAGAAGGAAATTTGTTCCTTTAAGAGAAGACCCTTTTCTTTCTTTTTAGATTAGACACCTTTTCAGAAGGGAACAAAAACAATCTTCACAGTAACCTCCAGCTAAAGTGTATCCATTTCCCTCAACATCTTATCTTGATTTTGTCCATGGAAATAGTGCTTGACATTTCATTCTAATTGTCTCAAACCAAATGGCGCCCCTTTTTCTGGAATATCACTCATAGTTTGTCTGCTCATTTTGTCTAAATGCATTTGCACAACCTAAAGAACACCTCTGTGGATGTATTTTAAAGTATCCAGTGATTCTCTAAACTGGCAGTGAAGGAATTGATCAGTGCGAATGAACATGCTGGTTTGGGTCTTTATCGCCTGCATATGTGATAAGGGCTTTTTCTTCATGTAATAACTCGTATATATAAATGTGTTTATCTATAATTTTCTTGTCTAACAGTTTTCATTACTATAAAAGTCCTAAAATTTTAAAACACTCTATTCCATTCTTCGTTGGCTTAAACTTTGCTTTTTGTGCAGTTGTTTCTGAAAATGCTTTGCTGAATGGTAAATAATGTAGACCCTGATCAGACAGCTCCTTCAGAAGCTGTCTGATCAGGGTCTGCACTATTTGCATATGCCGTTTAGGCAGGAACTCTGGTGTATTAAATTTTAGGACATTTACAGTCTCAGATCTGGGAACTAACTGCCCAAAGAAGATGTGAAAATAAAACTTGCTTGAAGATTTCTATGTTTACAGTAATCAAAAGTTAGTTCCTGCAAGTCATTTTAAATGACAAATCGGTACATATTTATTTTTTTAATATTTATTTTATCTATTTGCTCCGTCCTGATATATGTGATACGTCCTGATATATGTGATACATTTTCCATTTCCTGTGTATATAATATATATTATATATGTACAGTTTTTGTAATATATGAGATATTTTTAGTATTTTTGCATTGTATTAAACATCATCACGAAAACATGCCTATATAATTTTGACCCCCTTAAACCCCACTTTTATATTGTAAAACTGGGGTTTACAGGGGTATACATTATTTTTCTTATTTCTGCTCAAAAACATAGATTGTGGGTACTCGTTAGAACCGCCTCACCGAGGCAGTTCTAACGAGTACCCACAATCTATGTTTTGAGCAGAAATGTGAAAAAAATCAGAATTTGTTTATCTGAAAACTTTCATTTTTTGGTGGTAAAATTTTCAGTATATTTGAATAGGCGTGTTTTCGTAATGTGTTACATGAATTCAGTCGTTCAGGTAAGAGGGATATCCAGATAGACATTTTTCTTTATTTCTTCTCAAAAATCTGCCTTGGTATGTCCATTGAGGGGAATAGATACACTCACTCTAAAGGGAGACAACTCTGTCACAATTGTTTTTGCTCCCTCCTGAAAAGGGGTCTACTCTAAAAGGAAAGAATTTCGTCCAAAAGGGGAGCAAATTCTTTCTTTTCAGAGCAGACCACTTTTCAGAAGGAAAAGCAAATAGGAAGTCAGGAAAAATTGTCTCCCTTGTCAAAAAGGGCAGAAAATCTATCGTGTATCTTTTTACCTTAAAATGTTCTCCCTACGGCAATTCTAATGCTTTTTTATGGTGACATTAGAATATCCAAATAGATATTTATCTTATTTTCCCACAGAAAACCTATATTGGGATTTTCTTTACAACTGCCACATTGTGGTAATTCTAATGTGTACTCATATTTTTTGTGGTTAAATAACAAAAATAGTTTTTTTTTTTTTTTTTTTTTTTTATAAAACAAAGCATCTTATCTAGTAGACCTGTGTATTATTTGCAGACTTTCCTGTGCTCACCCTATGGTAAATATCCTAAAATTTTGAGCGCTTTGTTCCATCACGAAAACATGCCTATATAATTTTGACTCCCTTAAACCCCACTTTTATATAGTAAAACTGGGGTTTACAGGAGTATAAATTATTTTTCTTATTTCTGCTTAAAAACATAGAGTGTGGGTACTCATTAGAACCGCCTCGGCGAGGCAGTTCTAATGAGTACCCACAATCTATGTTTTGAGCAGAAATATGAAAAATATCAGAATTTTTATCTGAAAACTTTCAGTTTTTGGTGGTGAACTTTTCAATATATTTGAGTAGGCGTGTTTTCGTAATGTGTACTTTTGGGCCTATATTTGGCTTTATATGCAGTTGTTTTCTAAACTACTCAGTGGAAAGGTAAACAGTGTAGAACCTGATCAGTTTACTTTAAAAGTAGTCTGGTATAGGCCTGCATTGCTTGCATTTGTCATTTTGTCAGAACCTATGGTGTATGAAATTTCAGGACATTTACTATTTCTGAAATGTTGCTTAGAATGCTGAAGTGTAATGTTATGCGGTAACAATCAAAATAAGTTTCTTATATTTCCCAACTAAACTCTTACCCAGTAAAAATTCTTTAAAAATCTACAGCGGGCCGTTATCGGCCCGTCAGGGTAGCTGAAGGGCCGATAACGGCCCGCTGTAGATTTATAAAGAATGCTAGCTGGGTTAGCTTGACATTACAGTCAGATAATCACCACATTATTTTAATCATGACATTATGTGACCAACCAGATGAATTTATCATCATGAAAGCTTTTCACATGTTACTTTTAGTTAGTGCCATCATCAGTGTTAGTATAATTTCTTTAACTCACTAACAAAAATATATGAGATAAATTTGAATTATTTGTATATATTTGAGGTCTATACTGTAAACATACTTTTGTTTGTCGGTATTCCTCACCTTATGTACATACGCTTGAAAAATAATTATCCTATTTATGCAGAGTGGACTTTTCTACCTTAACTCTTTGCACCAGTCCATTTCCAATAAAAGGAGTGTCTGAATAGTGTTTATTATTATGATGTTTTATAGAACCTCCTTTATTTAATGCAAAAAGTGTAGATCCTGATCCGATGCCATGTTCTGTGGCATCTGATCTGGGTCTGTACTGTTTGCCAATGTTCCTTTTATGGGATACTAGGCATAAATGGGTAATTGGTTATTATCATAAACCTTTTTAAAAGCACCATTTACAACTGCGGTCGATTTATTTTCTATATTTCAGAGAAAATAAAGCTTTACACAATCATGTACATTATTTGCTTAGCAGACCATTTATATGAAATGCTATATTTTCTCTGAAAAATAAAAAACAAAAATCAAAATATCATCTGGTGCAATTTTGCTTGGCAGTTTAAGGGTTAACCCGTTTAAGCCGAGTGGACTCTTCAACCTTAACTATTTGGACAGATCCATATTCAGTATTAGGGGTGTCTGGTAAGTTTTTATTATTGTCATGTTTTGTAGAAATTCCTGAATTTAATGCAAACAGTGTAGACCCCTGATCAGATGCCACAGTCTGCGACGTCTGATCAGGTCTACACTGTTTGCCAATGTCCCTTTTATGGGACGTTAGGCTTAAATAGATTAAAATTCCATATGACAACTGATGAGCCTACCATATCATGAGGTTCAGGGTTCGAATTCCACAAATGGCGAAATTCAGTTTATAAGTGTATGGCACTTTAATGCAAAGAGCCTTTCGATATCCCCAATAAGCATTCTTTATAAATCAACAGCGGGCCGTTATCAGCCCGTCAGGGTAGCTGATCGGCCGATAACGGCCCGCTGTTGATTTATAAAGAATGCTTATTGGGGATATCGAAAGGCTCTTTGCATTAAAGTGCCATACACTGTAGATTTTGAAAGAATGCGAGCTGGGTCCCCCCTTCATGACCTCGCTATGACAACCCTTAAAGTGCTAATCTCAACTACAGCAGATGAACCTTATTTATTGTTTTATGTGTGTATTTTCAGAGGAACTGGGCTTGACAGTTCATGTGAATCATCTGCTGAAATGCCAATCTTATTTTTTCTTAAAACTAATAAAAATGTTTTTTAGAAAGTTGTCTGCTAGAATTTTGCTTAGTGGTTTAAGGGTTAGACATTAAATGTTAAAACACCTAATTATCATCATACACCAACTCTTTTGATAAAATAGCTTATAGAAACAATGCAGATCTAGATCAGATGGCTGCTTCTGATCAGGATGTACTCTACCTTTCTGGCAAGCATTGTTTTGCAAGCTTAGAAAACTGGCAAAGAAGTAGAGAATAAATTGCTCAAAACTGTGGGTGTTTACAACAGTCCAAATTTCAGAGTGGTGTAATTTTATACCTTTGCTCCTCACTCACATCTGGTCCCAAGTTTTAAAACTTATTTCGTGCTGAGAATAAAATTTTCTCTGCTAATAATAGTTGCCATTTTGATATTTATTAGCAGAGAAATTTTCCTACACAGCTATATTGAGCAAGAAAGCATTTGCAATTTTTAGTAATTTGATATTTATTAATTTTGCTTTGATGCATTGACTGAGTTGAGAGCCTTTATGCGAATCAAATTTTTATGTATTTCTGTATTAAGAGTAGATTCGGGACCCAGGGTGTTGGCGGGCTTTAACCCCCCCACCCCCCCCCCCCCCACCCCACACACACACACCCACCACCACCCCGGTAGTTTATTCTACTGACCGTTAGTGATTTATTTGATTTTTATGTTTTCGCTTTGATACATTGACTGAGTTGGGAGCCTTTATGCGATCCGAATTTTTATGTATTTCTGTATTAAGGGTAGCATCGGGACCCTTGGTGAAGTTGGTCTAATCTAATACAATAAAAAGAAACTTGTCAAAATATCAAATGAAAATCAACATTTGAAAAGGACCATTATGACAATGATCTAAGAATCCGGGCAGACAAATCGGCATCTTTAATTGTGTACCTAAATAACACTCATTACTGTAGAATATATTGATGAACAGTGAAAATCCTGATCAGAATATGCAGGTGTGCAGTCTGATCTGGGTCGTTAGTGTTTCCATAATCTGACACAACTGTCCTTTATCAGAGACAGATCACTGAGTCAGTGCAATTCTTTGATCTGCCAGATCAATAAAAATTGCTTAGATGATAAGACAAAAATAGAAACAGCATAAGCTACATCAATTGTTATGGAAGTTAGATAGTTGTTTTTTTTTCTGAAGTTTGATTGGTTAATTGAAAAATGATTGTACGAGGCAACATTCATGCATCAAGAAGAAACTGATAATATTCACATTTTACCCAGAATGTAGGTTTTGACATGTCATGCAAATTCACTTTCAAGCCCCTTTTTGAGGGGTAAAATATTTTAACCCTTAACCTTTACCACTCTTTGGGCTAACTCAGCACACGATAAATTGGTGATATTTGTCTTATTTTACCCAGAAAATAGGATTTGACATTTCATGCAAATTGTTTCCAACAGAGATACTTTGCATGAAATGACAAACCTTTGAGGGGGAGGGGGGGTGGGGTGGGGGGCAGGGAGGATATTTGTTCCCTTAACCTTTACCACTTTCTGGGCTAATTCAGCAGACGATAAATTGGAGATTGCCGTATATTATCCAGAAAATAGGATTTGACATTTCATGCAAATTATCTTCATTCATCACGAAAACACGCCTATATAAGTTTGACCCCATTGAACCCCACTTTTATATAGTAAAACTGGGGTTTACAGGGGTATACATTATTTTTCTTATTTCTGCTCAAAACATAGATTGTGGGTACTTGGTAGAACCGCCTCGCCGAGGCGGTTCTAACGAGTACCAACAATCTATGTTTTGAGCAGAAATATGAAAAATATCAGAGGTTTTTACCTGAAAATTTTCCGTTTTTGGAGGTGAAATTTTCTTTATATTTGAATAGGCGTGTTTTCGTAATGTTGGAGACAAATTGCATGAAATGTTAAATCCTGTTTTCCTGAAAATATAAACAAAAATACAGAGGCAATGTTCAGGCTAAGTATTTGGTTACTTTATTCTGATTAACAGGTTTCTTTAATCTGTGATGATAGTATTGATGTGTGGTTACCCATCACGAAAACACGCCTATATAGTTTTGACCTCCTTAAACCCCACTTTTATATAGTAAAACTGGGGTTTACAGGGGTAAACATTATTTTTCTTATTTCTGCTCAGAAACATAGATTGTGGGTACTCGTTAGAACCGCCTCGCCGAGGCGGTTCTAACGAGTACCCACAATCTATGTTTTGAGCAGAAATCTGAAAAATATCAGAAATTTTTATCTGAAAATTTTCCTGTGTATCTTACATCACTGGGGCGTCCTACTGATATTGGCTTACAGTTGGGCAAGGCCTGCTATCCTTGTAGTGGGTAAGGGTAGAGGGGGAATGTTTTTATTTCTTCTGTTTCTTCACTTTCTTCACTTTCTTTCCTGTTCCTCTTTCTTCCCTGTCCCTCTCTTTCATCTCCTCTACTCTCTCTTCTATCTCTTTTCTCCCTTTCTCTGGGAGACGACACAAAATGACCCTCAAGGGTTGACGTGTCGTTAAACCCCAACACAATCAAATCTGAAAATTTTCATTTTTTGGTGGGAAAATTTTCAGTATTTGAATAGGCATGTTTTCGTAATGTATATCACTTTAAAGAGTAGGAATCTTTAATTTCTGTACAAACAGATGTCTAACGATAACCTAACTTAATAACGGAGAAATGCAGAATGTCCTTTGATGTAAAAAGTGGATGACATAGGTCTTTCCCCTGTATTCATTATCCATATGCTTTCTTTCTTTTTTCTTTCTTTTTTTTTTTCCTCTCATCACGAAAACATATCTATATAAATTTGACCCCCTTAAACCCCACTTTTATATTGTAAAACTGGGGTTTACAGGGGTATACATTATTTTTCTTAATTCTGCTCAAAAGTAGATTGTGGGTACTCGTTAGAACCGCCTCGGGGAGGCGGTTCTAACGAGTACCCACAATCTATATTTTGAGCAGAAATATGAAAAATATCACAATTTTTTATCTGAAAATTTTCATTTTTTGGTGGTAAAATTTTCAGTATATTTGAATAGGCTTGTTTTCGTAATGTTCGATGAGGATGTTCTAACGAGTACCCACAATCTATGTTTTTTTTGAGCAGAGATAAGAAAAATAATGTATACCCCTGTAAACCCCAGTTTTACTATATAAAAGTGGGGTTTAGGGGGGGGGGGGATAAAAATTATATAGGCATGTTTTCGTGATGTTACAAATTAAAAACAACCATTGCAGTCCTTTAATAAAAATATCATAAAAGTGGGTGCATACTAATCTACGGTATTCCCGGTATCCATGTCCCGGTATTCATAGAGGTTTATGTGTTTGACACAGCACAACATCAAAGGTACTTGGAAGATTTCAATAAGTTAAACACCAAATTAACGGCAATAATCTATTCTACAAAATAATGATATTTGATAAAAAAACATATTTGTTGCTGATGTTACAGGGTGTTGTCAAAGTCCCGGTATCGAGATTCACTTGTCCCGGTATCCGTAGGGGCATACGTCTTTGACATGGCATATAACATCAAAACTACGCGATCGATTTTTAATAAATATAACACCCTATAAAAGGCAATACTCAAATCCATGAAAAAATATAAATTTGAAAAATATGCCAGTTGCTGATGTTGTGGCATTCTGTCAAAGTCCCGGTATCGAGGTTCACATGTCCCGGTATTCATTGCAGTCTCCGTGTGTGAACATAATATCAAAATTACTTCATTGACTTTAATAAATTAAAGATCCGATTAAAGACAATGCTTCAATCTATAAAATAATTATAAACATATAAAAAAATGTCAGTTGCTGATGTTGTAGCATTATGTCAAAGTCCCGGTATCGGGATCTACATGTCCCGCTATTCAATGAGGACTGTGTTTGATAAAGCATAATATCCAAAGCACTTGATTGATATTAGTAAATTAAACAACCGATTAAAAGTATCATTCCAATCCATAAAATTATATGTATATATATATATATATATATATATATATATACATATATATATGTATATATGTTGTTGATGTTGCAGTATGATGTCAAAGTCCCGATATTGTTTGGCAGGCACAGCACAGCGTAACATCAAATCAAATGGTTTCTGGTAAGATATGATTTGACTGATTTTTAAAAATTATAAAACCAGAGAGAGAGAGAGAGAGAGAGAGAGAGAGAGAAAAAAAACAAGTTAAGTAAAAAAATACAGGTATTTTATAAAAAAGTTTGGGTACTGATGTTGCAGGATTATGCTAAAATCCCGGTATTGTGATAAGCCCGCCCTGGTATGAAAACTGGGTAGAGACGGTATGGAATTAATAAATCCAAAACACACACACACACACACACACACACACACACACACACACACAACAGTACTCCGCAGAACTCCAAGCTATAATAATTGCAGTTTATTTTTGCCCAAGCAGTATTTACCGTATTTATCCTAAACATTTTGTCGCATCAACTCCTTACATACCTTTTCTAAAATTTGAACGTACAATTTACTTCTCGAAGTTGTGTCTAAAAATGCTGGATTAGTGGAAAACAGTGTAGACGCTGATGAGACGATTCTGCAGTTTCATCTGGGTCTACACTGTTTAAACTGTCTGTCCGAATACGTACGGTAGATACCCTAAATGTGCTGGATTATTGGAAAACGCGGTAGACGCTGATAAGACGCTCTGATTCGCCCGACACGACACCCAATAGCTTTTTAAGTATTATACGAAAATCAAATCCACTAATTATTTAGGTGACCGCAGGAAACGCACTGCCATGTAGTATCTAAGGATTTATTTAAGCCGATGCATTTTTTATGAAACCACTGTTTGCAATTTCTGCCTTCGCAGCACACCATGTCATCGACAAATTCTGGAAGTTTACAATGATACCAAACAGCAATTTTGAGTGATTTTGGATTAACAATAGCTACAGGTTACTAAGTTCCTCTGCAGCGAGATTGTTCTTTTGGGAAAGGCGACATTAATCTCTTTTCTAAACAGTTCAGCAAATACGAACGCATCTTATTTACCAAATAACATGTACGAAAATTAAAAGTTGCTGGATTAAAACAGAAGTCCACTAGACTGGCTAATGCAAAAACGCCACAATCGTATGAATTAGGTTGCTGCTGAACTCTAGGAATTTTTACTGTTACGAAATTCTGGGTCCCAAATTTCTGGTCTTTACAGTAAATTTGACATAGTTGTATTTTACATTATTTTTTAATCCCTTTATATTTTCACTAAAAAGACTGTCAATGTAATAAACTGTATCTGGGTCTAAAGGAGTCTGAAAACTCATTGTCCAATGATTTTTGCCTTCAAATTAAATTTGAGCACTCGGAAGTGCTTGTGATTTAAATTGTTTTGAAGTATTCCAAACAGTGTAGACCCAGATCAGACGCCCGAGAACGCGACGTCTGATCAGGGTCTACCCTATTTATTACGCATCCAGCAATTTTCATAAATGTTCCGAAAACGATGAAAAAAAAAAAAAAAATAACAACAACAAATAAATAAATAAATAAATAAATAAATAAAATAACAACAACAACAAATAAATAAATAAAAAACAAACAAAAAAACATTAACTACAACATTATAATGCATCGGTAAGTTCGATTAAAAATATACAAAATTATCATAGTATTGAAAATAGAATTTTTTGAAAGGCGTGTTCATGTTAAGTATTCGCGCGTGGCGGTCATTATTGAAGTTAATGAAGTTAATTACTCATCATTAACAAATAATCAGTTCGTTAAGTGATAAATGATGCGTGAAACGATCTGCATTTAGTTCATTACATTTTAAATTTCAATTAAACTCTGTACTTTATTTTGAAACGAAAAAAATATTATTATTATTATTATTATTATTATTATTATTATTATTATTAGGTAGTAGGGACATTGATGCTTCAGGCGAAAAGCTGTGTCTTCGGCCACATCAGGGGTTCCCATATATACAAATCGGAGCGCTCTTTTCTCGTGTGACGGCTCAAATTTTTACTACTACTACCACTACTACTTGCGGAAAACAATTATGAATAAATACTGGATTAAAATCGTCACCAAAATAACTCTTCCCTAGTAAAAAGGACATTCATAATGTTAAAAAATGATTGCAACGCAAACATAAATAATAACGGACAAAACATCCATTCAGCCATTTATTTAGTTAGTCAGTCAGTCAGACAGTCAGTCAGTCAGTCAGTCAGTTGGTCTGTTCTGTAAAAAATAAAATTATTAATTTAGCTAAATATATCTTCTTTGTCAGTAAAATTCGCCTATCTTAGCGCTTAGCACTTAGGGTAAAACCTTCATCGGACGATATTGTAGGGTATTTTTCTTGTCCATACCGGAGAGGGACTTTGGCATTTCATGCAAATTGTCGGATGATACAATTCGCATGAAATGTCGAGACCATTTTCTTGTGGAGGTGTCGGGGTATACAATTCGCATGAGATGTCGAGACCATTTTCTTGTGGAGGTTGAGGGATGCCAGCGATTGGCCATCTGCTGGATTTGCACAAAGTGCGGTAAGGGCTAAGTAATGCTAGGATACTTTTATAGTATGTCTCTTTAGTAGATTTATATTCACATGATATTTTGACCTTTGCAGTTTTGCTCTTCGGTAAACGAAACAAATGTCTTCATGTTTGTTGTCACTGTTTGATTTGTATTTTTTGGCTACAAATATTGTATGATGTTTTATGCTGAATAAAGTCATTTGTATTGTATTGTATATACTACTCCTACTACTACTACTACTAATAATAATAAATCAAATGGGCGGTTTTCTTCAACCTGTACCGAACATTTGGATCCCGATACCGGGACTTTGACAAACTGCTGCAACATCAGCAACTGACATTTTTTATATGTTTAAAATTATTTTATAGATTAGAGCATTACCTTTAATTGGATGTTTAGTTTATTAATATCAATTAAGTAATTTTACACGGATACCGCAATGAATACCGGGACATGTGAACCTCGATACCGGGACTTTAACAGAAAGCCACAACATCAGCAACTGACATATTTTTACAAATTTATATTTTGTTTTCATAGATTGGAGTATTGCCTTTTATAGGGTGTTTAATTTATTAAAATCGATCATGTAGTTTTGATGTTATGCCATGTCAAAGACGTATGCCTTATGGATACCGGGACATGTGAACCTCGATACCGGGACTTTGACAGAATGCCACAACATCAGCAACTGACATATTTTTACAAATTTATATTTTATGCATAGATTGGAGTATTGCCTTCTATAGGGTGTTTAATTTATTAAAATCGATCACGTAGTTTTGATGTTATGCCATGTCAAAGACGTATGCCCCTTTGGATACCGGAACAAGTGAATCTCGATACCGGGACTTTGACAACATCCTGCAACATCAGCAACATATAATTTTTTTATCAAATATCATTATTTTGTAGAATAGATTATTGCCGTTTATTTGGTGTTTAAATTATTAAAATCTGCCAAGTACTTTTGATGTTGTGCAGTGTCAAACACATAAACCTCTATGAATACCGGGACATGGATACCGAAATACTGTAGATTAGCTTGCACCATAAAAGTGCCCTTTCAAATTACCCAGTAAGACAATGTAAGTGCACTATTGCCTGACATATAATCTCTATGATTACCTACACAAAACAATGTAAGAGAAAAGTCCAGGGAGTGCCACAATCACAAGCTGCAGCCCTTCCCGGACACCAAGAGGAAAAGGAAACAGACAAAACCAAACAAACGCAAATCGAACAAACGTACAAATGACACTAAGATTAGTTCGCTCTTCATCAAGCGAGGTAATCGCAATGCTAAAAGGACTGAAAAACACAAGAACAAAATAACACAAGGCAAGACTTAAAACAAATCGCCTCGTAGAATAAACCACAAAGCAACAAAGAGTAAGACCAACACCGGGACCACCGCCCTAGAACGGTCAGTAGAATAAACCACTGCGGGATTTAAAACACTTTTACAGGTCGGGTATAAAAGCCAAGTCCGATCCGATCCGCCGATCATTTTTCTGCCGATCATAAATTTTATTTTTGTCATTATATCTTAGCTATGATTCAAATGTCCAGTATATGAGTTTTTTATGATCATATTATATAATTGTAATTTACAGCAATGATATTATTAAAATCATTGTTCTAGTTTTTGATTGAGAGTGATTTTTTTCTCGTTTCAGGGGTATAAAAGCCAAGCTCGGAAGAAAAATAGCCGAGAGAGATTTCTTGATTTTTTGTCTCTATTTTGTCCTTTTATAGAACAGACTTAACAATAAATGTTAAAATTTTAGTTCATGTGCATTGTGATTCAACAAGCATATGCATATGTTTCAATAAAGTCAGTTTTCTTTTTGGTTTTTGTTTTTTTCGTCTGTTTACCAAATTAGCCGCATCTATAAATACACCTGTAAACAATGACGTTACTTACAACAACGTCCAGAAATGAGACGAAATGGGGGCATTTTCTAACCGCGAAAGATAGTGTTTTAAGAATATCTAATAGAGATTAATAGCTGTATTAATGTTATTTCTCCTTTTTCGTCTTCGTCACTGTCCTTTTTTTGTAAGTAGTAGTTGGGTCATTTTGTATCTTTCATATTCTTTGCGGTGCGGCGTTTCTATTTTTAGAACAGTATGCGTGCAAAGCAAAGATGGACAAAAAACGGCTAAAATAGCTTATATATGACATAATTGTCATATGCAAGAAACTAATTATGTTCTAGTGACCATTTATTCTCTGAGACAGAGCTGATCTCTGTATATATTAGCTTCACTACTGAGAAAACTATGATTTTTTTTTTATATTTACTGGACTTGGCTTTTATACCCCTAGAAGACAGAAAACTGCTTAACAATCAAATCCAAGCATTTAAAAAAGAAATATCTTTTGTCGATATTAATTAAGCAATGTATGAAAATATAAAACTGATATACTGGACATTTGAATCATAGTTTAGATATAATGACAAAAATAAATTTATGATCGGCAGAAAAATGATCGGCGGATTGGATCGGACTTGGCTTTTATACCCGACCACTTTTACAGCCGGCCAACTTCACCCTGGGTCCCGATGCTACTCTCAATACAGAAACACATAAAACATTCGGTTCGCATAAAGGCTCCCAACACGGTCATCATCAAAGCGAAAAAATAATAATCAAATTAATCCCTATGATAAACAAAGACGAGTACTCATGGCCAATTCTTCTGTGTGCCAGAGGAAATGAAAACCAATAGTTGAACCATGGCGGGCCAAGCCAGACATATCATCAATTGAGCCCGAACCCACTGGTCAAAATTTTACGAAGAGGCCGTCATTGAGTCTGAGGCCCGAACCGCCGATGTGCAATTAAAGAGTAAAGTATAGCCATCAACAATGACTGGGTTGATAACTAGGCATGCAGTCTGCCTCATGGTATTCAGGCTATAGGCAATTCTTTTATAATGGTTAATTAGTTTTCTGAATTGCTCCAAAAAGTTAGATTTTCCAACATTTTTTCTAAATCCGTACACTAAGTCACCGCATAATTCTGGTTCCGATATACCTTGTTGCAGAAGTGTTTTCATGAAATCTCTTTGATAACAAAAAACGAAACAAATCTGCAACACGAGGAACACTGTTCCCATCGGAATACCAATAGTTGTCCTATAAAGAATAGTTACAAATCTAATAAAAGTGTTATCCAAGAGATAAACAAGGGCATCACATACTTTTTGACAAGGCCATAAATTGTTATTCTGTTATTCAGAAGTGAAAAAAGCACATTCTTCGTCGCAAGCCAAATATTTGGCTTTCTCCCGTATAAACGTTCGGTTAATTAAGTCAATAAGTTTATCTTTTTTAAGATGATGAAATTAAGTATAGTATTACGGATAGGTTTGTTACAGTTGTAACAGATAATAGGAGAGTGTATGTTTTCGAAATAAGCAAATTTCACCTCCGAAAACTGAAAAAATTCAGATAAAAAAACTGATTTTTTTTTTTCATATTTCTGCTCAAAACATTAATTGTGGGTATTTGTTAGAACCGCCTCGGCGCAAGCGGTTCTAACGCGCCGAGGCGGTTCTAACGAGTACCCACAATCTATGTTTTTGAGCAAAAATAGGAAGATTAATGAATACCCCAGTAAACCTCAGTTTTACTGTATAAAAGTGAGATTCAAGGGGATAAAAACTATACTGAAAGGAAAAAGAAACGCAGGGTAGAGATTTTTCCTTCTTATTTTAACCATTTTTTACGGTGTTTACTATAGCCATACACTTTTACAGATTGTCCTGTGAATGTGAACCGCGGGTATACGAGTCTTTGGTCGATGTGCTATCTACCCAGTGTGTGAAATCATTCAACCTTGCACTACACAGTGCATTGCACGGTCAATACGGAAAGCCAAAATTTCGTGCAAAACAAGCATGTTTAAACCTTCAGCACAAGATTTCCTCACACCATTTGGTACACTTCAACGATACACAACGCTCTTCGATTCTTTTACCGATTTTCCTTTTCATTTTCACGCTACTTTGAACTTTTTTTCAATCATGGTACGATTGACTGATGTTCAGAGGGGTAGGGCAATTGCGTTGCTGATGCAGGGTCAGAGGCAACAGCAAGTTGCCAATCATTTTGGGGTTAACGTCTCAACAATTGAACGTCTTGTTAGACGTTTAAGGGAGACAGGGCATTTAGCAGACCGACCGCGGTCTGGGCGTCCACGCGTGACGTCGCGACGTCAAGACAGGACAATACGTCTGGCACATTTGCGGAATCGTCATCTCGCTGCTACCGAAACTGCCCTTAATACAGTAGGTACGCATAATCGACAAATTTCTCCGAAGACTGTTGGAAGTCGATTGCGTGAGATTGGTCTTCGAGCTCGTCGTCCATACGTTGGTCTGCCTCTGACCCAGGCACGTAGGTTGCGTCGTATGGCGTGGTTGACGGCGCATGCGCCCAGGCTATTTCCGATGAGGCAGTGGAGACGAGTTCTTTTTACGGACGAGTCTAGGTTCACTCTCTATCGCGCAGATGGTCGACGTCGTGTGTACCGACGTCGCGGAGAACGCTTTGCCGACGCCTGTGTTGTCGAACGGGATCGGTTTGGGGGTGGCTCCGTTATGGTCTGGGGAGGCATTGCTCACGGGATAAAATCTCAGTTGATTATTGTTGCGGGCAATATGACCGCAGTAAGGTATAGGGATGAGATCTTGCGTCCTGTTGCAGTCCCGCTTGTGCAACAACGTAATCTGATTCTGCAGCAGGACAATGCCCGACCACATGTTGCCCGAGTTTGTCAGGATTTCCTGGCAAACAATAACATCGCACCACTAGCATGGCCACCGTACAGTCCAGATTTGACCCCAATAGAGCACATGTGGGATGAGCTGGACAGAAGGGTTAGAAAGTGCCGAAATCCCCCCGCAACTCTCGCACAACTAAGGAATGCGTTGATCGATGACTGGAATAATATCCCGATGCGAACTGTCAATGCTTTGGTTAACTCTATCTAAAGGAGAATTAGGGCAACAACGGCAGCAAGAGGGGGGCACACCCGATATTGATTTTCAGTTTGATTTTGATTTCAAGATTTGGGGGGTAGCTACCAATGAACTTCAATAACTCGAGACTTGTTGATCACAAACCAATGAAATTTGGAACTTTTGTTCAATACATGTACCGTTTTGTAATCATCGTAAAATATTTCACAAACTTTTTCAAACTTGAATGAAATTTAGGAATAAAATTTACCCTGCGTTTCCTTTTCCTTTCAGTATATATAATCGTGTTTTCGTGATGTCAGACAAGGAACCATGTAACTGAAATATTTCACAAAACGTTTGAATTGCCAGTATCAAAAACCACCAATTTACCGTAAGACAAAATTGACCAGAATTTTTAAGAAAATTGCAAGGTTAGTCATTTTTAAAACACGTTTCGACAAGTTTGTCTCTAGATTTCTCGTAGCTAAACATTTAAACAATAATCATAATTCTGCATGCCAGTCATCTGTGTCCAAATTTATATGGCTTCAGTAAGTAACGAAGACGCAACGTCCCTTGATTTTCTATAACTGTTTACTGTTCTTGCATTTATGATACCCCCTTGGATTTTCTATTGAATAAATGTTTATCATTGTATCTAATGCTCGAATTTTAAATTGCTGGACCACTTTAAATGTTGCACATTACAATTTCACATGTCGCCTGTAAAACTTAGAAAAAAATTGGTGTAAAGAAACGTTAAAAGTGGTAATGTGTGTGACATTATGTTATAAAGGATTCGAATATTATATGGTCTTAATTTTTTGTAATTGTGTCTCCAAACAACTGCTGAAGTGTTTTTTTTCTCTCTCAAAATTTCAGTGCTGGGCATATTCCTGTCACCTTATGAGATGACAAACAAATATTTATCAGTTATATCTATCGCTTAGATTACCATTAAATATGCTAAATACGAGGGTCATCAATAAGTAACAAGCCTATCCCATTTCCGATTGACCGAGACGGTCACGATTTTCATGCTTTGTTTCAATGTATGCTTTATACTTTGGTACAAAATTGCACGCGTATTGAGTCATTCTTTAATAAGATATTGAAGCAAACATGGCTAGTGATGCAAAGGCATGTTTTTCATCTAAAGTTGAGTACCGTGCTGTAATTCGGTACTTTTATTTAAAAGGTAAAACAGGCAAGGAAATACACGGCGAGTTAACCGATGTTTATGGGTCTTCTGCACCATCTTATGCTCAGGTTAAATTCTGGGTAGGGGAATTCAAACGCGGTAGAACGTCTTTAGAAGATGAAGCCAGGTCTGGACGCCCACTGGATGCCTACGACGAAGAAATGTGTAAGAAAGTTCGGGATCTGGTATACTCTAATAGGCGAATTCAGGTGGACGAAATAGCGCAGGCATTAGGCATTTCACATGGTAACGTTTCAACAAATTTACATGATCATTTAGGTATGCGCAAGCTAACAGCCCGTTGGGTTCCCAAATCCCTTAGCGATGAGCAATTGGCAACCAGAGCATCAGTATGCAGCGCCTTGTTGAAGCGTTTTAGGTCAAAAGATGATTTTCTTTTGCGTCTGGTGACTGTAGATGAGATTTGGGTTCATTATTCTGAGCCAGAGAATAAAGCTCAGAGTCGTCAGTGGGTATGGCCTGGGTCCCTGAGGCCAAAGAAGTTCAATACGCAACCATCTGCTGGCAAGATGATGGCCACAGTATTTTGGGACGCAAAAGGCGTTATTATGTTGGACTTTTTACCCAAGAGAAGTACAATAACTGGAGGGTACTATGCAAACTTGTTAGACTAGCTGAGAACCGCCATCCGTGAAAAACGCCGAGGTAAACTCTCTAAAGGTGTTTTGTTGCAACAAGACAACGGGAGAGTCCCAACTTGAAAAGTTGCAATGGATACTATAGAGCGAAACGGGTATGAATTAATACCACATCCTGCCTATTCGCTTGACCGAGCTCCTAGCAACTCCTTCCTATTCCCAAACTTGAAAAAGGATATCCATGGACTTCATTTCCGGTCTGATGAAGAAGTCGTGACAGCAGTTGAAGAGTGGGTCAATGGAAAGGACCCTAACTTTTTCAGTTCTGGGCTGATGGTACTTGAAAAAACTTGAAAGCCTACTCAAACCGACCCAGCCCCTCCCTCACCCCAACCCCATTCCCTATGCTACCTGACCTGCCCTATTCTACTCTAATCCTTCCCCTATATTGCACCTGTCTTTAAATCTATTGAAACGAGCCGAAACGGCGGGGCTGAAATGACCAAGGGAGCAAAACGACCAGTTGCAGAAACATAGGCTGAAATGAACACGGGCCGAAATAGCCAAGGACCGATACGACCCATGCTGAAATGACCAAAGACCCGGATTCACACGAATAGTATGTCAATGTCAATTGCCTAAATACCGGCTTTTAGTCATTCACCGTGGAAACGGCTTGTATTCATTCACCGTAGAATATTTTTTTTTCTGAAGAGCACCTACCTACCAAGCCTCATTGCCCCATCTCATTAAAGAAATATGCACTGTCTCGTAGTGGACGCACACCGAACCTATATGCCACAATACCCTCATTTATAACCTATCCAATTAAGGACAACCGATCCCCCGAATCACAAAATTAGATACAAATCAAATTATCTTGGCTAACGAATAGTAATAGAATAAATACAGTTTGGTTTGTAAAGGACGTTAGCCTTACAGCCTTTTTAAGTTATGGTGATGGATGAAATCAGTTATACTCGACACCTTCAGGAATGTGTATCCATGTTCGCATGTCATCAAAACTGCGAAATATAGACTACCCTTGCTCCAGGAGAAAGCGGGTTTCTGCCTTGAAACATAAAATCTGGTTTCAAATTCGATTCACAGTTACAGGAAAATGAACAGAGGGTTGCATGACATCCCTCTACTTTGATAGTTGAGGCCGGGAAAGAAATAGTACGGTTCAACCGGTTCACTCACCATCGTGTCCGCACGATTTCGAGTCCCCTTCAGCGCAACCGGATATCCCATCAATAGAGTTCTATTCACAACATTCTAGTTAAGAAAATAAGCGGCCGTGTTGTAGTTCGAGCAACTTTTGAAAACCTGTTTTACTGTGTTCTGACAAAGAAACATTATCCTGTTACAGTAAAACCTGTGTAAGAGAGCCACCTTCGAGACTGACTTTAAATAGTGGTTGATGTGGAAAAAGTTGTCTGTCTTATAAAGGTACATGTCATGTAATTTTGCTATTAAAATTACATGACATGTACCTTTATAAGACAACTATCTTTCCACATCAATCACTAAGGTCAATTTCAAAGGTGGCTGTCTTACACAGGTTTTACTGTATTATTAGACTGCAGAGGCTGGAGTTGGCAGGAAATTCAGAGCTCGAAGCATGTACTGGAACTTATTTACTACAGTCGAACCTCGTTATCTCGAACTCGTTTATTTCGAATTACCGCTTATCTCGAAGTGAAAATCTGGTCCCTGTTTTAACATGAAATTATGACAACAGAACAAAATAATGTGGAAAAGAGGAGCAATTTATCCTCTTTTCCACATTATTATATATATATATTTCTAACTTCAGGAGTCAAATTACATATTCATTTGTTAAATGTGGTTGTTCAATTTATTGTTTTCCTCACTTTCTCAACTCTGATATCTCGAGGTACGGATATCTCGAAGTGTTTCAGTGAGTCCCTTGGAATTCGAGATAACGGGAGTCGACTGTAGTATCCAGTGGAGACGACATTTTGTCCGGTGGAATATTTGTGGGAATAGCGAATTTCGCTTTCTGTAGCATTTTGAAAACTGTCCATTCTGCCAGTGAGGAAACTAGAAAACTCCAAAGTGTCATAAATTCTGCGATAACAAAACAAAACGTCCGGTCTGCATTTTACATGAGCATCGTCATGCGAAAATCTGTTTTGTGCCATATGCGCACAATGAAGAAGCAAATGAGCCTGCGCATCCGCGCAGTCGGATCAGTGTCTTTGTTATTCGCTGCATAGATAGTATAGTATCTCTAGTTTCTATGTATATCAGAAATTTCAAGCATCTACATCGAGTTAACAAGTCTATATGATGAAGATCCCGGTAAACCCCACTTTATATGACAAAAAAGTTGGCTTTACACAAGTTTATTTTATTTTTATTTTTCTGCTATGAACGTTGAGTCGGTTCTAACGCGTACCCACAATCTATGTTCAGAGCAGAAATAAGAAAAAATATGGCAAGGTATCAACGGAAAGTTTTCACTTTTTACGGCCGTAATAATGACATTATACAGTTGACTCTCGTTATCTCGACCACGCTTATCTCGAATAACCGCTTATCTCGAAGTGAAAATCTGGTCCCTGCCTAAACATGAACATCTAACAACAGGTAAAACAATATTGTGGAAAAGAGGAGAAATTGCTCATAAGGAGCAATCTCTCCTCTTTTCCACAATATTTTCAATATATCTCTAACTTCAAGAGTCCAATTACATATATATATATATATTTGTTAAATGTGGTTGTTCGAATAATTGTTTCCTCAATTCTGCAAATCTTATATGTCGTGGCATGGATATCTCGAAGTATTTAATAGAGTCCCTTGGAATTCGAGATAACGAGAGTCGACTGTATTGCATAAGAGTGATTATGTAATGTAGATAGTCTGTGTAGCTGAGCAGGCCGGTTTGACTGTTACGTGCTCGGAACCCCGAAACATGTGACGGGGCTCGTTGAAGGTTTTGATATTTTGCATCGTTTGACTGAATAAATCGTGTTCAGATACTCTCTTGAACAATTTACATGACAAAAGATTCGTCGTTTGTTCTGATTCAATTACAGGTCTACAGTACGTAAATAAAAAAATGTCTCAGGTCAATCTGCTATTAGACTCTGACTCCCAAAACTGTTTGATATCAAAGCACTCGCAGCACTGGTGGGTCAACTGTCTCTGAGTGTAGGCTGGGAAAATAGTCCTGGACGGGGATTTAAGATTGTTTCATTTATCCCTTAACTTCCTGTAATTTAAGCAAACGGTGCAGACCCTGATCAGACGCCGCGTTCTGTGGCGTCTAACCTGTGTCTACACTGTTTGCCACTGTCCCAGTCCAGGTTTTACAGATAACCCTCTTTACATGGCACTCTGAAGTCACAGCGACTAGAATAGTGCCGCTATAAATAACCGATATCTGGATTTCGTAAAAAAAAACCCGCATGATTTGATTTCATTGGTCAATGATAATCACGTGGACAACTGGAAATTTTGGCGTTTGTATACTATTGCTCTCTGTTGTTCGCATCTGACAAAAAAAAAAAAAAAAAAAAGGTTCAATGAAGCGATCTCCAACCTGTCTACAAATTTCACTAAGGAAAAGTGGTATTTACTCACGTGCTTTTTCTTTAAGGGGTCATTTCTACAGTCGACTCCCGTTATCTCGAATTCCAAGGGACTCACTGAAACACTTCGAGATATCCGTACCTCGACATATCAGAGTTGAGAGAGTGAGGAAAACAATAAATTGAACAACCACATTTAACAAATGAATATGTAATTTGACTCCTGAAGTTAGAAATATATATATAAAATAATGTGGAAAAGAGGAGAAATTGCTCCTTAGGAGCAATTTCTCCTCTTTTCCACATTATTTTGTTCTGTTGTCATAATTTCATGTTAAAACAGGGACCAGATTTTCACTTCGAGATAAGCGGTAATTCGAAATAAGCGAGTTCGAGATAACGAGGTTCGACTGTATATCTATTATGCTGATTGGAGAAACTTGGAGTGGTCTTTTTAGACATGCGTCTTTGTTCAGAAGAGGTACTTCACACAATTTGGACTGTATCGGCTGTAAATCTTTTAAGACAATTATTAACTAAAAATCACTCCATTTTCTGTTATTTATATTTCATTTTCTATTACAACTATATACATGTGTATATTGCAAATAGTCTTAAAATATACAAACATAAGACATGATTTGTTTGTGATCTTCATCGCAGTATGAACGCAGTGGGTCCCGAGCAAAGTTATCACTTATTTTACACCTTGTAAGGCACGTGTATTTCATAGAAGTAATACACAGTACACTGCACATTTAACGAAAACTTACTGGCTAAAACAGAAAGAAAACAAATACTAACTAGTAACGGTGTTTTCAGAGAAAACAGATGTCCCTTAATCATGAATTTTCAGTTTTTCTACTGCTGTGACCTTAAAAATTAGAACAGTGTCACCAAACATCTAATCAGTTCTTTGTTATGTCCCAATTATATATCCTTGAAATTTGGCAAGGATCCAACCACCGGTTCAAAAGATATTGTGCAGACAAGAAAATGTCACGCTGACGCCGACGCCAACGGGATTTCGCACCAAAATCAATATGTCACCTCCCCGCAGATTGGAGGACATAATAATTAGTATAATTCAGCATTATCATGGGGAAAATCTGTTTAATGCCTAAGCGAACAACACGAGCGCAGATCAGCATGGCATTCGCGCAGTTTGATCAGCGCCTGTGTTGTTCGCTGATTGTATAATATGGTAACTCTTGTTTTTAAATCGGAAATTCTAAGCATCTCTCTGTAGAGGAGCAGGCCGGTTTGTCTTAACTGGTCGAAACACCCGAAGACAGATTTTCTCATAACAAGGCTCAATTATAATATCATGATCCTAGTATCTGCGCCGAGTAGTTCTTGGCTGTTTGGTTGTAGTTGTGGTAGTAGTAGTGGTGGTGGTGGGATAGACGGAATTGACATCTCTAACACGTCTGGAGATGAAATGTGTACTGGTTCCGTGTTCTTTGAACAGTGAAATATAACCGTCGGAAAACAGCGTGCACTGTTTATCCTTTTCCGGACATGCGCAGAAGGTAAAGGCGACGCAAAAGAGGTCGTCTAGGCATGCGGCGAAGCACTCTCTGAGGGTCGTTACAGCAGTACCGTTCTCGAGAGATCGTTCTATTCCGCTAACGGCCGTGTTTTGCAAAACAATCTGTTTTTGAAGCTCGGGAACAATAATCATGGTTTCCCATTTCTCATTTTTCTCTGCATATTTTGATTTAATCTCGTCGTATAAGTAACAAGTGTTGTATGATGACGAGGCTTTAGTACAGTGGACACAAAAATTAACCGCCGCACAATTGGTCCTTTTAAAGCATTCATCGACACATTTGCCGATGGAAGAAAGGATCACTTTATCAAACCAACCATACAGAACTGTATTCTTCACTGACAAACCCGCCGAAAGATCGGCGCAGTCATCTAAAAGACCTCTGGCTTTCAGAACTTCACAATACTTCTTTTTAGTGTCCTCAATCTTTACTGCTATTGTTCTGTAGTCAATGTTATATTGTCTCATTAGCATGTTCGTCATGAAAGTTTCCGAGAATAATTCTTCAATCGAAGCTAACTCATACGTAACAGGCACGGGGCTGTCCTTGACCGTAGATGCCCACGTCATCGCATCGCCATTAGCAGGGGGCGCAGCACCAATCGTTACCGTACGCGTTTCAACCTTTTTCTGAAAATCGGACGCTGACTGCTTTTGAGATGAATCCATACTGAACCCGCCTCCAACGCTGACGATTCCCGAGTAACTTGCCGAAACCGCGACATTTACACCATTTTCCTTTTCTGATTTGTACGACGTGGAACTCATCTTATGAATGTAGGTAAAGGAGGCCCCGAATTTGACTTCTGTTAAGAAATGGGTCCCGTATTTTTCAAAGAAATCTACAAAGTCGGTATCTTGGTCTGTATTGTTGAGCTTTATAATCCATTTCAGAAATACGGGATGAAAGGGCGGGGCATCATCCTCCAGAAGCCGCATATAATAGTAGTTACAATGCGCTCTTGACAGTATAAACACCGACTCACCGGTTGAAACTTCTGACGACGATTCCTTGTACCCTGCGCTCGCCGAAAAGCTCACACCCCATCCACCACCACTCACCGTGGCGCTAACATCCAACGACTTAGAAAATTCGTACTTTGTTTCAACGACCTCAGAAGAAAAGGACGTCACACAGGACACGTCAGGGATCAGAATTATGCCTTTCGGTACGCTGTAGCGGCAATCGGCAGTCTGGCTCCCGGCTCGGTAATCAGCAGAGAAAATGGGAAGCGTGAAGCCGGGATCGTGTCCGACAGCCAATGGGAAACCCTTTAAAATGTTGTAGCCTAGGAGAGCATAATCCATGTCAGGAAATGAACGTTTAAGTTGTGGCCCTTGACATTCTTGAAGTAGATAATCATTCCGCATGCCTGAAAATGAAAACCACTAAAGACGGTAAAAGAAGATGATGGTGAACTCAGGAGCGATACGATTCCATAATTCCGCATCGAAAACCAAAACTGCCTGACATATTTATATCATTGGTGTTCATCAAATTGTTCTAAGAAAATCTGAAACAGCCATACGTAACATCAGATTATGATCAAAGCAATTACCGATAATTTATTTTACACTGTTTTAATATAAACAATGATAGAAATTTGATAAAATAAACATTTTTCAGTATATCATAAAGGCGTTGATAGCTTTAAACAGATACCTGTTTGAGCGATTCAAACATATAAATTTCATTTTCTTATATTTATGGGAAGAGTGATCTTTTACCATCAAAAGAACTCTGTCATATTCCTATCATTACTTTGTTAATCTTGAATATTTTAGGAAAATTTTAAATTTAATTTATAATTGTGCAATTTGTTTTGCGAGTGAACTAATCAGGGATTGCTGGGAACTCCTAAAAAATTCTTTTCTGTTCTGATTAATTTGATGTGATGTTTGCCGAAATAGAACTAAAACATATGACCTTTCTCAGTTTTTGTGAACAAAGTATATTGTTTCTACAGTCATTTGATTGTTTCGAGTGGCTACAGAATTTTCCGTCGAAATCCGGAGATAAGTAATATAGACACGAGGGGTTTAAATATCTGTCTAGTATTGACACCGTAACAAGTTTAAGCTTTTCATAAAATTTTGCCATTTTTTAGCTCTTATTTTAATGCAGTTTTGCTTCTAAGACAATTTCTGGACCTACTATTCGCTGGCTCATTGTTGAATGCGCCTTAAGCCATCCTCAAAAGAGGACTCTTACTATTAGATTTGGTATACCCTCAGTGTTCCGTTGTAACTCGTGCTCTTCTAGGACGAACTGTTGTTGTTGTGCAAATTTTTAACGCTACCAGACACCCGAGGCACATAGAGGCAGCAGCGATTGTTATGTGCATGTATTTGTACAGCCTTGCTTTCATGGAACACCCATGCACACTTGGTGCCACTGTTTGTCACCAAGCGCCGCCCTGTCCACTTTATACTCAACCCAGGGCACGTCGAGTATGCGTTAGGCGTACTAATGGTCTGAAAGTTGTCTCGACCCGAGCGGGATTTGAACCCACGATATCCCGCTTGAAAGTCAAGTGC
Organism: Anodontia alba; assembly: GCA_964016985.1. Classification (NCBI taxonomy): domain Eukaryota; kingdom Metazoa; phylum Mollusca; class Bivalvia; order Lucinida; family Lucinidae; genus Anodontia; species Anodontia alba. The sequence goes on along the minus strand of OZ024832.1, from coordinate 44,502,381 downwards.
GCTAACCATTAGGCCACCCAGCCCTTGGGACGAATTGTCCCGCAGCCGCAACTTAAATAGTCCCGGATCATTTTGAAGGTAATGGCAGACCCGTAACACCTAGTTAAGGGGTTTCTTTCCCGGAACAAGTCATACTTGGCGGTATTCCATACAAGTTTTCAGACCTAAGCAACAACAGTTGCAATTGCTACGCCGATGGCAATCATTGTTGCACATAAGAAACGGACAAATCCTGGATTATTTTAAATGTTATTTATATTGCTCTGACGAGTAAAAAGCTCATGGAATCTCAACGCATTGTCGACGATGCGAGAATTGGCGTTCTGATGTGTAGTTGGCGAAATCTTACACAGGTCGACATATTTCAAATTATACATTATGTTAAGACGCCTAGCCAATATAGTGTGATCTTGTTACGGCCATAAAAGTGAAAAAAAAAAAGTGATATTTTATCATATTTCCGCCCCAAACATAATTTGCGGATGCTCGTTAGAAAGTTGAGGCGGTTCTAATGTGCACCCACAATTTATGTTTAGAGCAGAAATGAGAACATTAACGTATACCCTTGTAAACCCCCGTTTTACTAAATGTAGGGTTCACGCGGGGTGGGGGTCTACACTGCATGGACTTTTAAACATGATGATGCAAAGTTTGTTTACCTTTTTGAGTCATCGAATTCGTGACCGGGTGTCGCTCTTTGTTTCACGTTCTTAACCGATAGTTACGAATTCATTTGTTTGGTAGGCGTGTATATACCGTTTATATTAATGATAATGAGAGGCGTTTAATGAACATTCATGTGATGTCTTATTTGAACCACGACATGAGAAAATCTGCTTTGCGGATAACGAAGACACAGATCAGAATCACCGTCTTTGTTATTCGTTGCCTAGGTGGATAACAGCTCTATGTATCCGAAATTTCAAGCCTCTAGCTGTCCTCTGTGACTGCGCAGGTCGCTTTGAACCGTACCTTGACGAAAACCGCCAAGACAGACCTTCTCGTGACGTAGCTCGTTTTATTCAAATATACACTTACCGACGTTGAAATAGTATTTTCTCATGGGATCAGGAATCTCATCATTTGAATTCGAAGACTGACGAATGACTTGATTAACTGGGAGAGGCTGCAGCAGTGCTGCCGACATTGGAGCCTTGTTGACTACCGGTTCAGGACTGTGAAGTAAAAAGAGTGGTACTTTCATTTGAGCCAAGTCATGAATAAACCTGTTTTGTGCCTTGGCGAAAAACAAAGACGTAGATCAGCCTACGCATTCGCGCAGTCTGATCAGCGTCTTTGTTATTCACAGCTTCGATAGTACAATACCTCTAGTTCCTATATCCGATTCAAGGCTCCAGCTAGCTTCTGTGGCTAAGCAAGCTAGATTGAGTCGGACCAGATCGAAAAGCCCAAAGACACATTTTCTAGTGAAGGGCTCAGTTGATATCTGGATATCATTTCTAGCTCTGCTCCTACAAAACGTATAGTCTTACAATGCCTGGATGAAGATAAAGAAGCAAAAGGTAACAAAATTATTAGAAAGATGTGTGGACCATAACGGTAAAACGCCTTTGCAATGTTTGTGTAATTTTTACCGCAGTGAAAATGAATATTTTTAGATGAACAAAATGTGATATTTGTTTCATTTCTACTCCAAACATAGATTGCGGGTGCTCGTTAGAATCACCTCATCGAGGTGGGTCTAATGTGCACCCACAATCTACGTTGTGAGCAGAAATAAGAAAAACTACCACAATTTTTCATCTGAAGATTTTCATTTTTACAACGAAAAATCACATTATATTGCATAGGCGTGTTAACGTTATGAAATAAAATTGTATTACAATGCCCGGATGAAGAATAAAACGAGGTAAAAAATAGTAGAAAGCTATATAGATGTTGTTCATTTAGTATTCCCAATCAGAGAAGTGAGCAAATAAGTATTCTCTAAAATCTTCAGCTGGATATTGTGTGTCACATTGAACTAAGGTACATTTGAGCAACTCCATGACGAAATCAGCAATTTCACTTGTGCTCCAAGCAAAGTATTAGATTAGCCTCGGCATCCGCCCAGTCCGATCAGGGTCTTCGCTGTCCGCATGAAGACACCGTGGGTCCTTAGCTATCCCTTAAACTTTCATAATACACGGAAACAAATCGTCGGCTGATTACTATACTGTTCTGTCTCCATTTTTGACGAAGTTGATTAGTGTACACTGTTGGAATTGGAATCGAATGTTCTATCTCCTAATGCTCTCACTAGTTGTCTATCGTCGTTTTTTAAATCCTCTATAAACAGTTATTGTTGTCATCTATCTCTAAAATGATCAATCTCTAAGTGCTATACTATTCTATGTCCATTTGAACCAATGAAATGGAAATATTCAGAGAGGTATAGTCACATTGCTTTTGACGTTACATCAGCGTATCGTTTCATGCCCTTGGTTCAAGGTATTAATTTGACAAATATTAGTTTTTTTAGAAAGCTAGCGGTCGTTTAGCTTAGCAATTGCATGTACGCTTATGCCATACAAGATGGCATATATATCAAGATTCATTGAACTAACCTAAATGACCAGTTATTTTCCGAGTTTCGGTTCACTCCGAACGGTGAAATTTACCTCTGACGTGTTAACAAAAATTATGTGCCACGGACTGTTGAAAGTTACTATTATCCTGTGAGTTTTCAACATTTTGACCTCAGTAGATCCCTAGATAGTGTTACAAATCTGGCTGTGCGCTTTCGTACGCTTTCCAGTTCTTCCTGACTACACCTTGGGGTCCAAAGCCTAACTGCCTGACTCCAGGACAACGCACCAATCCTTTCTAAGCTCCTCCTTTAATATCTTGATGAATTCTCGTACTTGCTGTAGCATAATTTCATTTGAGGGCGAAATCGGTATGGAAGTTAACTATCTTGTTAATTGTATACCCGAAAGAGGCCATAATTGGATAATAAAACATTCTATTCTATATTTGTTTGCACAACTACTATGTCAGCTGTCTTGGTAGTTACTTCCGCTTTAAGCTGGGTTCGATATAATTCCCGTATTTGATGTGTGATTAGCACAACTCCTATATATGCGGATCGCCAGGGCGACCCATGATGATGAGGAGACAGACAGTACAGAAAAGTAATTTACTTCAGTTTACATCGTAACAGAATGCGAGTTCACTTGGATAATGAACAGCTGATTGCCACATTTTTATAGATGGCGATTTTACCATTGTTATTTACATACCCTCAGAATGATAAATATATTAACCGTGAGTTTGATTTTATGATACTTGATCACATCACATGCTCGAGGAATATCCTAACGTGCACTTACCTGTAATAAAAAGTGTCTGTATATTTCTAAATGCCCCGGGGTCGTACGCAAATAGAGGTATAAAAATGGACCAGAAGCAAACTGATTATCTGAAGTCAATTTTCACGTGATAAGGTGATATATTTTTCTTATAAAATGCATACGTACACGTTTCACTATGTATGACACCAGGTGTGACTGCAAAAGTACAAACAGTACAAACAGTTTCACTTCGATTATTTTTTCCTCGCGTGTTAAGTAAACAAGTGAAGAACTGATACAATCAGGTCCACACCAAAACAAGAGGCCCACGGGCCACGGGTCGCTCACCTGAGTGACATAGCCACTGCAGATATACAGATGTTATGCAACATTTTTCCAATCCTGTCATCGCAACTAATGAAAAGATCATCATTTAAGCAGTTCTTAATTTTGAAGAAGAATATATATGACATGGCAGTCAATGGAGCGTGATCATTTTCAAGAACAAACTCTCAATCACATTTCAACAGTAGGATCAATGTGAAATTTGGTTGTAAATGGCTAAGTGGTTTCTGAAGAATCACGAGTTTATACATGTAAACAGCTCAGTGGCAGGGAAATATAATAAACATAAACAAGATTGCAGCCATCTTGGATTTCCAATCAGAATGATTTTAGCTACTGTTGATCTACAAGTCACCTCGATACTTCCAATTAACTTTGGGTCAACTGCCCTTTCAGTTCAGGAGAAAAAGTTCAAAACAGATTTTCAAGATGGCCCCCATGGCCGCAATTTGGGATTTCCTATCGCAACGATCTGAGCTATTTTTTTTTTATCTACAAGTCACCTCGATGCTTCCTACCAAGTTTCGAGTCAATTGGCCTTTCAGTTCAGAAGAAGAAGGGAAAAATAGATTTTCAAGATGGCCGCCATCTTGGATTTCCGATTGGAACGATTTTAGCTATTTTTATATCTACTAGTCATCCTGATGCTTCCTACCAATTTTCAAATCAACTGGCCCTTTAGTTCAGGAAAATAGGCGAAAAAAAGAGTTTCAAGATAGCCGCCATGGCGGCCATTTTGGATTTCCGATCGAAACAATTTAAGCTATTTTAGATCTACAAGTCACCCCAATGCTTCCTACTAAGTTTCGAGTCAAATGGCCTTTCAGTTCAGGAGAAGAAGCGAAAAAAAGATTTTCAAGATGGCTGTCATGGCGGCCACCTTGGATTTCTGATAGGGACGATTTTAGTTATTTTTGATCTACAGGCCACCCTGATGGTTCCTACCTAGTTAAAAGTCAATAAGCCTTTCCGTTCAGGAGAAGAAGTAAAAAATATATTTTCAAGATGGCTGCCATCTTGTATTTCCAATCGGAATGATTTTGGCCATTTTTGATCCATAAGTCACCCCGATGCGGCCACCTTGGATTTCTGATAGGGACGATTTTAGCTATTTTTGATCTACAGGCCACCCTGATGCTTCCTACCTAGTTTAAAGTCAATTAGCCTTTCCATTCAGAAGAAGAAGTAAAAAATAGATTTTCAAGATGGCTGCCATCTTGTATTTCCAATCGGAATGATTTTAGCCATTTTTGATCCATAAGTCACCCCGATGCTTCCTACCAAGTTTCAAGTCAACAGGCTTTTGGGTTTAGGAGAAGAAGCGAAAAAAAGAAAAAAGATTTTCAAGATAGCTACCCTGGCGGCCATCTTGGATGTCCGATCAGCATGATTTTAGCTATTTTTGATCTACAAGTCACCCTGATGCTTCCTTCCAAGTTTGAGTCAATTGGCCTTTCGGCTCAGGAGATGAAGTGACAAATTGATTTTCAAGATTATGGCCATGGCGGCCATCTTGGATATCCGATCGGAATGATTTTAGCTTTTTTTGATCTACAAGTCACCCATATGCTTTCTACCGATTTTCGAGTCAATTGGCATTTGGGTTTAGGAGAAGAAGCGAAAAATAGATTTTCAAGATGGCTGCCATGGCGGCTATTTTGGATTTATAATCGGCACGATTTTAGCTTTATTTGATCTACAAGTCACCCCAATGCTTCCTATCAAGTTTGGAGTCAACTGGCTTTTGTAGGAGTAGAAGCGAAAAATAGATTTTCAAAATGGCTGCCATGACGGCCATCTTGGATTTCCGATCGGCACGATCTTAGCTATATTTGATCTACAAGTCACCCCGATGCTTCCTAGCAAGTTTGGAGTCAATTGGTATTTCGGTTCAGGAGAAGAAACGAAAAATAGATTTTCAAGATGGCGGCCATGGCGACCATCTTGGATTTCCGATCGGAACGATTTTAGCTATTTTTGATCCAAGTTTGGAGTCAATTGGCCTTTGTGTTCAGGAGAAGAAGCGAAAAATAGATTTTCAAGATGGCGGCCATGGCCGCCATCTTGGATATCCAATCGGAACGATTTTAGCTATTTTTAATCTACAAGTCACCCCGATGCTTCCTACGAAGTATCGAGTCAATTGGCCAAGGGGTGTAGGAGGAGTAGGCTTTTAAAGCAGTTGTTGACGCCGCAGAACGCACGACGAACGACGGACATTGACTGACCACACTCATCACGTGCACTTTGTGCTCAAGTGAGCTAAAAAGGGTAATAGAAAAGTCCAGGGAGTGCCACAATTACAAACCGCAGCCCTTCCAAGACACCAAGAGGAAGAAAAAACCGACGTCCAAACAAGCACAAATCGAACAAAGGTACGAAAAGCACTAAGATTAGCTCTCTCTTCCCCATGCGAGGTAATCGCAATGCTAAAAGGACTGAAAAACACAAGAACAAAATGACACAAGGTAAGACATAAAACAAATCGCCTCGTAGAATAAACCACAAAGCAACAAAGAATAAGACTAACACCGGGACCACCGCCTTAGAACGGTCAGTAGAGTAAACCACCGGGGGGTTTAAAGCACTTTTACAGCTAGCTAACTTCACCCTGGTCCCGATGCTACTCTAAATACAGAGATACATAAAAATTCGGTTCGCATAAAGGCTCCCAACTCAGTCAATGCATCAAAGCGAAAACATAAAAATCAAATTAATCACTATAATAAACAAAGACGAGTACTAATGGCTAATTGTACTGTATGCCAGAGTAAATGAAAACGAATACATCATGAAAACATGCCTGTAATATATTGACCGCCTTAAACCCCACTTTTATATAGTAAAACTGGGGTTTACAGGGGTATACATTATTTTTTCTTATTTCTGCTCAAAACATAGATTGTGTGTACTCGTTAGAACCGCCTCATCGAGGCGATTCTAACGAGTACCTACAATCTACGTTTTGAGCAGAAACATGAAAAATATCAGAATTTTTTATCTGAAAATTTTCATTTTTTGGTAGTAAAAGTTTCAGTATATTTGAATAGGCGTGTTTTCGTGATGAGATGAACCACGGCGGAGCAAGCCAAAGACATATCGTCAAGCCCCAACCCACTGGTTATAGTTTTACGAAGAGACCGTCATTGAGTCTGAGGCCCGAACCGCCGTCGTGCAATTAAAGAGTGAAGCAAAGCCATCAACAATGATTGGGTTGACAACTAGGCATGCAGTCTGCCGCATAATATCCAGGCTATAGCCAATTCTTTTATAACGGTTAATAAGGTTTCTGAATTGCTCCGAAAAGTTAGATTGTCCTACCATTTTTCTAAATCTGTACACTAAGTCACCGTAAAATTCTGGTTCCAATATACCTTGTTGCAGAAGTGTTTTCAGACTGACGCTATATGTTTCTACCAAGGCACTGTGTCTGCGATAAAATTTCGAAAACGCCTTACGAAGTTTAAAATAACGATAGCCCTGCCTAAGAAATTTGGTAGTAAGGGCTTTATTACGGTAAGTAAAGGCATTAAGATTTGAAGAAGCTTTGGCGAATCCAATGTTGAGATATGTATACCACATATGAGTACGCCGGGGGACATCGCCATCCAGAAAATGGAAATTGACTATATCAAAATCAAAATCGTCCGTTTTATCATAAATTTTGGTGGAAACTGTACCATTAGGTATACATATTCAAATCCAAAAAAGTTGCCTCGGTATCGGAAGAATTTGCTCTATTTAATTAGAGTTCTGAAGGGTATATGCGGTCCACCATTTGGTCAAAGTAAATATTGTCGATATTTAATAAATCATCAAGGTATCTTGAAGTTGAATTGAAAGCCTCAATAATGTCAGCCTGATTTTCACGTGAGAGAGACTTCATGAAATTTCTCGCATAACAAAAAAGAAACAAATCTGCAACAAGAGGAGCACAATTAGTTTCCATCGGAATACCAATAGTTTGCCTATAAAGTTTAATTCCAAAACTAATAAAATATTATCCAAAAGATAAACAAGGGCGTCACAAACTTTTTGACACGACAATAAATTGTGATTATTGTATACATCAGAAGTGGAAAAAGCACATTCTCCGTTGCAAGCCAAATATTTGGTATTCTCCCGAATAAACGTTCGGTAATTTAAATCAATAAGTTTATGTTTTATGAGATGATGAGGTAACGTAATATACAGTGTAGAAAAATCATATGTAGACAATTTAGAAACCTGAAAGTTTTTAGATTTAAATTTATTGAGAACATCATTGGAATTTTTAATTGACCAAAAATTATTAATTCCATCCCTTTCGTAAACAGTATCATAGTATCTAATCAAATGTTTTTAACAGCAGTAAGGCATGAAGTAACAAAACAGTAGTCGTACATGAACTAGAATTAGCAATGAAACGTTCTTTATAAGGTCGTTTATGAAGTTTCGGTAACCAATATAACATAGAAAGTCTGTCTTGCTTTTCTGTAATACTCACTGCAAATTTAGCAGTAATATCGATAGAATGGGTATAAACAATAGATCTTTCGTCAGTAGAAATCCGTTCATATGTTTTGGTACTACCAAGTTCTTGTATTAGAGTATTGATATAATAAAGTCGTCACACAACAACAACATTATTAGCATCTTTATCAGCTAGAGCCAAAACATACTTCCTATAAAATTCTTGGATACCTTGTTTCAAATATCAAAAAGATAATTTAGGCTTAGAAGGGAGAAGATTACGGTTATTAGAGTAAAATAACACGTTCATCAATGATCTTAAATAATCTTTAATTTCCAACTATTTAAAGCATTAGACTCAACATGCTCTCGTTTACACCAACGCGTACAATAATCATTTAAAGAAAATAGAAGGGAAGGCAATGATCATGAATCGATACAATTATCCCACACCTCCCATCAGAGACATCAAAGGGAAAAAACACAAACACGAAATAACTAGACCCTAATGGAAACATCACGAGCAGAAAGCCAAACGGACAGTTACTTTCCCACAAAGTGGCCAAATGGCTATCCAAAACAAAAAGATGTAAGCGACACACATATTCAAAGACGAACTATAACCTAAATAAACCATGACAGAAGAACCGCCTCAGAACGGTCAGTGAAAAGTATTTAACTGGTGGGTTTAAATCGATTTTACGTGGCTACAATCCTCGCCCTTATTTCTGCCGCGGTTTGGACACATAATTTGTTCAGTCCGCATGAAGGCTTCCTAACTCATCAGTGCTACATCTCCGAGAATACAAAAAATCAACTAAATATAAAGATGAAACAACGATGAGGACTCGACAGCACGAAACAACTGAAATGCTGGAGCAAAAGAAAACCACTGGCAATTGTTTTCCGACATTTACTGAAAGCAATGTAGGCTGGGAATCTGTATTTAGGTCTTTTTGAAATAAATGAACGGATTCGTGAATCAGTTATAATCTTCAACCATTGACAATATAACAAAATTTAGAATCTTTACAATCTCAAGAATCAAGGGAACTAGTTTCAATATCAAGATCAGAAACTAATTTATTGAAATTAAGTATAGTATTACGGATAGGTTTGTTATATTTATAACAAATAATAGGAGATTCCGCGTTTTCGAAATATGAAGGTATAGCTGATATAACATTATTATTTCGAAATATGCTAGGTGAATCTATGAATTTAATACCTTTATTAATGAATGAAATTTTGATGAAATGTCTTATGTGGTTAATTTCAGAATCAATGTAAGAACGAAGAGCATGTTGAGTACAGCATCTAGTTAGGAGAGCTGCTTCATACAAATAATGTTTTCTATCATAAAATTTATTCGCCTCATCATCTTACTTACGTAATGAAGAAATAGACAGTGAAGCTAATTTAGAAAGCATTTGATGACGTCCAGAATTTAAGAGAATATTTAAATAAAGAAGAGATAAGACAGTTTTATGTTTTCATTTAAAATAACCATCTTTGCGCATACCATGGGATCGTTTATTATGTTTGTTTTTAATATATAAAAAGGGAAAAAACATCGAAATCCGGCATTTTAGAAATATTTCCTTCATGGTAAATATTATCATTAAATCCAAGCGGAAAAGGGGTTTGTAAACGTTTAATCCATTTACGTTCAAGTTCATGTCTTAAAATATTTTTTAATCTTTCGGTAGAATTCGATTTGTGTATATTTTTTTCAACAGATTGAACCAAAACTTTACTAGATGATCATGAATGACCAGCTCTCCGGAAATGTTGATAAAGAAACGTATCAGGCTTTTTTGATTTTAAACAAATGTTCCTTAAAACTTGTTTTAAGTGCCCGTTTGGTCTATCCAAAATACTGCATCCCCCAGCCTTCTTCGCTGCTAGTGAGAACATATATATCCTCTGTTCAGTCTAAATCAGAGTTGTTTACAACTGAAAATAGTCTATGATTAACTGAGGAAATAATAGTTGACTGACAAATTAAATACTTGCAGCAGATGCAACTCTTGGCATTGCACTTAGAAATATTAGGGTACATACTGTTCCTTTTATACGGATTTTTATATTTTAGAAATATAGGAGATTTAATTGGAGAAAGTCTAATTCTAAGGTGATTACGGAAAATATTATAATTGGAAGCGCCATATAAATTTATAGATGATACAGAGTGAAGTTTCAAAGGCGAAACGTTAACAGTAGGTAACAAAGAGTTAAATCTAGCAGTAGAACGGGGAATCTGTAAAGAAGAAGCAGAATGTAGCCTAATAGGAGAAATAGTAACTTTTAATCTATTAGTGATAATCATATAGTTGTATAGGAAGTAATACCATTAGATAAAAAGAAGTACCGGCTATTATAGGCTGTAAGTAGCGATGCAAACAGGCGGTAGGACCGATGCCTACAGTAGTTGCGGTCATGGTACCGAAGCCGTAATCCAAACTCATAAATCCATAAACGAGTGACGAATCAGAATGTTCAGACCAACAGACATGGACCCAGAACAAAGGGTGTAATCAGGCGTCCGCGGATAGTAAGCATTACTTGGTAAGCAAGCTTCGCCCACCATGCCCATAGGCCTGAACGAAGGAAATATCGGTAGAAGCGTATGTCCGGGATTTGGGAAGCCTACTTATGGCGCGTCACTGGCAAAAACATCAGAAACAATTCTGGAAACTGCCATATTGTAGGGATTGACTAGATCATGATGTCTCCCATATAACTTCTTAAGTGTTGCTACCAGTTTGGTTTTTTGATACCACTGGCTCAACAACTTTGTAGTGAGCACTTTCCCACGCTCCATGAAGTCCTGATAATTTGAACAGGTTCTGGCATAACGGATTAACTGTGAAACGTAAACGCCGTATGCTGGTGCAGAAGGGATATTACTGCTCAGGAATGGAAAGTTAACAATGGGAAAATTGAAGTCATCCCGTTTGTCGTAAGGCCTAGTAGTAACAACAACCGACAATACGTAACAAAGTCTAATACAAGTCCAAAGAAACGTAAAGTAAGAAATTGTTATAAACGGGATACGAATACCGGTAAATATCTAAGCTTCAAAAAGGTATAAATTAAAATCATGAGGAAGAGGAATACGAAAGGTGATTTAAAGTGCAAACTATGACACCATTAAATGAATGTACCCCAACATCAAAGGGAAAGACAGACAAATACAATTAAGCAGCGGAAAAAATGAACAGATGGCAAGAAGAGTTGGAAATTCTTTTATCAAAAAGGTGGCAACTCTGTTACCCAAACTTAACTGAATATATCCCTAACTTAAATAATCGTTAAAAGAATAACAAGCCGCTTATGTAAATGTAAAGTGGTTGATTTAGTTCCTGGCCTTTGGAGTGTGCCTAAAGCCAGTAACCACGACAACCAATCGCAATACAAAATGATCTCATTTTCTCCCCAATGATTCCAGGCAACGCTTGAAAATTTGAACACAATGTGTGTGTGTGTGTGTGTGTGTGTGTGTGTGTGTGTGTGTGTGTGTGTGTGCGTGAGGTGGGGGTGTGAGGGGAGGTGACAACGCAAATGAAAATGTATGTTTTATGTTAGACGTTTCCATGAATATGAATGTATGCCCAACATTACACTTTGACCTGCAACACCCCTTCCCCTAATGACAGATATTTAAGATGCATTGTAAGGTTCATAAAGCGGTAATGACATTTGGTATACTGTATTTCCGACCTATTGGCGGCCAAATGTTATACAATGTAGGTTTCAGCCATTCAGAATCAGCTATATATTAAAAGTCACCGACACTAAGCCAATGAAGTATTTTAACATATTTACATGCATTACAGTGCATAAGTTTAATTTACATGTATGTTGATTTGTCAAACTTGTTTCCAAAGGCAATTCTTTTTGACTTCTATTAAAGGCTGCAAATTTTGAATCCGATTTTTCCTGGTTTTCAAATAATGGAGATAGAACAATAAAGCACTCAGCCAACAAAATGCTGCCACCGCAACGCAATGAAAGTAGGTCGCCTGAATCGCGCTTTACCAATTACATGAAAAATATCTAACCGCAAAATGAGCTTAAATCGCTATCCCATGAAATTAAGGCCACAGTTAGTCTTTATCAAAAAGTTTGACGCACATTCATCAAAAAGTCTTCAAGATATAAGGCAAAACTACCGAATGGAAAATCTCACGGTAACCTACATTTGTTTTGAGGTCAAAGGCTGTGTCCCACTGACTTACTATGAAACCATTTGATGTTCATCCATTAAATGTTCTTCAAAATATAAGGCAAAATCACTGGACCATGAAATATAGGTTACAGTGACTTACATTTAATATGACATCACAGGTTATGTCCAGCTAACTAATTATCAAAACGTTTGATGTTCATCCATCAAATAGTCAAAGATATAAGGCAAAATAACTGGACCACGAAATATAGGGACACACAGATCTGCATTTAATATGAGGTAAATGGTTGTGTCCAATCGACTTGTTATCAAAACGTTTGATGCTCAATTATCAAATAGTCTTCAATATAAAAGGCAAAAATCACTGGACCATGAAATAAAGGTGAAAGTGACCTTCATTTATTTTGAGCTCAAGGGTTGTGTCCAACTGATTCATTATCAAAACGTTTTATGTTCATCCATCAGATAGTCTTTTAAGTAGTTGTGGTCATGGTACCCAAAGCCTTAATCCAAACTCATAAATTTGTAAACGAATGACGAATCAGAATGTTCAGACCAACAGACATGGACCACAGAATAGAGGGTGTAATCAGGCGTCCGCGGATAGTAAAATAAACGTCAAAATGATTGCCTTTGGAAACAAAGAACACACTACAGATTAGAAAATGGGAGTCTCGGTTTTATTGAGACTCTTCATGAGCAGAACTCCATTTTCAAATATACCACAGTGGGCCCAATGATCCCAAAGGAAACGAAATATAATCTGCACTATGGTAAAATACAGGTAAAGTACGGGCAGACGTTCTACCGCCGCCACACGGCACTAATACCAGCTGCAATGTGTTTCTTGCCTGCTTTGAGAAGACTTTGTACAAACTCTGCCTCATACGAGTATAAAAACAAGTCGGCAAGCAATGGTACACAGTTAGTACCCATCGGTATACCGACTGTTTGCTGATATATCCATCCGCCGTACTCCACAAAAATATTGTTGATTAGATATTCCAGCAGCTTTATGACATCTGCATCTGAGTATTTTTGTGATGCATCAGAGTAATCCCGAATGAAGTATGTGTCTTTGTAGCCAATGACAACATACTGAAAGCGACGGTTACCATTCTAATGGAAGAAACATTGGTTGATAATTTCCTTTAATTTAGATTTCAATTTATCATGAGGAATAGCTGTGTAAGGAGTAGAAAAATCAAAAGATTTTATACTGTTGACGGAATGAAGAAATTGTGCCTTTAGGTTTTCTAAAAGCTCTTTGGAGTTTTCCAGGATAAGACAAAATCTCTGGACCATGAAAAATAAATCATGATGAGCTTCACCTCATGACCTATAACTTAACGTCATACGGCTGACTGATATCTGAACAAGTTTGAACCGTTTGCAAAACAAGAATGCAAACCATTACTTTTTAGACGTGTCCTAGTTTGTGACCTCTAGCCACATCCCGGGACATAGAATTTATGGCCCGAGATCATGGAATGACAGCTAACACTCCAGGCTACCCATAATCTAAATGCAAATGCTTTCTGATGTGGAGATGATGTCGAGATTTTGAAAAACTTGAATGTAAAATTTTAACACAGTGTGGCGCGGACTATGGCGTGATATACGAGGGTGTATCAAAAAATACGTGGACTTTTATTATAACTTTAAAACTACTCAACGTAAATCGATAAAATTTTGCACACGTATTAAACAATTAAATGTTAAAAGGATCATAGGGTTTACATTGATGTATTATACTTGTGTTTAACAAAATTCAAGTTTTAATAGTCCTGGGTAGGTACCCCCGGCGCAACCCATTTCTTGACTGCACTGCGTAGTGTTAATATCTCTCTTGACTCCCTAAATTAGCGCCAAACTATACTAAACGTCGTCTGCTTATGTGTTGACGTCATATTTAACGTCGTTGCAAATTTGAGCGTCATCCGTTGGGTACTTTAGAATATACAGCCAGTAAACTTAAGGCGTACGTGGAAATCGTAAGGTCAAAATGGCGGCACCGGCGCAGGAAGAGACCCGTGCAATAATAAAGTTTTGTGTGGACCTAGGAAAAACACCAACAGAGACGATGAAAATGATGAAGGATGCTAATCGATCTTCAATTGTAAGCAGATTTCTTGTTTTTAAGTGGCATAAAAGATTTTCGGAGGGTAGGGAGTCTCTAAAAGACGACACTGGGAGAGGACGGAAACGAATCGTGAACGCTGGGACAGTAGCGGCAGTGAAGAGCCTTATCGAGGAGGACCGTAGATTGACTGTTAGTGACATTTCAACAAAAGTAGGCTTTAGTTATGGCAGCGTCCACTCGATTTTGAAGAACCAGCTGAAGATGTCAAAGGTTCATGCGCGCTGGGTGCCGAGATTACTAAAAAATGCAGACAAGGAACGACGTGTTCAAGATTCTCTGTCTTTCCTACGGCAGTATGAGAGGCACGGAGACGCTTTCCTCGACAGAATTATAACTACAGACGAGAGGTGGCTCTGGTTTTACGACCCAGAGACGAAGCAGCAGTCCTCTGTGTGGAAGAGAAATTCATCCCCACCCCCACAGAAGGCCAGGGTCAGCCGGTCCGGAGGGAAGTACATGTTTATCATGTTTATGGACAGACGGGGTATGCTGCTGTGCCATTCCGTGCCTAAGGACCAGACGGTGAATGCCGACTACTATTCTAAGGTAAAAAACATTTTCCTTACTATTTTTATTAACAAATGAACTATAATCAAAACATTTAACATTTCTAATAAATGTTCTTCTTTTCAGGGCCGGCAGGTTTGTTTTCAAATGAATAAATCTGGGTATTCGATTTCATGTTTTTCAGGTTCTCAGACGTGACCTGATACACGCACTGCAGAAGAAGAGGCCCGGCATTCCGATCGAGAGATATATTCTTCACCAGGATAATGCCCCGGCACACAAGGCGGACACCACCCGGCTTGAACTCGACCTGATGGGATTAAAGACTATCGACCACAGCCCTTATTCCCCGGACCTGGCTCCCATGGACTTTGCCGTTTTCCCGGAAATTAAAGCACAGCTCAAGGGACGAAGATTTACGTCGCTGGAGGAGCTTACATACTCAACACATGGCATCATTCGTCAGTTCGACTCAGCGTGGTATCAGAAGGTGTTTAGCAAGTGGGTGGAGCGACACAGGAAGTGTGTTGAGTGTAGAGGCGAGTACTTTGAAAAGCGCTGACTTGCAACGTAAGTAGTCAACGTCGAAACGTCATCTTGACGTCGTTACCGTGCGCCGGTACCACTACACTAACCATTTAAGAATGGTTGCTATGGGAGACCCACTGGACCTATCGTACCCAAAGTTAACAGACATATAGAAAAATGCCGATATATAATTACTATGTATATTTGATCTCTTTATCTGTAAAAACAAAATTACTGTAACGAAAGTTCACGTATTTTTTGATCCACCCTCGTACGTTGCAATATTGTATCTAATAATATAAATATTCCATGTTAAAAATATGTATTCTATATTATATGCCAAGGAATTTATTTATTCACAATAAAACATTTATTTGCGATATAAAAAATATAAATATTTATTGTAAATAGAAATATATTTATTCGCGATAAAATATTTATTGGCAATAAAAACATATTTATTCACAATAAAATATTTATTTGCGATATATATAATGCAAATTAAATATGTATTGGTACAATATTTTATTCGGACAATAAAAAATCACAATATATAAAAATATATACTTATTTGCCAAGAAAGTTTTATTGACAATATTTAAGAAACTAATCCTTGTACGTTAAAAAAATATATTGGGTAAAATTAGCATATTAGGATATGATGTAGCCTTATAACAGAAAATTGCATTGGCTCGACGAAATTTCCGGCAGTTCGATCCTTGGTCAACTCCCTGCTTAGATTTTTGCACCTTAGACTTTCGGCCTCAGATGTCCCTTGTTTGCCGGTTTCCGAGAATTTTAGAGACTTTGTTGCAGTTTTGCTAAACTGTAATGAGAACTTAAGCTCTAGTTTCCCAGTCTGCACGGAAACAGTAGGACTACTAGGTACTTGGACTAGTGGTCAAAGATAAGCCCCAAGATCAGGACTATATATCCAAGTATATACTACTTTTAGGTTTCAAAAATTTAAATATGAACCGCTAGTTCGCGTGGATTCAAGTCACATTCAAAACAAAAAAAAAGCAACACACGGGAGAAATACTTAGTGTCGAGTTGACTTGTGTCGGTAGAGGTGCGAGTCTGGGGATGCGAGGTGACCAAGAATCAAAAGATGCGAATTGACTAAGGTCGAAACGGACAAAGATCAAGCTGAGTGTAGTCAGTGGAGGCTGCTATTATTAGATTTGACAGAGCCAATGAAATTCTCTGTCACAAAACCGAGTCACATACTACAATGCTTATTTTACCCTATTGCAAATAAATATTTTTATTGTACCACAACAAAATATTGAAGCAATAGATATCACATATATAAATTCTATTAAACGCATTTTTTTAATTTTGAATGAATCTATTGCTATTATAGAATAAATACCCTTGACATAGAATAAATATTTTTATTTGGAAAAAATAGCCAATAAATAAATTTAATTGCAAATTAATATATTTTATTGGCAATAAATATTTATTTTGTAAATGAATTTATTTTATTGGCCATGAATATCTTAATATTGAAAACATATTTTAATATGGAACAACTATATTACCAGATACAATATTGCAACGTATATCACGCCATTGCGGACGCGGATGGCCGAGGTGACTACAATAATACTCCTTGAACTTCGTAGAGGCGAGCTAAACATCGATTATTCCCACTGACGTCAGGAGTGAGGTCGCCGAAAGGGTTATATAAAAGTACACCTGTCGCTTTTGAAAAGTTTGTTTCTTATATTTGTCATTTTCTAAAATTTATACATATGTACGCACTTTACTGCCGAATTACTTAACTGTCGAATTAGGAGGATGGTCCAAAACGTTCTGTCACTAGATCCATAACTTTCATCATAGACGTGCTCTCTTCGGGCAGCTTACGGTAATCAAAAGAGGCATCTTTCTTCTTTATAATGATATCTGACGCATAGTAATAGGACATCGTCTGGCTGAGTTATGTTCTCAGATACAATGTTTAAGTCATGGACACTAGCTTTTCTTGTACATTGTGTTAGTGGGCGTTGGTGATTTACACTGTATATTTCAATAAGTGTACATCGCAGGTTGCTGGACTGTTCAGGTTTGTTGCCTTTGCATTCAGGTAGAGAATGCATAAATCAATTATATGGATGCATTATTTGCAATAATAACGCTGCATATCTATGATGTTTCCGAAATACGTGACTTTCCAGGATTGAATCACTGTAGCCGCATTTGAGGGTTCTTTACATTTTTGATTCAGAGTACTTAACTTCATTGTAATTAGACACTGCAATGATTAGGTATTCATGAAGTTAAAGCATTAGATATTTATCAAGTTTCTTTGAACATGCACTAGGCGATTAACTTACGTTTAAGATTCATCATGTCTAAAATTCAAAGTGTTGTAAGGAGTCAAAATTACATCAAACGATTTTTAGGATTTTCATGATATGTTAAGGTGTGTCTGGAGAATTATAGGCTCTAGCCGGCATGGGTATATTTCGTATATATGGGTATTTTGCAGCTGCATCTGCAACATATACCAGTATAGTAAGGATACACCTCTTGTGAAGCAGATTCTGGTTGGCGTTAGTCTTACTCTTTGTTGCTTTGTGGTTTATTGTACGAGGCGATTTGTTTTATCTTATTTTGTGTTATTTTGTTCTTGTGTTTTCAGTCCTTTTAGCATTGCGATTACCCCGCTTGGGGAAGAGAGAGGTAATCTTAGTGCGTTTTGTACGTTTGTTCGATTTGCGCTTGTTTGGTTTTGTCTGTTTCCTCCTCCTCTTGGTGTCTGAGAAGGGCTGCGGCATGCGATTGTGGTACTCCTTGGACTATTATCTTATCTTACCTTTCTTAACTAGTAAAGCTACTAAGAAGATTTTTCTACATCGATATGACAAATGACAGATCTTTTGAATATATTTTACTTTGGAGAAATATTGTTTTTGATTTCCGAGATATAAAGCCAGTGACATACGTTTTTGATGACCCTCGTAACCGGTGTTTTTTTTTTTTTTTTTTTTGTTTTATTAAAACGGTTCAGCCTAAGTAACACAGCAGAACTATTCCCTTAAGTCAAAATACATATAACTTCATTACGAAAACACGCCTATTCAAATATAAAGAAAAGTGTACCTCCAAAAATTAAAAATTTTTCAGATAAAATAACTCTGATATTTTACATTTTTCTGCTCAATACATAGATTGTGGCGAGGCGGATCTAACGAGTACCCACAATCTATGTTTTTGAGCAGAAATAAGAAAAATAATGTATACCCCAGTAAACCACAGTTTTACTATATAAAAGTGGGGTTTAAATAATGTAAAAATTATATAGGCATGTTTTCGTGATGTACAGATATTTCACCAGTTGAATAATTCTTTTGCACCGTATTGTAGATTACCTGACCAATTTTTTCGAGAGTATGGAAGCGAGAGTCACAGCTGTGAGACAAACAATGATAAGACATACAATCAATCTCTTCCAAACATTTCGACAGTTCTGAAAATGAAATAAAAAAAAGAGGGATATAAAAGGCGCAAAACACATTACATAAACACATCTGTGCAATATAATGTGGTTTAACGGCCGTAAAATAAATATTTTCAGATGAAAATGTTTGATATTTTTCTTATTTCTGCTCTAAACATAGAATTTTGGTGATTGTTAGAACCACCACATTGCACCCACAATCAATGTTTAGAGCAGAGATAAGAAAAATCATGTATACCCTGTAGATCACACTTAACTATATAAAAGTAGGGAAAGGGGTCTTACAAGCTGTTTACGTCATGAAACCAGACTATTTTTCAATATTTCACAAATTGCAGATAATAATAATAATAATAATAATCATAATAATAGCATCTTTATTTCGAGAGTATTACATAAACGCAATGCACTACAACCTCTTTATAACACTATTGTTGGGGTCCATAGCATAAACCGTGGTACTTAAACAACCGTGTTATATCTAAACAAAAATGTATAGATTATATTGAAAAATGAACATTTATGGTCATTTTTCAATATAATCTATACATTTTTGGATCCATCTTTGAACCCTGTTATATCCAAAACCATGTTATAACGAACCGTGTTATAAAGAGGTTGAAGTGTACTAATCTTCTGTATGCTCCTCTGTATAAAGCTACTCATGAACATACAACACATAAAACATATATACAAATATACCGTACATTAGAGTGAAATTAAAGAACCTACCACAGTGGTCTAATGAAAGTTTTTATGTGTATGAAAGACCAAAATTATGGACGCATAAGAAAAACAAAAAAAAATATGAGAACCGTTCCCTGATTTGTTAGAATGAAAAAGTCAATAAGCAATGCTTATTAGATACCCCGAACTATAATGACCAGTTAAGAAAAAAAAAGGTAAGAGAAAAGTCCAAGGAGTGCCACAATCTCAAACCGCAGCCCTTCCCAGACACCAAAAGGAAGAGGAAACCGACAAATCCAAACAAGCACAAATCGAACACTCGTACGAAAAGCACTAAGATTAGCTCTCTCTTCCCCAAGCGAGGTAATCGCAATGTTAAAAGGACTGAAAAACACAAGAACAAAATGACACAAGGTAAGACATAAAACAAATCGCCTCGTAGAATAAACCACAAAGCAACAAAGAGTAAGACCAACACCGGGACCACCGCCTTAGAACGGTCAGAGAAGTAAACCACTGGGAGGCGGGGGAGGGGGGGGGGGGTGCAGCACTTTTACGGCTAGCCGACTTCACCCTGGGTCCCGATGCCACTCTTAATCACACCTATTAAAACAGAAAGCAAAATGGGCAGCTGTTGAAGGTGACCATAATGCTAGCACCACAACACAACTAGTAAAACAGAAAGCAAAGTGGGCAGCTATTGAAGACGGTGACCACAATGCTAGCATCAAAACACATACAGTAAAAAACAGTACAAAGAGTAAGAACAACACCAGGACCACCGCCTTAGAACGGTCAGCAGAATAAACCACCGGGGGGGGGGGTGTGGTTAAAGCACTTTTATAGCTAACCAACTTCACCCTGGTCCCGATGCTACTCTTAATACAGAAATACATAAAAATTCGGTTCGCATAAAGGCTCCCAACTCAGACAATGCATCTAAGCGAAAACATAAAACTCAAATTAATCATTATAATTAACAAAGACGAGTACGCATGGCTAATTCTACTGTATGCCCGAATAAATGAAAAGCAATAGTTGAACCACGGCGGGCGAAGCCAAAGACATATCGTCAAGCCCCAACCCACTGGTTAAAGTTTTACGAAGAGGCCGTCATTGAGTCTGAGGCCCGAACCGCCGTCGTGCAATTAAAGAGTGAAGCATAGCCATCAACAATGATTGGGTTGACAACTAGACATGTAGTCTGCCGCATAATATCCAGGTTATAGCTAATTCTTTTATAACGGTTAATAAGTTTTCTGAATTGCTCCGAAAAGTTTCTAAAAATTTTTTCTAAATCTGTACACTAGGTCGCCTTAAAATTCTGGTTCCGATATACCTTGTTGCAGAAGTGTTTTCAGACTGACGCTATATTTTTCTAGCAAGGCACTTAAGACAAATTATTGTTCAAAAAGGATGACACTGATTTGTAAGATTTGTGGTTCACCTAAGAACCAATTTTGGTCTAATTCCAGCCATCGGCTCAAGAGAGTGTGCACACAAACTTTTTTTATCTATTAAAATTTGAGTTTCAAAGTGCCGTGTGAAATTGAATCAAGTGATAGTGTGCACACAAACTTTTTTGTATCAAAAATTGAGATTCAAAGTGCCAGTGTGACCTTGAAAATGAGTTAAATGTCACCAAAATCTAATCACTTCCTTCCATCATCGGAAAGAAGTGTCTGTGCTGGTTTGGTCAATTCCATCTATTGATTCATGAAATAGAGTAGTTTGGTCAAATTTCATTTAATGATTCATGAGATAGTGTGCACACAAGGCTCATTTTTAGAGTCTTTATAATGTGTGACCTTAAAAATAAATTGAATAAATTTTTCCCCATCTTAGTGATGTATCTGTGCTAGTTTGATCAAATTCCAGCTACACTGGTTAAAGAGACAGAGTGCACACACACGCTTCTTACTGCATTAAGAAGTTTTACAAAGAGCAATAATTCTAAGAGAAGTGGACCCTAGACCTTTAATTTGCTTATGTATGTACGCCTTACTGATATCAGTATGTCTGTAGAAATTGATAAATATCCATTTTTACATTTTCAAGATATTAGGCACAAGTTTTTTTCCTATCAAATTTGAGTTTCAAAGTGCCAGTATGACCTTGAAAATAAAGGTAAGATCACCCAAAATCCAATTACTTCTTTCCCAATCCAAATGGTGTACGTGTGCTAGTTTTGTCAAAGTCCATCTATTGATTCATGAGATAGTGTACACAAAGGGCTCATTTTAGAGCCTTTATAATGTAGCGTTTTTGAAAACTCTAATCACTTCTTTCCCCCGTTGTAATGATGTAGCTTTATTAAATAAGTTTGATAAAATTTCAGCCATTGCTAAAAGAGAGAATGTTCACACAAGCTTTTTTTACTGTATTTAGAAATTTTACAAACCGCAATAACTCTAAGAGAATTGGCTCCTAGCCCTTGCTGTTTCTTATGTAGGTACATCTTATTGATACCAATGTGTCTGCATAAATTAATTACTGCAGTTTTAAGGGATTAGAAACAAGTGCACACAAGGCTCACTTTCAGAGTCTTTATAATGTACTGACCTTGAATAAAATTCAAAGTCACCAAAACCTAATCACTTCTTTCCCTCGTCTTAATGAAGTGTACGTATTGGTTTGGTTAAATTCTAGCCATTGGTTAAAAAGATAATGCGCACACGAGCTTTTTTTTACTGCATGGAGAAATTAAACAAAGGGCAATTACTCTAAGAGAATTGGCCCCTAGCCCTTATTTTTCTTATATTGATAGTCAAGATATTAGGAAAATTAAGGCACACAAAGCTCAATTTTAGAGTCTTTAAATATGGTGACCTTGAAGACAAGATCAAGGTCACCTAAATCTAATCATTTTTCCCCCGTCGTGATGATGTCTCTGTATTAGTTTGGACAAATTCCAGCTTTTTCTTTACTGCATTTAGAAATTTTACAAAGGGCAATAACTCTAAGCCTTTTTTACTGCACTGAAAAATTAAACAAAGGGCAATTACTCTAAGAGAATTGGCCCCCTAGCCCTTATTTTTTCTTATATAGGTACACCTTACGGATATTAATGTATCTGCATAAATTGATGAACATCCATTTATGTGTTTTCAACATATTAGGAAAAAAGAGAGCACACAAGGCTCATTTTTAGAGTCTTTACAATAAAGTGACCTTATTATAAGATCAAGGTCACCAAAATCTAATCACTTTTTTTAATTTGATATAAATGTGACTGCATAAATTTAAGAATATCCATCACTGCGTTTTCAAGATATTAGGAAAAAAACAAAGTGTCACGGACGGATACATGGACGGACGGACGGACAGACAACGTGAACACAGAATACCCCACCACAAACAAAGTTTGCGGGGATATAATAACAAACCGGTATTTTTCTAGAAAAAAGACAAGAAAAAAGGAATACAATTTTAAACAATGTACTCGGCCCACTGATTTTCAAATAAAAAATGGAAAATTTGGCATATAGACAAAACATTAACCCATATAAGCCTAGCGTCTCTTTTTAGAACATGGTCAAATAATGCAGATACAGATCAGACTTCCATTACGAAAGCATGCCTATTCAAATATACTGAAAATTTTACCACAAAAAAAACCCCCAAAAAAACCCGAAAATTTTCAGATAAAAAAATCTGATATTTTTCATATTTCTGCTCAAAACACAGATTGTGGGTATTCTTTAGAACCGCCTAAGAAAAATAATGTATACCCATGTAAACCCCAGTTTTACTATATTAAAGCGGGCTTAAGGGGGTCAAAATTATATAGCTTTGTTTTCGTGATGCAATATATTGTTCTAAATGCATTGATGAGGAGAGGAGTAATCATTGCGCCAGATCAAGAGGACATTACGAAAACACGCCTATTCAAATATATTGAAAATCTTACAACCAATAAAAGAAAATTTTCAGATAAAAAATTCCGATATTTTTCATATTTCTGCTCAAAACATAGATTGTGGGTACTCGTTAGAACCGCCTCCGTGAGGCGGTTCTAACGAGTACCCACAATCTATGTTTTGGGCAGAAATAAGAAAAATAATGTATACCCCTGTAAACCCCAGTTTTACTATGTAAAAGTGGGGTTTCAGGGGGTCAAAATTATATAGGCATGTTTTCGTGATGCACTGTTTGTTTACAGACATTAAAATAAAAAATAGAACAAAATTAAACAAAAAAAGTACACCTGGTACCCATTCAATGACTATTGAACTCGTCCAATGTTTAAGAATTAAACGTTGATTTTTTTTACATTTGTTTGAAATGAGCCAATGCATGACAAAACCTACAATAAGACTCGTGCGACTATCAAAGACTCAGATCAGCCTGCGTATCCGCACTGTATGATCAAAGCCTTCTCTGATCGCATGTGCCTTCTACAACCTCCAGGTTATCCAAAAAAGATATAAGAACCTTGCCACACTGGTTGGATGTACAGGCTAACCTGAGTCTTTGCTGGTCACACAGTCTAATTGTAGGTTTTGTCGTGCACAGGCTCAAATATTAAGGGAATAGCCGACATCCACAGCCCGACATACAAAGATGTGCATGTCAGTTATTCTTTTCATATCCCACACAAACTTAAAAACAACTTTCAATTTTTAGAAACAATTTTATATGATTTTATATGATTTTCGAAAAGAAATATTTTTTTATCTGATGTAATTTTAGCAATTTTAGCGTTTTTCTACCAGTGTGCGCAATGATTTGAAGCCGTGCACGAAATTTAAAAGAACGAAACTGCCTCCTGCATCAGATACCAGATTTTAGTTTTTACCGATGCATGTATCTGTGACAGTGTTTTTTTTTATCGACAAACGCAGATTATTTACATCCCAGGGGTAGGTAGGACTGAAGGGGTGGGGGTGCGATGGAGGTGGGGGCACTTGCTAGTAAAAACATTAATTTTTAAGAGAACACAATGAAAACGATATCATTTTTTTAATATTTCGAGCAGACTGTTTAGGGTATGTTTCGCAATGCTTTGTTCAAGCATCGGTACCAAGCTAACCAGCAAGGGCCCTCCACGGGATTTACACATTACGAAAACACGCCTATTCAAATATAATGAAAATTTTACCACCAAAAATGAAAAAAAAATCAGATAAAAAATTCTGATATGTTTTATATTTCTGCTCAACACATAGATTGTGGGTACTCGTTAGAGCAGAAATTAGAAAAATAATGTATACCCCTGTAAACCCCAGTTTTACTATATAAAAGTGGGGTTTAAGGGGGGTCAACATTGTATAGGTATGATTTTGTGATGAAGGTAGAAAGAAGCCTTTCCAGATAGATGTAACGACAGGTAGGGTTTGTCATTTTTTATTTTTCTCAAGAAGCGTTTCCACTGCAGTGTCGATGTTTGCATTCCAGACTCGATTTCAATGTGTGTGTACAGAATAATGTTGTCTTCAGGCAAATGTTTGGCTGCATTTTAATTTCGTTCACGAGATTAGTGTCACAGCAATGATAACATAAGTCCTTGTTTTATTTTCTGCTGAGCCTAAAATGTTTGGTTAAGGTCTAGAAACTAGCCACCATTTTATTCCGAAAGTAGTGCTTGTGATTCCATTGTGCCATGAAACTCATGCTTCAAGCCATCAAATGGCTAAAAACAAGTAGGAAACTAAGTAAAAATAATTATATAGGGATGGAATATTCCATTGGGCAAATGTGGTCTAATTTAAAGTATACATATTTCTCGAAGCCGTTTGCTATCACGTTTACCTCATACGTCTTCGAACTTGGAAAAAAAGGACACGGCATACAGATAACTAAAATTAATGCTAAAATTAATGGTTGATGGTTTGTATACGCAAACGTGTCATTAACCCATTGTATGCAGAATAGACTCTCCCACACATTATACTGGAAGAGTCCAATTTCAACTTTATGTTCGTCCGGCTATGAGATTTACATATTCCTAGAGAAAAATGGCTAAACTATTTGCAAACAGTGGAGACCCTGATCAGACGCCGAGTTCGGCGGCGTCTGATCTGGGTCTACACTGTTTGACAATTACCCTTTTACGGGTTCCCCGACTACAATGGGTTAAAACCGTCTACCTTTTAGCATTTTGTATGTAGCTGGTGTTTGTAAAACACTATGCCCCCAACTGCCTGACTCTAACACTGCTTGACTCCAACACTGCTTGCCCATGACGGTAAGAACAGTACAAATATACGAGATTTCAATGTTATTTTATAAAAGGATAATAACTCTAAAATGAGAGATAATTCGGATAGGAAAAACATATGGGTCACCTACTTTTTCATGAGGAATCCATATATGAAATTTCAAACTAGCATGCACAGTTCAAAACTTATGCTATGCATCAAAAAGTGTGCAATGTAAAAATGCCCAAAATGACAAACGGCCGTAACTCAAGAAGTACTCAAATGTTAATCAGGTCATCTACTCATCGCTACAATCTATTACTTGAATTTCAAGGCTCTAGCTTCAGTAGTTTTTGAGATATTTTGCTGACATGATTCCATCCATATTTCTTCAAAGGGCCATAACTCAGGAAAAGGGCATAATCCTGACGGGACAAAAATATGTATCAGCTATTTTTTTCATGAGGAATCCATACATGAAATTTCAAAACCCTAGCATGCACAGTTCAAAACCTATGCTAAGCATCAAAAAGTGTGCAATGTAAAATGCCCAAAATGACAAAGGGCCATAACTCAAGAAGTATTTTTCAGAATTTATTCAAAAGTTAATCAGGTCATCTACTTATCGCTACCAATTTATTCCTCAAATTTCAAGGCTGTAGCCTCAATAGTTTTTTTTTAGATATTTTGCTGACAAGACTTCATCTATATTTTTTTCAAAGGGCCGTAACTCAGGTAAGAGGCATAATCCTAATAAGAAAAATCAATATGTGTCAGCTTTTTTTTTTCATGAGAAATCTAAATATTAAATTTCAAAACCCTAGCATGCACAGTTCAAAACTTATGCTATTCATAAAAAAGTGTGCAATGTAAAAATGCCCAAAATGACAAGGGGCCATAACTCAAGAAGTACTTTTCAGAATTTATTTAAAAGTTAATCAGGTCATCTACTCATCGCTACCAACCTATTCCTCAAATTTCAAGGCTCTAGCTTCAAAAGTTTTTGAGATAGCTTGCTGAAAATATTCCATCCATATTTTTTCAAAGGGCCATAACTCAGGAAGGGGCATAATCCTGATCAGAAAAAAATACGTGTCAGCTATTTTTTTTATGAGGAATCCATATATGAAATTTCAAATCCCTAGCATGCACAGTTCAAAACTTATGCTTTGCATCAAAAAGTGTGCAACGTAAAAATGCCCAAACTTATAAAGGGCCATAACTCAAGAAGTAATTTTGCAGAATTTATTCAAAGTTAATCAGGTCATCTACTTATCAATACCAATCTATTAACCAGGTTTCAAGGCTCTAGCTTTAATAGCTTTTGAGATATTTTGCTGACAAGAATTCATCCATATTTTTTCAAAGGACCATAACTCAGGAAAGGGGCATAATCCTGATAAGAAAAAAATACGGGTCAGCTATTTTTTCATGAGAAATCCATATATGAAATTTCAAAACCCTAGCATGCACAGTTCAAAACTTATGCTATGCATCAAAAAGTGTGCAACTGTAAAAATGCCCAAAGTTATAAAGGGCCATAATTCTTGAAGTAATTTTCAGAATTTATTCAAAAGTTAATCAGGTCATCTAATCATCAATACCAATCTATTCACCAGGTTTCAAG
This sequence comes from Anodontia alba, assembly GCA_964016985.1. Classification (NCBI taxonomy): domain Eukaryota; kingdom Metazoa; phylum Mollusca; class Bivalvia; order Lucinida; family Lucinidae; genus Anodontia; species Anodontia alba. The sequence continues at coordinate 44,474,995 of OZ024832.1, read as the reverse complement.
GTTCTAGCTTCAATAGCTTTTGAGATATTTTGCTGACAAGATTTCATCTATACTTTTTCAAAGGACCATAACTCAGGAAAGTGGTATAATTCTGATGGGGAAAAAAATACTAGTCAGCTATTTTTTCATGAAGAATCCATGTATGAAATTTCAAAATCCTAGCATGCATGGTTCAGAAGTTATGCTATGCATCAAAAAGCGTAACGGACGGACGGACGCACGCACGCACAAACGTCCCAGAAGCAATATGCCCCTCCAACGTCTTCGAAGTTGGGGGCATAATAATAGTCTACCTTGCCTGAGTTCTTTCGCTTGTTTAGACTGTCTTCCTGGTCCATCTGAAGCTGTTCAAGTCTGTTTAGACCGTCTACCTGGTCTTTCTGAAGTTGTTCAAGTCTGACCAATACCATTGTCACATCATTATCACCATCATTACCCTCATCATCATTATCACCTCCGTCACCACGGTATTCAGCATGTTTGTTCTGTAGGGTTTTACTGGAGAACTTTTCGCGCAGTTGGTTGTTTTCAAGGTAGATTTCGGGCAGTTCTTTCTTTCTTGTTCCGCTGCTCTGAGGTTTCTCTGCGAACAACTTTGGAGCGCATTCATTGTGTTAACAGGCTTTTCAATATAATGTGATAAAATGAATACAGTAAACTCTGCTATTATGACCACTCGAAAATAAGACCATTTGCTATTAAGACTTTTGCTATTAAGACTTTACTTTTAAGCCTTTGCCAGCCCGAAAAATGGGCTTTTCTTATTATTCTACATAGCTGCAGATATGAGTGACTATGCGCATAATATTTTTTCTTATTTCTCCATAAACAAAATATGTTGTGGATACTCACTGGAAACGCCTCGTCGAGACGTTTCTAATGAGTACTCACAGCATATTTTTGTAGGAGAAATAAAAAAAAAAATTATCAGTACTTTTTGGTTGATAAAAGCACCTTATCTGGGGCTATGTTCTACATTCAATATTAAGATCGCCCAGCTAATAAGAGCACTTTTAAGCTGTACCAAAAGTGGTCTAAACCCAGCTAGCATTCTTTATAAATCTACAGCGGGCCGTAGCAGGGTAGCTGACGGGCCGATATCGGGCCGCTACAGATTTATGTAGAATACTTACTGGGATAAATAGAGGAATTTTGTTCATTTTCAGATAATATTTTTACTTATTCCTGCTCCAAGCATAGCATAGATTGCGGGTGCTCGTTAGAACCGCTTCATCGAGTCGATTCTAATGTGCATCCACAATCTATGTCTAGAGCAGAAATTAGAATAAAAATAATGTATACCCCTATAAACCCTTGTTTTACTATATAAAAGTAGGGTTACAAAAGACATTTAAGTTACTGCTTCTATATAGCTGTTAAGCGAATCTGTGTAGCAATATCTGGGTAGATGGAGCTCTCAAGCCCTGATCGGCAATCCATCCAGGAGTTGGCAACTCCAAACAAAAACCTGCATATCTGGATTTGCCTGTTCGAGTTATGTAAAGTCTGCTTCGGCAGCTGGGGCGGAGGAATCATTACTATGATTCAACGGCCCCCAACGGCGATGCAGCAGCATGTTGTGGAGCATGGAGAGCATGACAAGGCACAACAGAAGTCATGGTCATCCACTGCATCCGGGCTTAGCTCCAGATGTCCTGACACTGTCTTGCCTCTGGATCCAGCTAAGTCAGGACGAGAGAGTGAGGTTGACTGCGCGCCTCTCCCTCACTATAATCCAATTCACAGCTCATGTCATCTTAATCAGCAACACACATTCACAGCAAGCACACATACGCTAGTCATACCAAAGCCCTGTGGCGATGGGCGAGCGGCGAAGCAGCAGGTGAGGAAACACTGGAAGCTGTAGTTACAGACCTGCACACAGGCGGCTTAGTTCTATATGGTCGCTTTCCTTAAGAGCGAAGCAGTATTGGGAATTCGGCAGCCGAACTGAGCGACTGAGCAGACCTTTTTAGGGTCGCACTGCTGACCCCTGTAGCATAGGGAAGGGGCTAGAAAAGGTGCCCTAAACAATTGCCTGCTTCAAAACTCCTGGCTGGTTAACCGCGATCAGCGGGAATCCCACTTAGCGGTCAAACAAGAAAAAAGAAGATGAAGGTGATACCTTTAACCATCGGCGCTTGGAATGTGCGCACCCTAATGGACAGTTCTGGCTCTTACAGACCTCAGCAAAGAACAGCTCTAGTCTAGTGGCCGATACAAAGTCGAGATTGCAGCTCTGAGTGAGACTCGCCTTGCAGAGGAAGGGCTTTTAAAAGAAGTTGGTGCTGGCTACACTTTCTTCTGGAGTGGACGCAAGAAAGAAGAGCGGCGTGAAGCAGGAGTACGATTTGCCATCATGTCACACCTCGTCAGCAAGCTCTCAGGACTTCCAAAAGGCGTAAATGAGCGCCTGATGACGCTGAGACTTCACTTATCTGGCAAGAGGCATGCAACAATTGTAAGTGCCTATGCACCCACAATGACCAACCCTGATGAGGTTAAAAACAAGTTCTATGATGATCTGGATTCTCTAATTTCTACAGCACCCCGGACAGATAAATTCATCCTCCTCGGGGACTTCAATGCCAGAGTGGGCACAGACCACCAAACCTGGGAAGGAGTGATTGGATCTGAAGGTGTAGGGAAGTGCAACAGCAATGGACTCTTCCTTTTAAGGATGTGTGCAGAGCATGAATTACTGATCACCAATACAGTCTTCCGTCTACCAACTCGCAGAAAGACAACATGGATGCACCCTTGCTCCAAACACTGGTATCTCATTTACTATTTCATAGTGCGAAGGAAGGACAGACAGGATGTCAGAGTGACAAAGACTGTGTGGTGCAGACTGTTGGACAGATCACAGGCTTGATATCAACAAACTCAACCTGCGCATTCAGCCTGTACGACGACCACAAGGCAAGAAGGTGCCAAATATATTGGATGTCTCCAAGCTGAAACAAGACAGCAAGAGGCAAGCATTCGTCAACGATCTCTGCAACCGTTTAGATGCACTGGAACACAGTTCAGAAGATGTAGATGAGAGCTGGACAGTCTTCAGAAACACCGTTCACTTTTCAGCAATGGATTCCCTAAGACCAGTATCTCGCAAACACTAAGATTGGTTTGATGAGAATGACAAAGAAATCCAGGGACTCCTTGAAGAGAAACACCAAAAACACAAGGCTTACCTCAGAAATACCAGCTCAGTATCTAGTAAGACTGCCTATTCAAACATATGCAAGATAGTACAGACTAGGCTCAAAGACATGCAAGACTCCTGGTTGAGCAAAAAGGCTGATGAAATCCAGTCCTTTGCAGACAGAAAGGATATGAAGAAGTTCTTTGATGCACTCAAGACAATATATGGTCCCCAGAGCTCAGGAACCACCCCACTCCTTAGTGCAGATGGAACTAGTCTTCTGACTGACAAAGAAGCTATCTTAAAAAGATGGGCTAACACTTTGATGGTGTCCTTAATCGGCCATCATCTATCAATGATGAAGCTATCAACAGACTACCACAGGTGGAATGTAATCCGCTGCTTGATGAGCTCCCAACCATCTCCGAAACAGTGAAAACAATTAAACTCCTGTCATCTGGCAAGGCTCCAGGATCAGATGCAATACCTGCAGAGACCTACAAAGCAGGAGGTCCTCCAGTTGCAGAGAAACTGACAGAGTTATTTCACATTATGTGGAGAAAAGAAGCCATCCCTCAAGAATTCAAGGATGCAACAATTATCCACCTATTCAAAAGGCAAGGGAATCTTCAAGTCTGTGACAATCATCGAGGCATCTCTTTGTTGTCAATTGCTGGGAAGATACTTGCTAGTGTCCTACTGAATCGAATGAATGAACTCTTTGAACAGTCAGGGCTTCTACCAGAAAGCCAGTGTGGATTCAGGAAAGACAGAGGAACAATAGACATGATCTTTACAGCACGACAGTTTCAAGAAAAATGCCAGGAACAGAATGTGGACCTCTACATGACCTTTGTCGACCTTACCAAAGCATTTGACACAGTCAGTCGTGAGGGACTTTGGAAAATTATGGCAAAGTTTGGCTGTCCTGCCAAATTCATAGCAATGGTGCAGCAGTTCCATGATGGTATGCTTGCAAGGGTCCAAAAAGGATCCATTCCCTGCGACAAATGGAGTTAAGCAAGGCTGTGTACTAGCTTCAACACTGTTCAGCAGGATGTTTTCTGCCATGCTTACAGATGCTTTCCAGGATGGTGACTTTGGTATACCTATTAGGTATCGCTTTGATAGGAAACTTTTCAACCTAAGAAGGTTGCAAGCTAAATCCAAGGTGCAGACAGAGGTGCTAGATAAGTTCCTCTTTGCTGATGACATGGCAAAGTGTGCTCCAACAGAAGAGAAAATGCAAAAAGGTGTGGATCAAGTATCTGATTCATGTGACAGCTATGATCTCACAATCAGCATCAAAAAGACTGAGGTAGTATATCAGTCAGCACCTGGAAAGCCTTACAAGGCGCCTACCATCACAGTGAAAGGTCAACGACTGCAAGTGGTAGACAAGTTCGCCTACTTTGGAAGCACATTGTCTAGAGTTGTGCACGTTGATGATGAAGTCAATGCTAGGATTGCCAACGCTAGTGCAGCATTTGGCCGGCTACGTGGAAGTATTTGGGACCGAAGTGGAATCAGACTTGACACAAAGCTGAAAGTATACAGATCGGTGGTGCTGTCAACACTATTATACGCATGCGAAACCTGGACAGTTTACCAACGACATGCCAAAAGACTGAACCACTTCCATACAAGCTGTCTTAGAAAACTTCTAAAGATCAAGTTGCAAGACAGGATTCCAGACACAGAAGTCCTGAAAAGGGCAGAGATGCAGAGTGTACATACTCTTCTTAAATTGGCACAGTTAAGATGGACAGGCCATGTTACCAGAATGCCTGATGAACGTTTGCCAAAGAAAATCCTCTATGGAGAACTTCAAGTTGGAAAACGCTCCCATGGTGGTCAGAAGAAGCGATACAAGGACACCCTCAAAGCCTCCCTTAAAGACTTCAACATACCAACAGAGTCGTGGGAACAGATTGCACAGGATCAAACAAAGTGGCGAGGCCTCATAAGAAGGGGAGCTGGTGAATACGAAGCAAAAAGAATCAGCGAAGCCGAACAGAAACGTGCATAGCGGAAAGCCAGAGCTAAGGCATCACCAACAGAGCTTTCTTCCTCAGGCCTCTCTTGTTCTATCTGCAACATGCAGTTTAGAGCTACGATTGGTCTCATCAGCCATCTTAGAACACACAAATAATAACACGTCACACAGTTGATTAGGATTGCTCACTGTCAGCAATGACAGACGAACGAACAGGGTTCACAGGCGTCCACATTGCACTGGATTGTTAACATGATAACAGCATTCCTACATAATGTTTATGATTAAATGCTGCCGATAGTTGAGTTGCAGCGTGACAAAGAAAAAAAAAAAAGAAAAAAAAAACAAAAAAAAAAAAAAAAAAAAAAACGTACTGAGCGCCCAGCGAAGTCATTCTCCCTTAAATTCTTTGTTAGTTAGATCGAATTTTCAACTTGAAATTACTCTTTCTTGGAAGAGGTATATGGGCTTACTACCAGGCCCCGAGGTTATAAAACTTTGTTCATGCTCAACTCAGTTTGAGTGTGTTCCTCCCTCCCAGTGGGCACACAACGTTAAAATGACGTCGTATCGATGGGACGTGATCACGTCGCATCGACGTTGATACGACGTCATTTTGATGTTGTTTGCCTGCTGGGCTTGTTCCAGCATGCCATTTTGATATATTGCGTCGGTTTGTGAAAGGCACCTGCTGACGAAATGTTGGTTGCTCGGCGCAATCTGAAAATTCTTTCTCTCAAATAACTGTTCAGCATCACTCGGCAAGCTTCGTGTTGCCAAACATTTATCCACGTGACAGCACTTTCAATCGATACACTTCCAGCCATTAAGTACCATAACGTTAACAAGCCCATGCAATTAAGACCCCTGTGAACCCCACTTTTAAACAGAAAAACTGGAGTTTACAGGGATATACATTTTTTTCTTATTTCTGCTCTAAACACAGATTGTGGGTGCATTAAAACCGAACCTGCAATCATGTTAGGAGCAGAATTAGGAATTATATCGCATTTTTGTTTTCATCTGAAAAGTTTCATTTTCACAGCCGTAAAATTCGCATTATATTGCATAAGCGTGTTAACGTATTGTTCTTATATAATGTTCTTTACCTGTAATGTTCTGAGACATCAAAGTGTCCGTTTCTGATCCCTGTGCTGCCATTTCGTCTGAAAAAGAAGCTGACATTATATTGCGGTTATAAAGACATATTGTGTGATTTGGGTAAAATACGTAGATTTAATATCGTGGCATACAAGTAATGGTAGTATAGTGTAGCGAGTTCTGCAGAAAATCATGCATATCCGGATATAAGCATGAAACTTTGAAGCCCCCTTACCCCACTCCACCCCACCCACCGTGGCCGCCGAGTGGTAAAAGGGGAACGCAATATAAGTTGTAAGTATATCGTGGAGTAAAGTGCTTAACAACCCATTTATTTTGATGCAAGAGTTTTCAAAAGCGGCCTAGAAATAAGAAAGTTATGGTGGTTTGAATATATTTAAAATGACTGTTATGGATGCCGCCATATTGTAGGCTTTGTGACGTCACATAGCCCAAATTAAATATGCAAAACCAAATTATAAAGGGTTTTTCAGAATAATTTTTATACAGATTTTTATAATCTTTTAATTCTAGTGACAAGCAATCATTTTTCCCAAAATAAACCAACTTTATGAGACTAACTACCTTTATGAAACGAATTTTAATTTTTATGAAACCTCATAAATATTCAAAATGGTGGCGCCCTTTCCACGAATGTTAAAATATTCAATTGTCTATAACTTACTTAATATTCCACCGATTTTGATCAAATTTGTGTCAAAATTCATTGTTTGTAAAGTTCTTTACTTTAAAGCACAATACCTTTTAAGGTTGCGTTCCCCTTTAAGGCCGCTAATTTTCGGCGCTCTTAATCGCTCGTTAACTCACCGCTGTGGGTTCAAACCTAGCTCGGAGCATATGTGAAACAAGCCAAACAAGCGGGTGGTCCGATGATTTTTCTTGGTGATCTCCCGTTTTCGCCTCACCTTTCGACTGACTCGGCTCAAAATGAATGAAATAATCTTGACGGTCCGTAAAACCGAAATCAAAAAATGAAACTTTGCCCAATATTAATTAACATGAGCTATTTGAAAATTGCATTTCAGCCAATCCAAGTTAGCTCTATATTCAAGATGGCAGCCCAGATGGCTGCGAAAATAGCTTTAACCCTTAATCACAACAATTGTCGTCTGCTTTGTCATCTGCTTGTGATTTTAAAAGCCATTTTTGCAAACAGTGTTGACCCAGATCAGACTGCTCCTCTAGGGTTTGATCTTGGTCCACACTGTTTGCCTGTATGCAAAAATAGGTTTGAAAAGTTTGCAAGAATATTCAGCAGACGATAAACAGACGACATTTACAGATGCAGGTTTTCTTGGCATTTTAAGGGTTAATATGTCAAAAGGGTATTAACCTTTACCACTCTCTGGGCATTTTCAGCAGACGACAAAATGATGATATTTTTCTTATTTTTCCCAGAAAACAGATTTGACATTTCATGCAAATTGTCTCTTTAGGAGACAATTTGCATGAAATGTCAAATCCTGTTTTCTGGGAAAAATAAGAAAAATATTTCAAAATGTTGTCTGCTGAAAATTTTACCCAGAGTGCTAAGCGTTAAATGATAGCATGAGTGAAATATTTGGATCAGGTTATTCACATTTGTTTATCTTCAGGTTCATTCTTTCATACAGTTCTGCCACATTTGGAGTAAAGTGAGAAAAGAAGAACTTTCAGTGTCCAATTTCAGACGACATTTGTCGTCTGCTTTTTTTATTTTAACAAACTATCGCTTGGAAAGACGTTTATATGTATAGTTGAAAGACAATGTCAAACAGCGTATATACATTGAGACGGCTCATATGCATCTATGCTGTTTGCAAAAGCCTATTATTATCGCCTGTGGCAGTGAAAGAGTTAAACAATGCACTTGTGATTTTATTATGCAACTATACAAGGACTGCCGTACACTATATTTGATTCTGAGTTAGATCAGATTAAAGTGTCAAAACAGATAGCTAAAATGGCAAACGTGGGAATTCAGCATGGCATCTAAGATCAAAATAAAACGGGTCGTCAAAATAAATTTATAATCTGCACATCATTCCAATCAACGTACATTTATTATCACCAATGTTTCAGTGCTTGAAGATACCTTCCAATTACTTGTGATTCATTTCCGAAATAACCCATTTTCAAGGGTATTCGCAACAAAGTACGAGATCTGGTGTACTCTGTTAGGCGAGTTAAGGTGGAAGAAATAGCGAATGCATTACACATTTCACATGGTAGCGTTTCAACAATTTTACATGATCACTTGGATATGCGCAAGCTAACAGCCCGTTGGGTCCCAAATCCCTTAGCGACGAGCAAACGGCAACCAGAGCCTCAGTATGCAGCGCATTGTTGAAGCGGTTTAGGTCAAAGGAAGATGATTTCCTTTCACGTCTGGTTACTATAGATGAGACCTGGGTCCATTATTATGAGCCAGAGAATAAAGCTCAAAGTCGCCAGTGGGTTGGGCCGGGGTCTCCGAGACCAAAGAAGTTCAAAACGCAACCCTCTGCTGGCAAGGTGATGGCAACTGTATTTTGGGACGCCTAAGGCAATATTATGTTGGACTTTCTAGCAAAGAAAAGTACAATAACAGGTGCGTATGATGCAAATTTGCTCGACCAACTGAGAACTGCGATCCGTGAAAAACGCCGAGGTAAACTCTCCAAAGGGATTCTGCTCCAACAGGACATTGCGAGAGTGCACACTTGCAAAATTGCAATGGATGCTGTTGAGCGGAATAGGTACGAGCTAATACCGCAACCCGCCTACTCTCCGGACTTAGCTCCTAGTGGCTATTTCCTATTCCCAAACTTGAAAAAGGATATCCGTGGACGTCATTTCCGGTCCAACGAAGAAGTCGTGGCGGCAGTTGAGGAGTGGGTCGGAGACAAGGACCCTGGCTTCTTCAGTTCTGGGCTGATGGCACTGGAACACCGTTGGTCCAAGTGCATCATTCTAGAGGGCAATTACATCGAAAAAGAAGAGATCGATCTCACCCAGAAATGTTAGGCTGTTTTGTTATTGACTCGCCCTCGTAACAAGTAAGACAATGTAGCATGTCTAATGGACTGTGAAATAGAGGTCACGGTCAAATATGGATGACTGTACTCAAGAGGCCATGCTAGGATGTATGCATGTGCTAAGTATCACTGGCCAAGGAGCAATAGTTACTGATAAACTGACCTAAACATAAACACTTCACGAGTGCCAACTATACCTCTGTAGGACCAAACGTTACTGAGAAACTGACCTAAACGAAAAAACTAAAGAAAGTCACTGGACCGTGAAATATACGTCATAAGTGATCCAGTTCCAAACTTCACCTAGAAACCATCAAGACAAACATTTTGAGCATGATTCATGATAATCACTTAAAAAATGTGACCTCTAGAATGTTAAAAAGATTTTCATTTGATTTGGCCTGGTGACCTAGTTCCTGACTCCAAGTGACCCAGTTTTGAACTAGACCTAAACATCACCAAGACAAACATTTTGAGCAATGCTCATGATGATTATTTAAAAAAGGTGACCTCTGGAGTGTTAACAAGGTTTTTCTTTGATTTGGCCTGGTGACTTAGTTTTTAACCCCAAGTGACTCAGTTTCAAACTTGACCTAGAAATTATCAAGACAAACACTTTGAGCAAAATTCATGATGATTGCTTCAAACATGTGACCCCTAGAGTGTTAACAAGGTTTTCCTTTGATTTGGCCCAGTGACTTAGTTGTTGACCCCAAACGACCCAGTTTCGAATTTGACCTAGAAATCATTAAGACGAATATTTTGAGCAAGATTCATTATGATTGCTTTAAAATGAGATCTCTAGAGTGTTGACAAGGCTTTCCTTTGATTTGGCCTGATGATCTAGTTTTTGACCCCAAGTGACCCAGTTTCGAATTTGACCTAGAAACCATCAAGACAAACAGTTTGAACAACTTTCATGATGATTGCGTTACAAATGTGACCACTAGTGATAACAAGGTTTTCCTTTGATTTGGCCCAGTGACCTAGTTTTTAACCCCAAGTGACCCAGTTTCAAACCTGACCTAGAAATCATCAAGGCAAACATTTTCAGCAAGATTCATGATGATTGCTTTAAAAATGTCACCGCTAGGGTGTTATCAAGGTTTTCCACTGATTTGGCCTGGTGACCTAGTTTTTGACCCCAAGTGATCCAGTTTCAAACTTGACCTAGAAATCATCTAGACAAATGATGAATGCTTTATAAATGTGACCTCTAGAGTGATAACAGTATTTTTCTTTGATTTCACCTGGTGACCTAGTTTCTTACCCCAAGTGACCCAGTTTCAAACTTGACCTTTCATAGGGGCAAACATTCTGAGCAAATTTCACCAAGATTAGTAAGAACTGTGACCTCTAGAGTGTTAACAAACTAATTGTCGATGACGGACGACGGACAGAGGGTGATCACAATAGCTCACCCTGAGCTTTGCTCAGGTGAGCTAAAAACTCGAAAATTTTACTAGTTAGTTGGAGTTTGAATGGACAAAACCCACATGTCCCAATAATATGGTAAAACATAATAATGGTAACAGTAAAAAATAAAAAATATTAATGATTAAATTAGTAATTATGACGATTATAATAATAAAACAATAATAATAATAATAATAATATTTTTACTACAACTACTACTACTGATAGTGATGATAATAATGGTAATAATAAAACTGACGATTATACTACTACTACTAATACTACTAATACTACTAACTATAACAACAACAATGGATATAGTAAGAATTTTCTTACGTATAGTATTAAGATATTTATTATTATCATTATCAACATTATCGTCATTTATTTTGGTTTTGTCCACTAATTAACTAGTGAAATTTACTAGTTATTGTTTTCAGTGAAAGAGTGCACAGGTGCAGTCTGATCAGAGAAGCACGATTCAAAGAAGGTTGAGAAGCAGGGTTCAAATTTAACTTTTTGACAGCTTGCTAAAATTAGAAAGTGGCATTATTTTTTACTTGCGAAACCTTTCAGCCAACTTGCTTTTTCACACTTATAAACACTGTTAAATGTGGCTTTAAACCTGAGCACTCAGGGTAAAAATTTCAGCAGATATTTTAAAATATCTTTCTTATTTTTCCCAGAAAACAAGTTTAGACATTTCATGCAAATTGTCTCCATGTCAAAACCTGTTTTCCGGAAAAAATAACAAAAATATTATCATTGCTTTTGGAAAAGAAATTGCAAAACTTCAGCAACAATGCCACAGTTTCAGCAAATTATAGAGGATTTTTCCAACTTGCTAGAGTTAGCAAGTGATAAAAGTTGTAGCTTGCTTTTTGAAGAAATCAACCAGCATTTAGCAAGTTAGCAAGAGCTAAAATTGATCCCTGAGAAGACTGCACCGCCAACAGTTACAGTAATACAAAAAGACAAGTGAATAGTGTACCTGTGCTGTCCGATCAGTTCTCTTTCAAATGAATGTTGTGCCTGTACTGTCCGATCCTCGAGGTCCTATCAGCTCTTTTAAAGAATATCGTACCTGTATCGTCGAATTAGTTGTCTTTCTGGGAAGCCCAACCACGTGACCTTTTCCTTTTACTCTGTGAAATTAGAAGAAATTATGTATCATTCGGAAAATGTAGATAATTTTGTTGTCTATTTTTATCATTCGGAGAATCTAGATAATTTTGTTGTCTATTTTTATCTTCATAGGATAGTCAGACAAACGCCATTTGAAATGATTAATATTTCTATGAAAATACATACGAATAAAATAACATTAGGAGAGCTTATGCAGGGGCGGATTCAGAGGGGGTTCGAGGTGGGGGAGAGTGAGGGTGAGGGGAGTTCTTCGAACCTACTTTAACTAGAATTTCATTTTCAATGGAATCTTCAGATAAATTTGATAAATTTTGGATAACTTAGTTCACACCCCTTAGGTTTTACCTTATATTTCTCTTCAACAAGTTCATTTTATTGCCTATGAATGTGTACAAATTGCTGGATGAGTGGCAAACAGTGTAGACCCTGATCAGACGCCGCGTTCTGCGGCGTCTGATCTGGGTCTACACTGTTTTCTCAGGCTTGTCTTTTCGAATACGTAGAGTAAGTACGCTTATTCCGTCAAATCGAAACCCCTCAGAAATCATGCTAGATCCGACCCTGTTAGGTTTTAAACCCAATTTTGTTTAGTTAGAGGCTCAATTATTTCATAGAAACAAACAGGCAAATCGCATTTACTTGTAGTTCAAATATAGACAACGCTGCACTGTTCGTGTTTTTGATAAATATGTGATCATGTATGTGATCATGTATCAACTCCCAGGTTACAGTAAGTGCAGGTTCATTATTATTTTTGAGCTTAAAACGTAGGAGCCACTGCCTGACAAAACAAGTTTAACCAGACGACTTGTGCACCCAGCGAAGATTCAGATCAGCCTGGGCGGATTGCGCCCAGCAAAGAATTAGACAGCATGGGCATCCGTCCAGTCAGAGCCGTCGTCGTCTGCATGAAGAAACATTGGGTCTTTAGCTATCCACTGAGCGCACAGCAAAGACTCTGATCAGACAGGGACTGGACGGCCAGACTAATCTGAGTCTTCGCTGGGCGCACATGGGCTAATTGTTGGTTTTGTCATGCCATTATAAAAACATACCTATATAATTGTGACCCCCTTAAACCCCACTTTTATATAGTAAAACTGGGGTTTACAGGGGTATATATTGTTTTTCTTATTTCTGCTCAAAACAAAGATTGTGGGTACTTGTTAGAACCGCCTCTGCGAGGCGGTTCTAACGAGTACCCACAATCTATGTTTTGAGCAGAAATGTAAAAAATATCAGAAGTTTTATCGGAAATTTTTGAGTTTTATGGTGGGGAAATTTCCAATATATTTGAATAGGCGTGTTTTCGTAATGCGGAGGCTCATGGATGATTTCTTCAAGTAAACTTCTTTGGTCATGCTGAGCCGTTAAGATATCCGTTAACATATGAGCCACGATGCGAGAAAACCTTTGGGTTTTTTGCCCAGGTAAGACTCAAACCAGCGTGCTCAGCTTCAGAAGCTAGATAAAGGCTAATTTTGAATGCAGCAAGAAGGAATATGATACTGTTCATGCAGCAAGAAACAATGAAGCTGTTCAGACTGCGCGAATTTCAGTCATTTTGAGACGACGAAAGGGTGAACATGATAGGCCCTGTGGCAATGAAGCGCGTTTAGGCTCGGGAAGAATCTACAAATGATATCATGGTGCACAGAAAATCCGTGTTGGGAAGACTTATCAGCATTTTAATTAAAACTTACAACGCTCAGCCAATAAGTATAGGTTATTGCGTAGTTTTAAATTGCGATCCGTCAGGCGACATCACGAAAACACGCCTATATAATTTTGACCCCCCGAAACCCCACTTTTATATAGTAAAACTGGGGTTTACAGGGGTATACACTATTTTTCTTATTTCTACATAAAGCATAGATTGTGTGTACTCGTTAGAACCGCCTCGGCGAGGCGGTTCTAACGAGTACCCGCAATCTATGTTTTATGCAGAAATAAGAAAAATATCAGAGTTTTTTATCTGAAAATTTTCAATTTTCGGAGGTGAAATTTTCTATATATTTGAATAGGCGTGTTCTCGTAATGAGAAATTTAAAACTATACAATAACCGATTTGTTGCAATAATTATTATGACCATATCTCATAAATGCCATAATGAGACTGACCACAGTATACTCCGATCATATATTTTATCAAGAATATCAGGTTTCATTTAATGGCTTATTGCGACAATAACTTTAACATATACAAAAGGCAACGAAGGCTACATGTAAATAAAAAAATGTTGTTCATATAAACCCTAAAAATGATTGCCAAAGATTGTTCGGGGCCCACTCGGGCGTTGTTGGATGAAAAAACGTGAAGCGTGGAGGAAGCGTGGTAGCCTAATAGCGCACTTACCTTTAGTGCTAGAGTCATGGGTTTGATCCCCGCGGCAAGCGAGGAAAAATTTCAGTGTCTGAACATGCTGTCCTTGGTATTGTTTGCAGGGATGATACTAAATCAGTGCGCCGTTCTTCGGACCGGGACGTTAACTGGAGGCATCTCTGTGCAGGGAGGGCCAACCCATGTGCAGGTTAAAGAACCCTACGGTAGGTTACATGATTACTTGTAGGCTTTCATCCTGCAGAAACGCTGTGTACAATGTACACCTGCTCAACATTACGAAAACACGCATATTCAAATATATAGAAAATTTCACCTCCAAAAACTGGAAGTTTTCAGATAAAAAAAACTCTGATATTTTTCACATTTCTGCTCAAAACATAGATTGTGGGTACTTGTTAGAACTCTCCGTGAGGCGGTTCTAACGAGTACCCACAATCTATGTTTTCGAGCAGAAATATGAAAAATAATGAAAAATAATGCATACCCCTATAGACCGCAGTTTTACTATATAAAAGTAGGGTTTAAAGGGATCAAAATCATATAGGCGTGTTTTCGTGATGTAATCCTGAAAGAAAGAAAACTACAGGTACCATAATTGATTGATCTCTATGTTAAAACGCATACTTCTTTTTAGTGACAGAATGAAGAAAAAGAAACCCTCTCTGATGCTTTTTTTACACGGACGTCCATGTTTTTTTTTTTTAAATTATTATTATTGCAGTCAAGAGTTTGTGAAAAAGATACTGAATGATCTTTTTTTTCCATGCTTTTGCAAAACGCTACCTTTATAATTACAGTTTACCGATTTAGACACCCTAACCGAGTAACCTGAATAATGCAATCCGCTCTTTCACTTAGCTTAACCATACATGTACTGAGTGGCCATACACGCTCAATGCAGTAACTCAATCCGCTCTTTCACTTGGCTTACCCGTATATGTACTGAGTGGCCACACCCACCTAATGGAATTACTAAATCTGCTCTTTCGCTTAGTTTACCCACACGTGTACTGAGTGACCACTCAATGGAGTAACTCAGTCCGCTCTTTCACTTAGCTTACCAACATCATCTGAGTGGCCACATACATCAAATAGAGTAACAATCAGCTTTTTTTTTTACTTTGCTTACCTACACATCTACTGAGTGGCGACAAGCACTCAATGGAGTAACTCAATCCGCTCTTTCACTTAGCTTACCCACATGTACTGAGTGGCCACACCCAACCAATGATGTTACAATCTTTCACTTAGCTTACTCACATATGTACTTAATGGCCACATCCACCCAATGGAGTTACTCAATCCGCTCATTCACTTAGCTTACCTACACGTGTACTGACGCTCTTTCACCTAGCTTACCCACTCATGTACTGAGTGACCAAAACAACCCCATGAAGTAACTCAATTCGCGCTTTCACTAAGATTACCCACACATGTACTGATGGGACTCATCCATCCAATGGAGTTACTCATTCCGCTCTTCCACTTAACTTACCCACACATGTACTGAGTGGCCACAACAAACCAATGGAGTTACTCAATCGGCTCTTTCACTTAGCTTAACTACACATGTACTGAGTGGCCACGCCCACCTAATGGAGTAACTCAGTCCGCCCTTTCACTTAGATAACTCACACATGTACTGAGTGGCCATTCCCACCCAAGATAGTAGCTCACTCCGCTCTTTGACTTAGCTTACTCACATATGAACTGAGTTGCCACACCCACCCAATGTAGTATCTTAGCTTACCCACACATGTACTGACGTTCTTTCACTTATCTTACCCACACATGTACTGAGTGGCCTTACCCATCTAGTTGAGTTTCTTAATCCTCTCTTTCACTTAGCTTACTCACACATGTACTGTGATGCCATACCTACCCAGTGGAGTATCTCAATCCGCTCTTTTGTTTAGCTTACCCACATATATACTGAGTGGCCACAGTAACTCAATCCGCTCTTTCACATACCTTACCCACACATGTTCTGCTTGGCCACATCCACCTAATGAAGCTACTCAATCCGCTCTTTCACTTAGCGTACACACACATGTACTGAGTGGCCACATCAACCCAATTTAGTAACTCCGTCCACCCTTTCACTTAGATTACCCACACATGTACTGAGTGGCGACACCTTCCCAATGGAGTAACTCAATCCGTCCATTCACTTAGCTTACCCTCACATATACTGAGTGGCCACAGCCACCCAGTGGAGTGAGCCGCTTCAAGGAAGAAATCTGTCTTCGGTCCGAGCACACAAGATTCAAACCAGTTTGCACAGCTACAGAAACAAGCTAGAAGCTTGAAAATTCTAGGCTCAGTTGTTCAAAGCGACGTTAGCTTAACGAGCTCGTTAAGGGTTATTTCGTTAACTGTTTTAGCGGATTCAATACACAATATTCTGATATTTTTGCTAAAAAATATGAGTAGCTTTTGCACTGCATTTTTTCAGCAAAATTTTTTAGCATATTTGCGTATCACTCAATGTAAATTTCAACGAATCGTTAACTAACGATGTCGTTAGCTTTGAACAACTGGGCCCAGAATATTGTGTATTGAATCCGCTAAAACAGTCAACGAAATGACCCATAACGAGCTCGTTAAGCTAACGACGCTTTGAACAACTGGGCCCAGGTATAGACACTTGGGGCATATAATATTTAGACTGCGTATAACAAAGACGTTGATCAGACTGGACGGTTAGGCTGCGTCTTTGTTGTTCGGTTCTTTGCATACGACAACATCAGGGCCCAGTTGTTCAAAGCGTCGTTAGCTTAACGAGCTCGTTAAGGGTCATTTCGTTAACTGTTTCAGCGGATTCAATATACAATATTCTGATATTTTTTACTGAAAAAATGTGAGTGGCTTTTGTACTGCAAAAGCTACTCACAATTTTTCAGCAAACAATTTGAGCATACTTGCGTATCACTCGATGTAAATTTTAACGAATCGTTAACTAACGACATCATTAGCTTTGAACAACTGGGTCCTGTTTTTCTCACGACATGGCTTAAATAATGTGTCATTTACGTGTGTTACTTTCAGCAAAAAGATATGAAAACAAAAGAAAAACGTACGACCGAACAACTACTGACCTGTCTTCAAATATGAGGCTTTACAAAGGACTTGCTTGTGTAATTCTTGTTCTATCTATCTCCCTCGTCGACCGTGGTGGTCAAGCAAAGAAGCAAAGCGCGACCCCGGTGGATCTATCTTCTTTAAACCCTGAAGTCATGAAACATATATTTGACCTGATGAAAACGTACGGCGAAGCGGAAAGGAATAAAGCGAATGAGGGACAAGACAAGCGGTTTAATCAGTATCTTGTTGTCATTGTTGCATCACGAAAGGATGTAGATGATGCGAAAACATGGCAAAACGGATTTCCATCGAAATTCACTGAGAAGAAAGGGAATGAAATGCGGCGACTAGCATTTTTGCCAAACGATAAAACCCACGGCTTGCCTTTTTATAACCCAGATAGGGAACTCCATGGTGAAGTTCGGTCCTTGGACTTGGGGTTTCTCGAGTATATGATGACAAATTTTAATTTTGATTATCGTAACGACCCTCAGTATCCACTGGTTTTGATGTACTCTCATTTTTTTCCCTGTGCAAAAGTGCCCAAACTCGGATACTCATGTGCGGAGGAGCTGAAGAACTTCGCTCAGTTTAAACAGCAAAGCTATGGACTACTAGTTGCGTATACAGAATTCTTTAAGAATACTGACATTTCGGCTTCTATTAATTTTATGAAGGAAGGTGGCGTCTTAGCGTTTCAAAATATGAATACTTACTATGATCAAACTGTGAAAGTTTACCCACCAAGCAGTCTAGATGGCAAAGGAACTATCTTTCAGGGCGAATTCTTTGACTGATTGATGTCACTTCCTGTTTCCAAATGTTGTTCCGGTGCGGCGAATAATCGGAAGACAATTTTAGCATTCTTTATAAATGATGTAACCTACGCTTGCACATCACACAGCTTAGCATCCCGTTACTTCACCGAAAGATCGCGCAATGAGTTGAAAGTTTGCATTGAAAACGTCATCAAAGAACGAATCGGGTCAGACTGCATACAGTGCAGCACAAAAAGCCAAAAAGAGGTCGAAGCCACGAGAAATTTGTTCAAGTTCTGTTTGCGCTTTTCTTTAGATGTAACAAGAACACTTGGCAAACCTAAAAGAAACAACCCCTTCATGCCATCCTGGAGCCCTTGTGATTGTGCTTGGAAGGATCTTTACCCTACCCCACCTCAGAAAAACAAACAGGCCATGCACACCGTTATGTGCGCCAATAGAGTTCTTAGCATAGCATCGATGTGTTCGGCTGTTGACAAAGGTGATAATAAACGCGCCAAGAAACTGATAAAAGCGCTGAACAACAGATATGCTGAATTCAAGAAACCATGATTTAATGACTGATAACAAACGCTTTGAACAATTATTCTAATGCACTCGCGTATGTAACGCGACGTCTGATTGGATAACGTCAAAAATTTGCGACGGTATATTCTGCGATATACTGTCGCAAATCCGACGTCATCACGTAACGTCGCTTCTCATTGGCTGGCATTTGGTTTTACGCAGCTCACAGCACTTGTCGTTTTGTGCAAATAGTACATTTTTTCAATAGACAAAAATGAATAAATGCATTAGAATGGGGATAACTGCATCAAATGTGTCATTTGGGGAGGTAAATCGGCGGTTTTACGGTCGCAAATTACGTTTTACGGCTCCGCTGACGCGTCGCCGTAAAACGAAATTTCCGACCGTAAAACCGCCGATTTACCTCCCCAAATGCCAAATTTGAAAGCAGTTATCCCCTAAATAGCCTACCCTGGATTATTGCATCAATAACCCTGCCACATTACAAGGGCCGCCACACAAAACAAACACTAAGCATTCAAGTCCACGCGATTTTAACCCATTGTAGTCTGGAGACCCCTAAAAGGTAATTGACAAACAGTGCATGCCCAGATCAGACGCCGCAGAACGTGGTGTCTGAGCTGGGTCTCCACTGTTTGCAGATAGTTCAACCATTCTTCTCCAGGAATATATAAATCACATAGCCTTACATATCTAAAATCGAAATTTGACGCTTCCAATATATAGTGTGGGGGAATCTATTCAGTCTAAAATGGGTCAACAGTAGCTGGCCAATTTCCAACTCAAGCATATTTATTGAAAGCGTGCGCAAGTAAGTTACGGGTGATGAGGCTAAACAATAAAAAAACAAAAACAAAACATTTTCTAATTTTCGTGGTTCGTTGAATTTATGCAACAATAGCAATCAAACACCTCCTTCGGGACCTGGCAAATGTTGATTTATGAAAAAAAATATGCTTGATCACTTTTTGCAAGCAGACATGCTTCAATGACTTGTTAACTCATGCGTTGAGTATCAAATAAGACGAATCTAAGAAGACCTGATTCAATTAAATACTGTTAAATACGTGAACACAGGAAGCCCGTATTGAATGACTGATATATATGCTTTTTTTAACATTTGCCAGTCCCGAGGATGGAGTTGAATACCGAGACCGAAGCTCAAGGTTTTCAATACCTCCCGAGGGACCTGGCAAATGCGTTGATGCAATGAAAAAAATATGTTTGGTCGCTGTTATTGCTTAAATTCGGCGAAAATTAAGAAAATGTTCGCGCACTTTATTCTTGAGCCTCACAACCCTTTACTTCCGCGCACATGCTTGATTAGGGACATGCAGGTCAGCTTCTGTTAAAGTCGTGTAGAGCTGAAGGCTTGGCACATGCTTTGTGTGGTGGCCCTGATATCTGTATGCACAAAATGTCGTAGTATGTAAATATAATTAATACAGTCGAACCTCAATGGCTCGAACATTTTTGGGACCATGGAAATTCAGTCCAGATGGGTAGTTCGAGCCACTGATGGTTAATCATGGCATTAGTTCAGGAAGCAAATAGCGATAATTTAGGGTATTTTTTTTATTTTCTGCACAATGATTGTATGTTGAGTGTACTCATTAGAATCGCCTCGATGAGGCGATTCTAATGAATACACACAACACACAATTCCATGAGTAAACAAGAAAAAAAAATCCTACATATTTGTTTACTTGAGCTATTGGAAGGATTTTGTAGGGACTGAAAAAAGAGTTCGAATCATCAGCGGTAAACGAGCCATCCGGGTTCGAGCCACTGACGTTATACTGTATATGGAGTTTTGTCCGTAAAAACATGGCTGTTTATAGCGTACGGTTGAACTATTTATCCAGTCAGAATGGACATTAAATCACGAACGCATAACTTACAACTGCTTGACATTCAGTGAATCATTATTCGGCGATTCACGCCCTACAGCTGATAAATGTCGATGCTAGCACACAGGAAAGGATACAAATTAAAGTTATTGAATCCTTCAATAGTTCTGTTTTCTACCATGGCATTGTGAAAAGTCCTGTAAATTATCCGATTACGGAATAAAGTGAACCCTCGTTACAAGGACAGCATTTTTCCCAAATACGTTGCCATTAAAATGAATTTGCAGTTGTACAGAATACTTAATGGGCAGATTGATATGACTTTGTAAGAAAAGACTTGTTTTGTTTTTATTTCCTCATAGAACATATTGTTTTGGATATTTGTTATAATAACCTCACTGAGGCGATTCTAACAAATATCCAAAACATATGTTTCTTTAAAGTATAAAATACAATATTCTGACATAATTTGTGACTAATTCTTACATCTTAAGCGTAGGTTTCATGACAGTCAAATTGTTATTATAACGAATTTTGTCGTTGTATCGAGTGTCGGTATAAAGAGGTTGTCAGCATCTAGCAACTTAACTTGTTATTCGAGTTAAAACAAGTCGTATCTTCTAAAAAGATAACTGTCGAAGCTAAAACACTTTTGCTGTCTTTTTGCTAAACTATGTCATACATGCCAGTGCGAAATACGGATTTCTGTACCGCGACATTTCATCTCCACTTAACTTAAACGGTACAAATCAAGCCAACCTGGTTATATTCCCATTAGAATAAATTAGGCAGAAAAGAAACGTCGCTACCTAAGTGTTCATTTAATATTGTATTTTTCTTTCAAACACAAATTTTAAATCGAAAACATAATACAGAATTAATAGAAAATGTTACTTTCGCCCTTTTTCGAACATTTTCAATTGGTCATGTGCGGCGTTAATAAAAGACAAGTTTCGTTGGTAGCAATTTTATAACAGTTGTGTCTTTCATTACCGTTGTGATGGATTACAATTTCGGACATCGACAGTTCCAGGAATCACTCGACTTACGATTGGCATAGGATCAGAATGAGGCCAGTCATTTTAATGACCTAGTTTTACTTGGTCAGAAGCATTTGCTACATATTTTGCAGATATATTTACTCCAAAAGAAATGGATACCCAGTTAGCATTCTTTATAAATCTACAGCGGGCCGTTATCGGCCCGTCAGCTACTCTGACGGGCCGATAACGGCCCGCTGTAGATTTATAAAGAATGGTTACTGGGTAGCTTCAATAATGTGTTTATTGTAAAAAAACAGATACACGACGTAGGAACGAAAGTATATTTACATACTTATAACCGACTGAGCTATTGGGGTTGTTTCGCCACGGCCCGAAAACTAATTATATATTGCTAAGCAGCTACATTTTTCTACAGCTAAAAATAAACATAACTCAATAATGTGCGTATGGAAGGACAAAGAGTACAGTATCGTTCGAAAAGAATAATAAGTATCCTGTTTTTATTTTTTAGTATTTTCCTATTTTGGTTTGTCCTAACCTCGCAGTTTTACCGTGATCTTGAAAACACTTTTCATAGCATAATGTACAATGACTAAGATTGCGTGCCCTTTTACGGTAATAACAGAAAAGGTCGTTGTGCAGATTCTTTTCGATTGTATGGCATATTCGTGATTTCATACAGCTGCTCAAGACGAGGAGCTTAAACGACTACGTCGAAAATGTCGTCTGCTGAATATTTTACCCAGCATGCTAAGCGTTACGACAGACAACACCTGTGTTGAGGTGTCCTTGTATGGTATCAAATAACAATGAGCACATATTATTACCGTGGTTGAAAATACACATATATTGCTGCATATTAAAATGTGTAGGTTTACAATTAACACTTAGAACGCTTTGGGCAGATTCAGCAGACGACAAATTGATGCTATCTTTCTTATTTTTTTTTAAATTCTTTTCAGAAAATAGGATCCGACATGTCATGCATGAAATGTCAAATCATATTTTATGAGAAAAACTTTATTTCAAAATGTCGTTTGCTGATTTTTTTCCCAGCAAGGGAAGCAAAAACCACCTTTTGTTGTAAAGAGCCCTGTTTGAATTTTTGATAAAGAAAGAGGTTTCTTCCAGAATATTTGTTGTGTAAGCTTTTGGTTTCAGTCATAGTTCCAGATAAGGTGCTTTTTGGGTCGATTGTTTACAATCGAGCCATAGTGAACAAACGCCATAATTTCCTTTAGGTAGTTATCGATGTGATTATCATTGACCAATGTAATAAAACGGTTATTTATAGCTGCGCTATTATTATTGCTGTGACGTCAGATTCCCGTGTAAAGAGGGTTATCTGTACTACCAGGACTGGGACATTGGCAACAGTGCAGATCCAGATCAGACGACGCAGAACGCGCCTTCTGATCAAGGTCTGCACTCTGCACTGTTTGTTTACATTACAGGAAGTAAAAGATTAAATGAAACAGTCTTAAGTCTCCGTCCAGGACCATTGTCTCAGCCTACACGCAGAAACAATTGACCCAGCAGTGCTGTCAGTGCTTTGATTGCAATAAAAAAGTGTTGATATTTTTTCCTTTTTATTTCTTCACTTAAGTTCGTCCGTTTGTCATTACTGACAATGACCAATCCTAATCAGCTGTGTATTGTGTTATTATTTGTGTGTTCTAGAATGGCTGATGAGACCAATATTATGCCGTAGATTTATGACAGAAATAAATTTCGAATTTTTAATAAGAAAAAAAAGTACAGTAAAAGTTTCTATTTCAATTCCTTTATGGAAATCCACAAATTATATATTCAAATAACAAAACAACAATGTTCGCGCAAAAACAACAATTACAACACAGAGTTCAAGTTTCAATAACAAAAATTAATTCTAATTGTTCAACTGGCCTTCCAGATTTAATTGTTCGCGCTATTATTTTTCATTTGGAAATCCAATTTATTTCTCACGGTGGTGTACCACTCGTATCTCAAACTTAACTAACTCTTTTTTTTCCGCTCACTCGCTCTCTCTTTCGTATGTGACCAATCAAACACTCTGTATCACAACATTATCACAATCAGCGAATGAAAATACCCGTGACAACGTGTTAAGATCTTGCATTTCCCGCCTAATATTTTAACACATGGGCAGGGTAAATTTCAAAGTCGGGAAAAACTGTTTTTACTTTCATTAAACGCTACATACATATTTGGTATCTAAATAATGCTTATGATTCACAGCATATCAAAATCAAATTCACATTTTAATATTTTAAATTTTGTCTCAATAGTTCGAAAATTCATAAAATTTTATTTTGCATTTCAATTACCTTAAGTGTTAATCCCCAAGGCTACTTATCATAATCACATAAGGGATTTATTTGTGTTAACAAAGGCTCAACTTATGATAGGCAAGCCGTCCAAAGTACCCCCGCAGACATATCAATTGCACAAGTATGCACCTGACGGCGGATAAAGCCATGTGTGAAATTCTTCTAGCGAAGAAATCTGCATAATATCTTTTATGCGATAAAAAACTTTTTAATGAAATTATTCTTTCTGTTATTCAATATGTCAGCAATTCCACAAAAATACAAATATACAAAAAGAAATCCAAAGATGTACCAAAAATGATAAACAACTTATAAATGTGGCTATATTATTTTTATTATTTTATTTTTATTATTTATTTGTTTGAAATTTTGCTGCATAACATTAATCTTAACTCTAAACTGCCTGTTGCAGATAGAACAAGAGAGGCTAAAGGAGAGACTGAGGAAGAAAGCTCTGTTGGTGATGCCTTAGTTCTGGCTTTCCGCTGTGAACGTTTCTGCTTGGCTTCGCTGATTCTTTTTGCTTCATATTCACCAGCACCCCTTCTTTTGAGACTTCGCCTTTTTGTTTGATCCTTTGCAATCTGTTCCCACGACTCTGTTGGTATGTTGAAGTCTTTAAGGTAGGCTTTGAGGGTGTCTTTGTATCGCTTCTTCTGACAACCACGGGAAATAACTGGCAGATAACTCCGTAAAACTTTGACGAAATTTGCCCTTTAGCAATTCCAAACCAGATCTTCTTAATGTCAATACATATAGCAAGTTTGGTTAAAATCCCTTATTATTTATTAAAGTTATCATCTGCAAACAAAAATATGGGCGTGTCTCGGGCAGATAACCCCGTAAAAATTTGACAAAATTTGTCGATTAGCAATCCCAAACCAGATCTCCTTAATGTTAATGCATATAGCAAGTTTGGTGAAAATCCCTTATTTAAAGTTATTGTCCAGAAACGAAAATATGGGCGTGTCTCGGGCAGATAACTCCGTAAACATTTGACGAAAGCCCATTACCATTAGCAATCCCAAACCAGATCTCATTAATGTCAATGCATATAGCAAGTTAGGTGAAAATCCCTTGTTATTTACTCAAGTTATAGTCCGGAAACAAAAATATGGGTGTGTCTCGGGCAGATAACTCCGTAAAAAATTGACGAAATTTGCCCATTAGCAATCCCAAACCAGACCTCCACAATATCAATGCACATACCAAGTTTGGTGAAAATTCATGGATGTTTACTCAGTTATCCAGAAACGAACAGACGGACGGACGTACGATGGACGGATACACGGACGATCAACGTGAAACCATAATACCCCGCCACTATTGTGTGGCGGGGTATATATATATAAAAAAAGAATTACGTTTAAAAGTTTTGATATTAGTCAAGCTTCTTAATTCTATATCATTTATTAAACTTATTTAGATTTATAATGGCAAAATTTCAATGTAAACCTAGTAAAAGAAGATGAAAAAAAAAAAAAATAAATAAATAAAAATCAAATAAATAAATAACTTCCCCATATGGCCATAACTTAATCATTTACAAAAAAGTATACCTATTATAAAATAAAATTTGCACACTCTTACCTCTAAACAATACGCAGCAAAATGTTTACGAAATTACTAAAAAGGGCATAGCTCTGCAAATATTTGGTATGCTGTAACCTCGAAACAATATTCGCTGCTCCACATCATCGTGTTACTATTTAAGAAGTTTCAGCTTGATTGGATATAAACTGTAGGAGGAGTTAGCCGGAAATGAAAAATTTACAGAAATTTTCAAAGAGTATAACTCTGCTTATATTTGGTGTACTGTAACCTCGAAATAATGTGCCCTGCTCCACATTATGATCTAATTATAAATGGAGGTTCAGTTTGATCGGATGAAAACTGTAGGAGTTAGCCGGAAACAAAAAATTTACAGAAATTTTCAACGGGGCATAATTCTGTTAATATTTGGTGGACTGTAACCGCGAAACAATATGCGCACATTATGGTATACCTATAAATGAAGTTTCAGCTTGATCGGATGTAAAGTGGAGGGGGAGTTGACCGGTAATGAAAAGTTTACAGAAATTTTCAAAGGGGCATAACTCTGCTAATAATTGGTGGACTGTAACCCCGAAATAATATGCGCTGCTCCACATCATGGTCTAACTAAATACCAAGTTTCAGCTTGATCAGATGTAAACTGTAGGAGTTAGCCGGAAACGTAAAAGTTTACGAAAGGACGGACGAACGCCATACCACGTAATAAAGTACCCTCAACATATGCCCTAAAAAAAAAAGAAGACAAAAAGTGCACTGGCTGTAATCGGTAGACTATCAAATTCCTTGACTGTGCGCTTATAGGGGCATGTGCGGTTATAAGATCGAATACTGTATTTTTTTATAAGTCCATGACCCGACCTCAGAGTCACCCATATGGATCTAGAATGTGCAGCATGAAACTTCAGACCAGTATCTAATATCAGGGCAAGTATGAACTACTTCATCAGGTGGTTAAGGAGATAGTCTTTTAAAAACTTTATCCAAAAACTTTAACTCCAGCGCCAGTGCCGTGATGATTGCTATAGCTCTATCTGTATTTTCATACAAGCAAGCTAAAAACAAGCAATACAAGTATAACAACAGAAACTGCACAGCTTAGGTGACTCTCGCTGAGATCCTTCTAATAAGGACCAACAACAAATCTTTTAAGGTATGTTGTGTATTCTTAATAGAAGCACTCCAATGTATGTTTTATGGACAAATAAGAAAAAAATATCTGTAGAGTATTATCACAAAATAGTCCCTTCTTAACAAGTCTTCCTTAGTTCTAGCACTCCTGTGTTATACTGTGAAGTACCTAAGTATTTAGACACCGTTAAGGCTCTATATTCCTCAAAAACAGTTTTTTTTTATCCAAGAGAGGTTAAATAAATTGATATATGGTCTTTATACAATCATAAAATGTGGCACTTGACAGCCTGTAAAATTACAGTTAGTCTTTTGTTGTTAAACTGGATAAACAAGAGGGCCATGATGGTCCTGGATCGCTCACCTGATCCATATTGTACAAATGAAATGGTAGGTAATATAAGGTGGTGTGGAGGGTTTGAGCAAGTTTGGTACATGGTTACCCAAGAAACATTCTGTCAAAATATTTCAAAATCAGTCTAGCTGTTTGGGAGGAGAAGTCGGTTTAAGACTGGCCCCTTTTTTTTTTAGCTCTGGTGACCATCATGTTCAGTGGAGCAAAATGATTTTGAGAAATTTTGTTAGAGGGTCATGCATTTAATATTCCTGTGAAATTATTTCCAAATCTGTCTGGCCTTTTAGAGAAAGAAGTCATTTAAACTTTTTTTTCTGTTTTTATTAAGCTCTTGTTGCCGGCCGTCTTGTTCAGCAGGGTGGAACGATTTGGGCAAATTTAATAGATTAACACCCAAAGAACATTCATGTGAAATCTTTTCAAAATCAATACACCCATTTAGAAACAGTATTTTAAAGTTGTATTATTATTATTATTATTATTGCTATTATTATTATTATTAGCATTGGCGGCCACCCTGTGTAGCAGAATGCAACCGTCTGAGCAATTTTGACGAGGGTTGCCCAAGTAAGATTCCTGTGAAATTATTTCAAAATCCGTCCATCTCTTTACGAGAAGACGTAAAAAGTTTTGTTTTCTATTTTTAAGCACTGGCGGCTATCTTGTTCGTGAGAGCGGAACTGTTTGCGCAAATTTGGTAGAGGGTCACTTAAGGAATATTTATTTGAAATTATTTCATAAAACATCAGTCGGATTAGGAGAAAAAAATGTTTAAAAAGGGTTTTCTCTTTTTAGCTCTTGCTGTCATATTGTTTAGCCGAGCGGAACAGTTTGAGCAGTTTTGGTTGAGCAGACCCAAGGAACATTCTAGTAAAATAATTTGAAAATCCATTTACCAGTTAGGGAGGAAAAGTCTTTTTTAAAGTTTTTTTTATTTTTATTTTAGCTCTGGCGGCCATCTTGTCCATCGGAGCAGATCTGTTTGATCAAGTTTGGTAGAGGGTCCCTAGGAGCATTTCTGTGGAATTATTTCAAAATCCATCCTCCAGTTTAAGAGAAGTCTCTTAAGATTTTTTTTTATTATTATTATATTTTTTTAGCTCTGGTGGCCATCTTGTTCATCAGAGCGGAACAGTTTGAGCAAATTTGGTGAAGGATCACCCAAGAAACATTTCTGGTCATCTTGTTCATCAGAGCGGAACAGTTTGAGCAAATTTGGTGGAGGATCACCCAAGAAACATTTCTGTGGAATTATTTTGAAATCGGGCTATTGGCCTAGGTGGAGATGTCTTTTAAGTTATTTTTTCTGTGTTGAGCTGTGACGGTCATCTTGTTCGTTGGTGCGGAAAAATTTTGGCAATTTTGGTAGCGGGACATTCAAGGAACATTTCTGTGAAATTATTTGGAAATCGGGTCATAGGCCTAACAGGAAATGTCGTTTAAAGTTTTTTTTTTCTATTTTTAACTCTGGTGGCCATCTTTTTCAGTGGATCTGAACGATTTTAGCAATTTTGATAGAGGCTCATCCTGGGAACATTTCTGTGAAATTATTTTGTAATCGGGCCACTGACCGAAGAGATGTAGTTTAAAGGTTTTTCTATCTTTAGCTCTGGTGGCCATCTTGTTTAGTGGAGCGGAACGGTTTGAGCAATTTTGGTAGACGGTCACCCTAGGCACATTTCTGGGAAATTAATCTGAAATAGGGCCATTGGCCTAGAAGATGTCATTTAAAGGTTTTCTATTTTTATTTTGGTGGCCATCTTGTTTAGAGGATTGAAATGGTTTGAGCACACTTGGTAGAGGGTAAACCAAAAAACATTTCTGTGAAATTATTTCGAATTCTGTCCAGCAGTTTTGGAGGAGAATTCATTGAAGCAAAAGTTGATGACGGATGCACAGACAGACGACGGAAATAAGGCCGATCACAATAGCTCACCTTGAGCACTTTTTGCCCAGGTGAGTTAAAAAAGTAAAATGATTTTTTATCGTATCTCTGAATAAGTGTTGGCAACATTAATTCAGGGATATGGTAAAAATCATTTCATCTTTGATCCACTTCAAACATGAGAGAGTAGAGAGTAACTGAATTTTTACAGGCTGTAAGATGGCATATTTTAATGTCGTATCATTAAACCTTTCCTGGATAAAAAATGTCCAGCTTTGAGGATTATGAAGCCTTCAATTTCTTACCAATGTCGGGCTCCATAGCACACTGATCATGAAACTAGAAATCATCATGACAAACATTTTGAGCAAGATTCATGATGATCACTTCAAAAATGTGACATTTAGAGTGTCAACAAGTTTTTCCTTTGATCTGGCCTAATGACCTAGTTTCTGACATCAAGTGACCCAGTTTTAAAGTAGACCTAGAAATCACCAAGACGAACATTTTGAGCAATATGTTTGATGATTATTTAAAAAAATGTGACCGCTAGAGTGTTAACAAGGTTTTAGCTGATTTGGCAGGTGACCTAGTTTTTGACCCAAAGTGACCAGTTACAAACTTGACCTAGAACTCATCAAGACAAACATTTTGAGCAAGATTCATGATGATTGCTCCAAACGTGACCGCTAGAGTGTTAATAAGGTTTTCCTTTGATTTGGCCTGGTGACCTAGTTTTGACCCAAAGTGACCCAGTTTTAAACTTCACCTTGAACTTATCAAGAAAAACATTTTGAGCAAGATTCATTATGATTGCTTCAAAAATGTGACTGCTAGAGTGTTAACAAGGTTTTCCTTTGATTTGGCCTGGTGTCCTAGTTTTTGACCCCAAGTGACCTAGTTTCGAACTTGACCTAGAAATCATCAAGACAAACATTTTGAGCCAAGTTCATGATGACTGCTTCAAAAATGTGACCGCTAGTGTTAAGAAGGTCAGCTGCTGACTTGGCCCGGTGACCTAGTTTCTGACCTCAAGTGACCCAGTTTAGAACTTGACCTAGAACTCACCAAGACAAACATTTTGAGCAAGATTCATGATGATTGCTCCAGAAATGTGACCACTAAAGTGTTAACAAGGTTTTCCTCTGATTTGGCCTGGTGACCTAGTTTATGACCCCAAGTAACCCAGTTTCAAACTTGAGCTAGAAATCATCAAGACAAACATTTTGAGCAAGACTCATGACGACTGCTTGAAAACGGGACCTCTAGAGTGTTAACAAAACTTTCCTTTGATTTGACCAGGTGACCTAGTTTTTGACCCCAAGTGACCCAGTTTCGATTCAGATTTCATAGGGGCAAACATTCTGAGCAAGTTTCATCAAAATTGGGCCAAAACTGTGACCTTTAAAGTGTTAACAAACTAACTGCTGACGACGGACGATGGACGACGACGGACAGAGGGTGATCACAATAGCTCATCCTGAGCTTTCGCTCAGGTGAGCTAAAAAATTCTAGTCATTCCACCCCTTCAACTAATACAAGAAGGGCAGTCGTCAGCTACTGGCGAATGTATGTGCACAAAGAACTAGTTCATTACGAAAACATGCCTATTCAAATATGTCGGAAATGTCACTACCAAAAAACCCAAGATTTTTCCGATAAAAATGCTGATATTTTTCACATCTCTGCTCAAAACATAGATTGTGAGTACTCGTTAGAACCGCATCGCCAAGGCGGTTCTAATGAGTACCCACAATCTTTGTTTTGAGCAAAAATATGAAAAATAATGTCTACCCCTGTAAATCCCAGTTTCACTGTATAAAAGTGGGGTTTAAGGTGGTCAAAATTATATAGGCATGTTTTTGTGATGTTAACCACTTGGAAGACTAAGTCTGCCCAGAAAAAGATGATAATGATTTGGTGTTTTACATGCCTTTCAACATTATTTAGGTAGTTACAAGACAATGGAAGGGTAACACTGAAAGGCCTTGGGTAATGAAGTGCTATAGTCAACTGAATTCCGCCTCCAGCTTAATTAAAAGCGGGGACCTATCAGTTGAATGAGGCCAAACATTACACATTCTAATCAGCTTCCATCTGTGATAACTAAACTAGATTTACACTATTTGTTCAGGTATTTTAGAACGTGGCATCTAATGTGGGTCTACACTGTTCAGGCCCATTTCTTTGAATATTCAGGGTAAATGTAGTAATTTTCACTGTTCTCTAAAGGTTTGCATACCGTAAAACCTCAATGGCTCAAACATCTTTGGGACCATGGAAATTTGTTGAGATATGGGTAGTTTGAGCCACTGAGGGTTCATCATGGTACAAGGTCAGGAAGTAAATGGCGATGATTCAGTGAAATTTGTTCCATCTTCTACACAATAGTGGTATGTCGAATATAAACATTAGAATTACCTCACATCAATTAGGCAATTCTCATGAGCATACACAACATACAATTTCATGATAAAATAAGAAAATTTCCCTAACTATTTGTTTCCTTGAACTATCAGAGGAATTTCATAGGGACTCAAATTCGAATAAGCAATGGTAAACGAGTCACCGGTGTTCAAGTTAATAAGGTTCGACTGTATATAATGCCCAAGGCCTTAAGCCATATTTAAACAGTGAAGACCCAGATCACGTGTACAATCTGATAATTTGTTGTTTTACATCCCTCTTAACAGTACTTAAGTTACAGTGGACTCCCCTTATCTCAAATTCCAAGGGACCCTCTGAAATACTTCGAGATATCCGTACCTAGATTTGCAGAATTGAGGAAAAAATAATTAGAACAACCACATTTAACAAATATATATGTAATTGGACCCTTGAAGTTAGAGATGCAGTCGAACTTCGATGGCTCTAACCCTTTTCGGACCATGAAAATTTGTTCGAGACAGCGATAGTTCGAGCCACGGAGGGTTACTATTAGTGCCATACAAGGAGGCATAATGGAGATAATTGTGGGATATCTTTTTGGTGTTCTATATTATAAATGTATGTTGTGTGTGCTCATTAGAATCGCCTCACTGAGGCAATTCTAATGAGTGCACATAGCATACATTTGCAAGACAAAAGAAGAAAATATCCCTAAATTATCCGTATATCGTATTTGGAGGAAATCCCTGCAGACTGAACGTGTTCGACTCATCCATGGTAAACGAGCCATCGGGGTTCGAGCCATTGAAGTTCTACTGTATATTAAAAATATTGTGGAAAGAGTGCACACAGTATACATTTGCAAGATAAAAGAAGAAAATATCCCTAAATTATTCGTATATA
Organism: Anodontia alba; assembly: GCA_964016985.1. NCBI lineage: Eukaryota > Metazoa > Mollusca > Bivalvia > Lucinida > Lucinidae > Anodontia > Anodontia alba. The sequence goes on along the minus strand of OZ024832.1, from coordinate 44,443,042 downwards.
GTATTTGGAGGAAATCCCTGCAGACTGACCGTGTTCGACTCATCCATTGTAAACGAGCCATCGGGGTTTGAGCCATTTAACTTCCACTGTATATTAAAAATATTGTGGAAAAGAGTGCACACAGCATACATTTGCAAGATAAAAGAAGAAAATATCCCTAAATTATCCGTATATCGTATTTGGAGGAAATCCCTGTGGACTCAAGAACGTGTTCGACTCATCCATGGTAAACGAGCCATCGGGGTTTGAGCCATTTAAGTTTTACTGTATATTAAAAATATTGTGGAAAAGAGGAGAAATTGCTCCTTAGGAGCAATTTCTCCTCATTTCCACAATATTTTTTACCTGTTGTTAGATTTTCATGTTTAGGCAGAGACCAGATTTTCACTTTGAGATAAGCGGTTATTTGAGATAAGCGAGGTCAAGATAACGAGAGTCAACTGTATATCGAGACAGTAGATGAGTGATTATCAAGATGGTCGAAAGGTGATAATGAAAGGCTCTGTGCAGTGAAGTGCAATGGGAGACAGAACAGGTCTTCTTTCTTCTGAATCCCATTGCATAAATTGTCTATGTTATTCTTTATCGATATTGTAATATGGAATGTATACAAATAAAATATTATTTAAATGAATGAACAGTGCAGCAAAATATGTGCAGAGGCACAGAATGATCTGAGCCTTCATTGCCAGGGTAAGGCATTAGGACCCGTTTTCTATATTGCACATCCCACTTTTCTCAGTTTCTCTGCATCACAAAAACATACCTATATAATTTTGACCCCCTTAAACCCCTCTTGTATATGGTAAAACTGGGGTTTACAGGAGTATACATTATTTTTCTTATTTCTGTTCAAAAACATAGATTGTGGGTACTGGTTAGTTTGTTTGTGTTGAGGTTTTACGGCCCAGTCAACCCAATGGGGTAATGTCATGCGCGGTCAGTTTACCTAATCACACGTTTACTAACAGGCTTAGTCCTTAAAGCAGTTAACCAGTATTGTGCACATTCTTTTGCCAGAATGACCATAGAAAATATTTCATGATTAATCTCCACGGAAGAATGTTGCCAACTCTGTGGGGGTAGAACCTGCGACCTCCTGGTCTCCAGTCGGAGGCGTATCCAACTGAGCCACTGAAGCTAGGGTACTGGTTAGAACTGTCTCGGTAAGGCGGTTCGAACAAGTACCCAAAATCTATGTTTTGAGCAGAAATATGACTAATATATCAGAATTTTTATCTCAAAACTTTCAGTTTTTGGTGGTGAAATTTTCAATATATTTGAGCAGGTGTGTTTTCGTAATGAGGAGACAACACTAAATGATACACACAGGTTTATATGACATTGATCCTTAAAGCACTAATCACAAATACAACAAATCATTACTCCTTAAAGCGCTAATCACAACTACAGCAGAGGACTATGTGAAATGTTTTTACTTTTTACTTTTTGCAGAAAATAAGACTCAGTATTTCATGTAAATCGTCTGCCTAGCATCTTTAACTAGGCAGACAATTCACAAAAATATTGAGTATTATTTTCTCTGAATAAAAGCCTCGCAGAAATTGCATGATACCCCGCCACTGCAGGGTAACAAAACATAGAGAAGGTGGCTGCTTTTGATGTGTAATAACTCTACCAAGTAATTGGTGTACTATAACCTCGAAACAATATTATGGTATAACTTCATAATTTTAACTGGTGAAAACTGTATGCCTGAAAGCAAGTGAGAATGCTTTAATAAGAAGTAACTCAATGAAAATTTGGTGTACTGTAACTTTGTAAGTATACAAAAATTTGGTGTATTGTAACCTGGCTGGCTGCAATTCTTCACATCTTCTTTCTATCCAACAACATACAAATAACAGCTTGATCAGATGACAACTATAGGAGTTAGCTGGAAATGTAATCATGCTTGAACAATCTTTAAAGAGCTATAACTCTATCATAATTTGGTGTACTGTAACCTTGAAATAATATGCACTGCATCACCTCATTGTCTAACTGTTCACCATGTTTCAACCCGATTGGATGAAAAATATAGCATATAGAGAGCAAAGCTCACATACCCCAGGCCATAGCTATCAGAGGTATGTTAAACCATAATTTTGTATTTCGAGGGTTGAGCGCAAGACTATGGTAACTCAAACATATTTTTGAAACCCTTGTTTAGGGGCAAATTTGACCCCTTTGTAAACAATGCAAATTTAGGTGCCATTGCTCATACGAGCAATGGCACCTAAATTTTCATTTTTTACAGAAAGAAATGTTGTAATCTTCATAACGCCTTCATGGTGAGGAGATTAGGTTTAGGGAAAAACAACCATCTGACTTACGTCAGTCTTGCGCTCAACCCTCGAGATGGTCAATAAGAAAAATTTCACCATCTTGGTTTTCTCTTACACAGTATACTTTATCGTTGTCAGGACGTATACAAAACTTGAAGACTCTGGGTCTGATAGTAGGTGAGGAATCTGTGATAGATTTTATGTGAAAGAAAGAAAAATGGACAAAGACAGTGACAAGCATGAAAGAAAAATGGACAAATAAAGAGAGTGACAAGCATGAGGATGCTAATTCTCTCTTACACAATACAACTAGTCATATCCAATGTTTATATGAATTTTCAAAATCCTAGGTGCAGTAGTTCCTGAGAAATCTGTGACGAAAAAGTTTAGAGAACAAGACAATGGACAAATAAAGGGGATGATAAGCATAAGAATGCTGAACCTTTCTTACACAACTCAAGTAGCCATACCCAAAGTTTGTACCAAATATCAAAATCCTAGGTGAAGCAGTTCCTGAGAAATCATTGACAAACAAGCAAATTCCATGGGGAATTTATGTCCCCCGCCTTATTTTTATTTGAGGTTTAAAAATGGTATAAAGTTAACCAGAGGACCATTGGTCCTGTATCAGTTACCTTAGTATTGAAGCAGGAAACCAGTGATAAAAAATAATTTCAAGATTCTGAAAAAGCCACATGCATATCTTCAGAACACCTGTAAAGTTTCAAAGGATCGGCTTAAAACTGTGGTAGGAGTTACGGGGTCAAGGTACCTACTCCCTATATGCTTCTGTAGTATTAGAACTAAAAAAAAAGTCTAAGTTAAAAATGCAGAAAAAGTGGTGAAAAATTATTTCAGGATTCTGAAAAAATCCACATGCATATCTTCAGGCCATCCTAAAAGCCCTTGTAAAGTTTCAAAAGGATCAGACAAAAAACGTGGGAGGAGTTAAGGGGACAAGGTACCTGCACCCTATACATTCTGTAATATTAGAACTCAAAAAAAGTCTAAGTTAAAAATGTGGAAAAAGTAATAAAAAAATATTTCAGGATACTGAAAAATCCACCTGCATATTTTCAGGCCATCCTAAAAGCCCACATAAAGTTTCAAAAGGATCGGTCAAAAACTGTGGGAGGAGTTAAGGGGACAAGGTACCTACTCCCTATACGCTTCTGTAATATTAGAACTCAAAAAATGTCTAAGTTCAAAACGTGTAAAAAGTAATAAAAAATAATTTCAGGATTCTGAAAAAACCACATGCATATCTTCAGACCATCCTTAAGGCACCTGTAAAGTTTCAAAAGGATCGGTCAAAATCTGTGGGAGGAGTTCAGGGGACAAGGTACCTGCTCCCTATATACTTCTGTAGTATTAGAACTCAAAAAATGTCTAAGTTAAAAATGCGGAAAAAGTGTTAAAAAATTATTTCAGGATTCTGAAAAAACCACATGCATATCTTCAGGCCATCCTGAAAGCCCATGTAAAGTTTCAAAAGGATCGGCCAAAAACTGTGGGAGGAGTTAAGGGGACAAGGTACCTACTCCCTATACGCTTCTGTAATAATAGAACTCAAAAAATGTCTATGTTCAAAATGTCTAAAAAGTAATAAAAATTAATTTCAGGATTCTGAAAAAACCACATGCGCATCTTCAAACCATATTTAAAACACCTGTAAAGTTTCAAAAGAATCTGCCAAAAACTGTGGGAGGAGTTAAGGGGACAAGGTACCTGCTCCCTATACACTTCTGTAGTATTAGAACTCAAAAAATGTCTAAGTTAAAAATGCAGAAAAAGTGGTGAAAAATTATTTCAGGATTCTGAAAAAACCACATGCATATCTTCAGGCCATCCTGAAAGCCCATGTAAAGTTTCAAAAGGATCGGCCAAAAACTGTGGGAGGAGTTAAGGGGACAAGGTACCTACTCCCTATACGCTTCTGTAATATTAGAACTCAAAAAATGTCTATGTTCAAAATGTCTAAAAAGTAATAAAAATTAATTTCAGGATTCTGAAAAAACCACATGCACATCTTCAGAAGTTCAGACCATTCTTAAAACATCTGTAAAGTTTCAAAAGAATCGGCCAAAAAGGGGACAAGGTACCTGCTCCCTATACACTTCTGTAGTATCAGAACTCAAAAAATGTCTAAGTTAAAAATGCAGAAAAAGTAATAAAAAAATTATTTCAGGATTCTGAAAAAACCACATGCATATCTTCAGGCCATCCTAAAAGCCCATGTAAAGTTTCAAAAGGATCGGCCAAAAACTGTGGGAGGAGTTTAGGGGACAAGGTACCTACTCCCTATAGACTTCTGTAATATTAGAACTCAAAAAATGTCTAAGTTAAAAATGCGGAAAAAGTGATAAAAAATTATTTCAGGATTCTGAAAAAACCACATGCAAATCTTCAGACCATCCTTAAAACACCTGTAAAGTTTCAAAAGGATCGGACAAAAACTGTGGGAGGAGTTAAGGGGACAAAGTACCTACTAAAAACTCGGAACCACGCACCACGCGCCACACGCCACGGAAAACCAAAAACAGTGTCCCTCCACTTTTCTTCGAAAAGGCGGGGGGCAAAAAATTCTTATGCATTATACTGGAGTGAGAGAAGGAAAAAAGAAGGCAAAAGAAATTTTAGCACTGTGATTTTCTTTTACACAATATACTCCAATTCTCTGTAAGTGTACACAAAATTTGAAGATACTGGCTCTCTCAGGAGCTGAGAAATCTGTGACAAAAAATTTATATCGGAGAAAAGACAAATAAAGGATATGATAAACACGAGGATGCTGATTCCCTCTTACACAATACAGCAAGTCAAACCAAATGTTTATACGAAATTTCAAAATCCTAGATGAAGTAGCTCTTTTGAGAAATGCTTGACAAAATATTTTATTGGAGAAAAAGAAAAATGGTAAAAAAAGAGGATACCAATTCTTTCATACACCATACGAGTGGTCATACCCAATGTTTGTATCAAATTTAGAAATCCTAGGTGCAGTAGTTCCTGATAATTTTTTGACATAAATTCCTCTATGCATTACACTGGAGTGAAAGACAGAAAAAAGAAAAATGTAAAAAAAGACATAAGAAATTTCAGCATTGTAGTTTTCTTTTACATAAGATACTTCAACCCTCTATAGGTGCATAAAACATTTTAAAGACTCTGGCACTTAGGAGCTGATAAATCTGTGACAAAAGATTTTATTGGAGAAAAAGAAAGAGAAAAGGAAAAACATAGATGTCTCCCCCCCCACCCCCCCCCCCCCCGCCCCCTCACCCACCCCATCCTTTCAGTCTCATATTGTATTGTACATTCAGCAAACATTTGTAATACTGATGTGATTCCAAGGAAAATAACTTAAAAAAGTATAAAAGCAAGAGTTATTGTTCTTGTGCTCCGCATGTCATATAATGTTGATTGATTTTTATATGAAGTTTCCTGAAGATAGCTTGAACGGACTTTAAGTTATAGAGTGGATACGAGTTTGTAACAGAGTCTAAGGGAAATAACTCAAAAAGTATAAATGCAAGAGTTATGTTCTTACAATCTGCACGTTGTCTAACATTTATTGATATTTATATGAAGTTTTGTAAAGATAGCTTTAACGGTTTTAAGGTATAGAGCGGGGGACACGATTTTGTGATGGTCAAAGTTCCAAGGGAAATAACTCAAAAAATTTAAATGCAAGAGTGATGATTCTTGCGCTCTGCACATCGTCTAATGTTGATTGATATTTATACAAAGTTTTGTGAAGATAGGCTGAAGGGTTTTCAAGTTATAGAGCGGAAACGAGTGTGACAAACAGACGGACGGACAGACAGACAGACGCCAAGGGAAAAACAATGTCTCCCAACCCTAAAGCGGGGAGACATAATAAGCATGAAGATGCTGATTCTCTCTTACACGAAATAAGAAGTCGCATCCAATGAGTGTATGAAGTTTCAAAATCAAGTTCCTGTCAGAGAAATCCTTTAGGAAAAAAATATAATGGAGATAAAGAAAAAAGGACAATGAAGGGAATAATAAGCATGATGATGCTGATTCTGTCTTGCACAATACAACAAGTCATACTGCATGTATGTAACAAATATCAAAATCCTAGGGGTGCAGCAGTTACTGAGAAACCTTCGATGGAAGAAAAAACAAGAGGGCCATGATGGCCCTGTAACGCTCACATGAGCAACATAGCTCTTTGAGAGCCTGATCTAGAACTGATCAAGGCAAACATTCTGATCAAAGTTCAAAATGATTAAAAAGTAAGACAATGTAGCATGTCTAATGGACTGTGAAATAAAGGTCAAGGTCAAATATGGATGACTGCACTCAAGAGGCCATGCTAAGATGTATGCATGTACTAAGTATCACTGGCTGTAGGAGCAATACTTACTGAGAAACTGACCTAAACGCAAACACTTCACAAGTACCAAATATCACTCTGTAGGACCAATAATTACTGAGAAACTGACCTAAATGGAAAAACTTAAGAGAGTCACTGGACAGAAAACTATACATCACCTTGAAATCATCAAGACAAACATTTTGAGCAAGATTCCTGATGATCACTTCAAAAATGTGGCCTCTAGAGCATCAACAAGGTTTTCCATTGATTTGGCCAGGTGAACTAGTTTTTGATATCAAGTGACCCAGTTTCAAACTAGACCTAGAAATCATCAACACAAACATTTTGAGCAATATTCATGATGATTATTTCAAAAATGTGACCTCTGGAGTGTTAACAGTTTTCTGCCAATTTGGCCAGGTCACCTAGTTTTTGACTCCATGTGACCCAGTTTCAAACTTGACCTAGAAATCATCAAGACAAACATTTTGAGCAAGATTCATGATGATTGCTTCAAAAATGTGACCGGTAGTGTTAACAAGGTTTTCTGCTGATTTGGCCAGGTGACCTAGTTTATGACCCAAAGTGACCCAGTTTGACCTAGAAATCATCAAGACAATTATGTTGAGCAAGATTCATGATGATTGCTTGAAAAATGTGACCATTAGAGTGTTAACAAGGTTTTCTGCTGATCTGGCCAGGTGACCTAGTTTTTTACCCCAGGTGACCCAGTTTCAAACCTGACCTAAAAATCATCAAGACAAACATTTTGAGCAAGATTCATGATGATTGCTTAAAATAATGTGACCGCTAGAGTGTTAACAAGGTTTTCTGCTGATTTGGCCCGGTGACCTAGTTTTTGACCCCAAGTGACCCAGTTTGGAACTTGACCTAGAAATCATCAAGACAAACATATTGAGCAAGATTCATGATAATTGCTTGAAAAATGTGACTGCTAGAGTGTTAACAAGGTTTTCTGCTGATTTGGCCCGGTGACCTAGTTTTTAACTCCAAGTGACCCAGTTTCAAACTTGACCTAGAAATCATCAAGACAAACATTTTGAGCAAGATTCATGATGATTGCTTGAAAAATGTGACCGCTACAGTGTTAACAAGGCTTTCTGCTGATTTGGCCTGGTGACCTAGTTTTTGACTCCAAGTGACCCAGTTTCGAACTTGACCTAGATATCATCAAGACAAACATTTTGAGCAAGATTCATGATGATTGCTTCAAAAATGTGACCACTAGAGTGTTAACAAGGTTTTCTGCTGATCTGGCCCGGTGACCTAGTTTTTGACCCCAAGTGACCCAGTTTCAAACTTGACCTAGATTTAATAGAGGCAAACATTTTGAGCAAGTTTCATCAAGATTGGGTCAAAAGTATGACCTCTAGAGTGTTAACAAGTTTTTCCTTTGATTTGACCTGGTGACCTAGTTTTTGACCCCAAGTAACCCAAAATCAAACTTGACCTAGATTTCATAGAGGCAAACATTCTGACCAAGTTTCATCAAGATTGGGTCAAAACTGTGACCTCTAGAGTGTTAACAAACTAATTGTTGACGACGAACGACTGACGACGGACATAGGGTGATGACAATAGCTCACCCTGAGCTTATGCTCAGGTGAGCTAACAAAACAAAAAAATGAATAAATAAAAAATAAAAATAAAAACAGCCAGACAAACACAGACAAACATTGTTACAGAAAAGACGAAACTTCTATACCCCTACGTATGCCAGGGGTATAATTAAGCCAGAAACAAAGCCAAGTCCAAAGAATGGTTAAAATTTGGTGTACTGTAACCTTGAAACAATATGCGCTGTACCACGTCATGGTCTCTTACTGTTCTCTAAGTTTGAATGTGATCTGAGGAAAGCTGTAGGTGGAATTATCCGGAAACGAAAAGTGGATGGATGGATGGACAGACAGCCAGACACCGAAGAGCAATCATAATACCCTGCCGACATTGTGTTGCGGGGTATAACAATAACAAAATCAATTTTGTCTGCTACAAATTGTCTTAAGAGCTTTAATTGTTAAACAAGAACTCACCAAAACAAACTTATCATAATGAAAAAGAGAGTCATTACCCGATTCAGCAGTCTTAAACTATCTCACAGAAACAATTCTAATGATATATCAAAATGGATAAATGGCTCCCATCAAGCAAACGGTATCTCTGAGCATATGTGGACACTGACAGTCTCTGCAAAATCTGTAGGACACACCTCAGACAAAAATCTGTTTACTCCGGCAAAACCTCTTAAGAATTTCAACCGTTTGTCTGACTGGTGTCAGACCCACTTTAGTTCTTACCTATTCTGTACTCATCACGAAAACATACCTATATAATTTTGACCGCCTTAAACTCCATTTTTATATAATAAAACTGGGGTTTACAGGGGTATAAATTATTTTTTTATTTCTGCTCAAAACATAGATTGAAGGGTACTCGTTAGGACCGCCTCAGTTGTCTAACAAGTACCACATCCTTAGAATCACCTCGGCGAGGTGATATAACAAGTACCCACAATCTATGTTTTGAGCAGAAACATGAAAAATATCAGAATTTTTATCTGAAGACTTTCATTTTTTTTGGTGGTAAAATTTTCATTATATTTGAATAGGCGTATTTTCGTTCGAAATATGAAGGGCCACATCAGCCTGCTTATCCATATGCATATTCTGCATGTACCTGAAGACATTTTTGCTTTGTGCAGACCCAAATAAGAAAATACAAAAATGTAGTTATGCTTTTATCCTGTCCCTATTAAAAAAGCCTCCGGAAACTATCAAAATGCACATTACAAATTTGTTCAAATACACTGAAAATTTTACCACACAATATAGGAAACGGGTCCTAATTTTATCACCAAACAAATGAAAAATTTCAGATAAAAAATTCTGATATTCTTCATATTTCTGCTCAAAACATAGCTTGTGGGTACCTGATAGAACCACCTTGTTGGTAAACTACAATCTATAATGTTTTTGAGCAGAAATAAGAAAAATAATGTATACCCTTGTAAATCCAAGTTTTACTATATAAAAGTGGGGTTTAAGGAGTTCAAAGTTATATAGGCATGGTCGTGATGATAACAAGAGGCCCACATCGGCCTGAATCTTTCACTTATGGTCGTTTTTACTTCACACTGAAAGACAGATATGTTTTGCTTGGCACTTTTATTTTAAATAAATGCATTTTGTTCTGATGACCATATCTTACCAGAACCCATCTGTGCTTTCTGTTTCCATGTTTTATTCTCAAAAGTTTAAACTAAAATTAAAATTACAGCCAAAACTGATCTGACTTATGCAATTTCTACTGCAAACATTTTTTTTAAATATATATTTTTATCTAAGAAAATAAATTTTACTTTTTTTTTTTGCTGTTTTTTACATATTTTTACATACTGATATTTCACAACAGATAACTTGAAGAAATGAAGCTTGATAAGAACCTGCCTCCAACTGCCCTACCCTACATAAATTGCAGCCATTTCTACTATGGGAAAAAGTGAAAATATTTAGTTTTTTTTACACCAATGAAAAGAATAAATCTATTTGTGCACAAGTTGTTACTACAAAAGATTTTGCATTAAATCATGACAAATGTTTGCAAATTTACTATTTTTGTGTAACAGTCATGCAAAAAATGACTTTCTGAAAGATGTTGAAAGCAGAGTGAGCACATAAGCCCAGCTGGCAAAGCGCCACAACATCAGAAAATGTGCCTTTGGACATATGTGCCCGGTGAAGATTCAAATCAGCCTGAACATTCGTGCAGTCTGCTAAGAATCTTCCCTGGGCATACGAGGTATTTTTGGATAGCCATTGATGCAGTTTCTTCATGGCGACAACAAAAGCTCTGTGCAGACTGCATGGATGCACAGTCTAAAATGGGTCTTTGTTGGGCGCACGTCAGAAGGTTTGTTCCTGTTGAGGTTTTACATCCCAGTCAACCGAATGGGGTCATGTCAAGCGCAGTCAGTTTACCTAACCAAACTTTTACTGGGCAGGCTTAGTCCTCTAAGCGGTTAACCAGTACTGTGCACATTCTTTTGACAGAAACTGACAACAGCCCTTCTTGAATAAGCGGAAGGGAAAGAATGACTGTAGAAAATAGAAAATATTTCAAGACCAAATCTCCAGGAAAGAATGTTGCCGACCCGGCAGGGGTTGAACCCGAACCTCCTAATCACCAGTCAGATGCACCTGCCTGGTGATCAGGAGGTTGCGGGTCCAACCCCAGGTGGATACATTTTCTTGTGTTGTGGCTCATATGGACATACAACCAGACCTGGGGTAATCGTATTCTGTATTCTTATTTGAATATTATTTGAATACATTTTCTGAGTATTCGTGAAGTATTCTGTATTCAAGGATTTTTTAGAATAAAACTATTTGTATTTGTATTCGAATACATTGCAAAAGTCATGTATTCATGAATAGTTTAAAGAATATATTATGAATACTTTTCCATTTTAAGGAAAAAATGATGAAAAAATACATAAATATTTTGACTGATGTGACTTGAGTCCTGGAATGCTAATGTAGGAACTTCTGAAAATACACTTACAATACATAATAGAGATAAAAAACACTAATTGATTCTTAGATTGCTTTGATGCAATTAAAAAGCTTTTAACATGACAAACATTTCATTATATATATAATATATATATATATATATATATATATATATATATATATATATATATATATATATATATATATATTTGGGTGATTTCCATTGTAATTTGTTGACTGAGATATATAATTCAGCATACTTCTATGATGAGACTCAAATAAAGATTAAAACTACTTTAGTTGTTCTCCATAAGGTCTTTGTTTGTTCACAGACGCTTTTGTTATCCAAAATTCTGATCTTTGGAATATTAGTGAAAAGTGATTTACATGTATGATTTACACGTATTTATGCCTGCAACAAAATTTTCTGAAAATCATAAAGAAAAAAAACAACATGTAACCAAGACAAAATTCATTTTCTTTTGTTGCAAACCCAAGCAAACAGTGAAATAAATAACTCACAATTATGAACTACCACTGTGACACATGACTATTTCTAGACTTTTTTATATAAATTTGTCCATTTGTGAATATATAATGAACATTCTCTCTGTTGGTAGCATTTTAAAGGAATTATAAACAAAAATCATGTCCATCTAGGTAGTAAAAGTGAAACCCCCAGAGTTATATAGAATGCTTTGGGCAAACAGTGTTTATTTTTTTTATGTGCTTGCCAGCTTTGACACTTGTTTCACACAAGGTACAGAACACAATAACAATCTTTATTTAAATTTCAGCAGTACACAAACTGAAAATGTTAATTCATAAATTATTAATTTTTGATTGATAAGATATACAGAAAATTAAAATGCTCTTGAATTGTACTGACCTTCTTGAATGTGCTAAAACTGCTATTAATTGCTGTGTCTAGCTAAAACATATGTGTTTGACTACCTTAGCGGCTACAGTACATTTAAGGCAATATATATATATATATGTTTGTGTGTGTGTGTACTGATTTCATTTTAGTATATTGTGCTTAACAACAGTTCGAAATAACAATTAGTAACTGGTATGATTGCAGGTGTTTTTTATCTTGTATAATTCCTCCATTTATTATATATATTTGCATTTTGATTGAAACGCATTCAAAAGTATTAAAAAGTATTCAAATACATTTGCAAAGTATTTGTATTTTCACTCGAATAGATTTATAAAAATATGTTTGTATTTGTATTCTGTATTCATGAAATTGGAAAGTATTTGTATTCGAATACTTTGTAAAGTATTCAGCCCCTGGTCTGCATACAACAGATGGATGGGCAGACATTTATCCAGTTTAAAAACATATACCCGGCCACTATTGTGTGGAAGTGTATTTGTTTGTTTGTGTTGAGGCCCAGTCAACCCAATGGGGTCATGTCAAGCACGGTCAGTTTACCTAACCACACATTTACTGGGCAGACTTAGTCCTCTAAGCAGTTAACCAGTATTGTGCACATTCTTTCGCCAGAAACTGACAACTGCCCTTCTTGAATCAGCGGAAGGGAGAGAATGACGGTAGAAAATATTTCATGATCAATTTCCACGAAAGAATGTTGCCGACCTCGGCGGGGGTTGAATCCGTGACCTTCCGTGACCTTCTGGTCTCCAGTCGGAGGGCGCATCAAACTGAGCCACCGAGGCCGGCGTGTGGCAGTGTAAAACGTTAATTATATTAGTCACATTACCTTATTCCAACACTCTGAGTTGTTTACATTGATATGTTATATATATATAAATATCTTTAACTACGAGATTCTTTTCTTATGGAGAATGGATACACTTTTAGAGGAAGTAAATTCATTCAATTGTTTTTGCTTCCCTTCTGGCTATAGTAAACCACAGTAAAAAGGATACAGAAAGTCACTAAACTGTCCCCTTTAAAAATTACAGATCATCTATCAAGAGTATCTAGTCCCCTTAAGAACTGCTCATCAAACCATCATGAAAACATGCCCATCTAGTTTTGACCCCCGTAAAAACTCTACTTTTATATAGTAAAACTGGGGTTAACAGGGGCATACATTATTTTTTATTTTTTCTGCTCAAAAACATAGATTGTCAGTATGGGTTAGAACTGCCTCCCAGTTCTAACGAGTACCTACAAGCTATGTTTTTGAGCAGAAATAAGAACAAGAGGCCCATGGGCCACAATGCTCACTTGAGTTAACTGCTGTAAGTTAATCAGGTCATTTACTCATTCCCTATTAGTACATCAAGTTTCAAGGCTGTTTGAAATATCTTGCGTACAAGATTAAAATGCTGAAATTTTCAAAGGGCCATAAGTAAAACCAGTTTAAACCCCAGGGGCTTGATTGGCAGGATTTATGTAGGGGACCACTAAACATTGCTACATACTAAATACATAAGCTGTGGACCTGCTGGTTTCAAAGAAGAATATCTTAAAAGTTTTTTTTTTCCAAATATAAGTCTGTGGGAGTAAATGACCCCCGGGCAGAGACAATTTGGGCCCCAGAGGCATGGATGGCAGGATTTATGTAGGGGACCACTAAACATTGCTACATACTAACTATTTTAGCTGTGGGTCTCATGGTTTCAGAGGTTTTCCATTTTAAGTCTATGGGAGCTAATGACCCCCAGGACATGGCCATTTTAGACCGCAGTGGCTTCATTGACAGATTTTATGTAGGGGTCCACTAAACATTGCTACATACTTAATATTTAAGCTGTAGGCCTCATGGTTTCAAAGAAAGATTCTTTCATTTTTTTTTTTTCAATACATGTATAAGTCCATGTGAGCTAATGACCCCATGAGAAGTGGCCAATTTTTACCCCAGGGGCATGGTTGGAAGAATTAATGTAGAAGACCACCAAACATTGCTACATACTAAATCTGTTAGCTCTGGGCTTCATGGTTTCAGAGAAGAAGATTTTTGAAGGTTCTGTAGCTACACGGTTCTATATAAACATATGACCCCTGGGGTGTGGCCAGTTTGGACCCCAGTGGTTTGATTGGCAGGATTTATGTTGGGGACCACTAAACGTTGCTACATACTACATATGTAAGCTGTGGGCCTCATGGTTTCAGAGAAGATTTTTTTATTATTTTTTTCCAATTATAAGTCTAAGGGTGCTAAAGACCCACGGGGCGTGCAGCTAGTTTGGACCCCTGGGGCTTGATTGGCAGGATTTATGTAGGGCACCACTAAACATTGCTACATACTAAATATATAAGCTCTGAGCCTCATGGTTTCAGAGAAGATTTTTTCCCATTATCAGTCTATGGGAGTTCACAAGTTTCTGTAGCTACACCGTTCTATATAAATATATGACCCCTGGGGCGTGGCCAGTTTGGACCCCCAGGGGCTTGATTGGCAGGATTTATGTAGGGGTCCACTAAACATTGCTACATACAAAATATATAAGCTGTGGGTCTCATTGTTTCAGAGAGGAAGATTTTTTTAAGTTTTTCCCATTAAAAGTCTATGGGAGCAATATATCGGCATGGCGGCCATCTTGATTTACGGACCGTGACCATTTTTCCAAATTTTCAATCCCCCTTTAATACAAGGCTCCACATAAAGTTTGAAGAAATTTGGCCAAGGGGTTTCAGAGGAGAACTCGTTCAAAGGTGTGACTGGATGGACGGAGAGACGACAGACGAAGAGTGATCATAATAGGGAGCTATATATCGGCATGGCGGCCATCTTGATTTACGGACCGTTTTTACGAATTTTCAATCCCCCTTTAATACAAGGCTCCACATAAAGTTTGAAGAAATTTGGCCACAGGGTTTCAGAGGTGTGAATGGACGGACAGACCGACGAACGACAGACTAAGAGTGATCACAATAGCTCATCCTGAGCCTTGATGAGCTAAAAATAACGTATACCCATGTTAAACCAAGTTTTACTATATAAAAGTGGGGTTTAAGGGGGTCAAAATTATATAGTCGGTTTTCATGATGGGTAAGTACTATATCCTCTGTCCTATCCAAATACACAGGTTATCCTTGGAAAAAATTCTTGAAGATGTCCTCTACTGTGGATTCTGAGTATTCTTTCACAATAAAAGTGCCACCATTTTCAGCTCCAGCAATCATGGCTGATAGACCTAAAATAAATAAGATACTCAAGTACTAAACATTAACACAATTTTCATCTGACCCTCCACCAAGTCAGAATAAAGGTTCAAAAGCCTGATGTCACCTAATGTTTGTTAGAAATAGTATAAACATTCTCACAATTTTTCCAAATCCAAATATGCTGAAAAAAAAATCAGGCACCCCCCTGTTCTACGTCCCCAAAAGTATGGTAAACCAAACGTCTACATGACACAGTAGACTCAACAGTATAAATCATATATATTATAGCTTTCTTGAACTTTATAGACTGTTGACATGTTCCAGTTGAGAAGTGGCTAAACTAGAGTCGGTATTTATGAAATACTAAGCCCCCAATTTCTTCACTCTAATACTGCTTGTCCCCAATAGTTTTTTGGATATCTTGCTTACAATTTTAAAATGCTAGAATTTTCAAAGGGCCAAAACTCAAGAAAAACATTTCAGAATTTTTTTTAAAGTAAATCTGGTCATCTACTCATCATCCCCTACCAGCCTATCAAGTTTCAAGGCATTAGCCTAAATAGTTGCTGAGATAATTTGCTTACAAGTTTAAATGCTGAAATTTTCAAAGGACCATAACTCAAACGATAAAATTTCGGAATATTTTGAGAAGTTAATCAGGCCATTTAGTCGTCATCCTGTTCAGCCTTTCAAATTTCAAGGCAATAATTTAAGCATTTTTTTGAGATAACTTGCTTACAAAGTTAAAATGCTGAAATTTCCTAAGGGCCATAACTAAGACAAATTTAGATTTTTTCTTCTACAGTTAATCAGGTCATATACTCATCATCCCCTATCAGCCTATCAAGTTTCAAGACAATAGCTTTAATACTTTTTGAGATGGCTTGCATACAAGGTTGTAACACAAAATTTACAAAGTGCTGTAACTCAAGAAATAAAATGATGTTTTTAGAAGTTAATCAGGTTATGATACCCATCTACTCATCATACCCTATCAGCATGTCAAGTGCCAAGGCAATAGCTTTACCAGTTTTCAAGAAACCTTGCTTACAATGTTGACATTCCGAAATTTTCAAAGGATCATAACTCGGGAAAAAATTTTGGAATTTTTACAAAAGTCAATTAGGTCATCCACTTATCATCCCTATCGGCATATAAAGTTTCAATGTAATAGCTCAAAAAGTTTTTGGGATATCTTGCATTTTTTTTTAAACGGGCATACAATATAACACAAAAGGGCATAACCCTGATAAGAAAAAATATAACAGTCAACTTTTCTTTGATGAGGAATCCATATATGAAATTTCAAAAGCCTAGTATGGACGGTTCAAAAGTCATGCAGTGCACAAAAGGGGGGTGACTGGTAGACAGACGAACGAACAAGCCCAAAGCAGTATGCCCTACTAACTTATTTGAAGTTGGGAGCATAATAAAGGATGTCACACCTGTGTGAATTTAAACAGCTACGCAAATGTTCGAAACATCGTACTTAGAAAATAATGTATATACATTACATGTACTAAAGGTACAACATTACAACAAGAAGAATCTGCTAAATCATATGTACAGAAATTATTCTTGATAGTTTTGAACTTTGATGTTTAATGTGTGACGTGTTGACCTCCAGTAATCAATATTTCAATCACTTTTGTACAACGATAAGATGCAATATAAAGTCACCCTGATTCTTCCTACCAGGTTGCAAGTCAGTTTGCCCAGGGGTCTAGGAGGAGTAGGCATTTAAAACAATTGTTGACGCTGCATCACGCACGACTGACATTGACTGAATACAATAGGTCACCTTGAGCACTCTGTGCTAAAGGTGGGCTAATAAGCTACCATCAGTGGTATGGGAGATGTTTACAATTGTCAATGAGCAGTCAGCCTTAACAAAACGGGTTTTCAAGATAATGCAATTTGCATTCAACCTAAGCAATAGACTCTAGTCACCCATCCCAACTGTAAAAATTCTGAAAAGACATATAAAATTCAATTTCATCTGTAAAGCAGGCAATATTTTGTTTGGCACAGAAGCTGTACAACTTGAAAACAAAACGAGATGGAGCAAAAATAAAATAAAACTAGAACAGTGTTTTCAGCAGAAAACATATGTTTCCCATCAGTTTAATCCCCATCAGTTTAAACAGACCTATTGTTGAAAAAGATTGTATCTATACTTTATCTTTTTTTTTTTGCGTGTGTGGTCGATGGGGGCTATTTTCCAAAATCTAAGCCCTAGTGTGACCTTGAAAATGGGATCAAGGTCACCAAAATCTAATCAGTTTTTGTTCCTGTCTCAACAATATAGCTCTACAAGTTTGGTCAAAATCTATCTATTCATTCTGAAGATAGGGTGCAGAAAAGCCATTTCCCAACAATCTGAGCCCTCTGAAATGGGGTCAAGGTCACAAAATCTAATCAGTTCTTTTTCGTGTCACAACAATATAGTTGTGCAAGTTTGGTCAAAATCTATCCATTCCTTCATGAGATAGGGTGCAGACAAGCCATTTTTCAACAATGTAAGCCCTTGTGTAACCTTGAAAATCAAGGTCAAGGTCACCAAAACCTAATCAGTTCTTTTCCATGCCACAAGAATATAGATGTACAAGTTAAGTCAAAATCCATCCATCCATTCTGGAGATAGGGTGCAGACAAGCCATTTTCGAACCATCTAAGCCATCATGTGACCTTGAAAATGGGGTCAAGGTCACCAAAATCTAATCAGTTCTTTTACATGTCCCAGCAATTATGATTGCAGGTATGGTCAAAATCCATTTGTTCTTTCAGGAGAAAGGGTGCAGACAATCAATTTTCCAGCTTTTTCCAACAATCTAAGCCCTCATGTGACCTTGAAAATGGGGTCAAGGTCATCAAATTCTAATCAGCATTTTTCCCCAACCCAATGATAAATTTGTATAAGTTTGGCCAAAATCCATCCATTCATTAAGAAGGTGGAGTGCAGACATGAGGCTACGCCAACAAGGACGCCGACGCCGACGGGATCCGCAATAAAATCAATATGTCCCCCCCTCTCCCTATGGTAGGGGACATAACATCTTTCACTTAACAGGATAAATTCTACCTCGCTCTCCATCGCCCCAACCCCTCAGTTGCCCCATATACATGTATAGCCACACTCTGACCTCACTGATATTGCCCCACTGCCCAGTAACAAAGTACAGCAGTATATACACCTAGTATTAATAAAATCCAGCTTGACTCATTTTTCACATTCTTTGAGACACATATGACAGTATTCAAAGTCGACAAAAACAGGAAGTTGCCAAATTCTATACAAATAGAAAGGAAGGCAATGATCAGGAATCAAAACAATTACCTTACACCTTCCGTTCCAAGAGACCAAATGGGAAAGAAAACGCACTTAAAGCAATGGCACCACAATCAGAACACTACAAGTAGATAGCCAAAAGGACAGTTTCTTTCCCAAAAATTGGCCAAACAGCTATCCAAAATAATATTTCAACAGGACAAACATTCAAAGACATACAATGAAGAAACGACTAGAGCCTGAGCATCAGGCACCAACCGACTTACATGGAAGTCTTTAGGCCGGAGCCGTCCCAGAGTCTGAGGCCCGATCCATCGGCGTGCAATCAAAGAGGGAAGCAAAGCTATTAACCCTGATTGGGTTAACTATCATGTGTGTAGTATGTTATATTACATTTATGTTGTACCCAATCTTTATATATCGGACAATGATTTTACAAGATGGAGTGCTAAAATCATTGCAATCATATATTTTTCTGAATTTATAGACTAAATCACCGTAAAATTCAGATTCCTATAGGGCTTGTTGCAGAGGAGATTTAAGTCCAACAATGAATTTTGAAACTAAACTGAAATGACGTCTACAAAGTTTAGAAAAGGCTTTGCGGAGTTTATGTACCAAAAACCCTGATTTAGAAGTTTAGCAGTTAACAATTTATTTTGAGTGTTGAAGTCAGTAACATGACTAGACACTCTGGTGAACCGAATTGGTTGCGAGATATAAACATCGTTGGATGCTCGGTGAGGAGAATCCCATTCCAAGTAAGGAAAATTTACCTTCTCAAAATTAAAATTAATGCAATTATCATAACTTTTGCATGAAGTAAATCCATCTAAAATAAACAAATGCAAAAATGGGGCATCATTTTCAGAAGAATTTGGCTTATTTAGCTGAAGCTCTGAAGGATAAATTTGACTTATCAAACCACTGTACTTATTATCAATATTCAATAAATTGTCCAAATACATTGTATCTAGATATCGAGCTGAAACTTCAATAACTTCAGATTTTATTCAAAACAAAACAAGAATGAATTACCTACAAGCAGTACATAATTAATACCCATCGGAATACCAACCATTTGTCTAAATAGCTTAGAAGCAAATCTTTTACGTATAAATATTGTCAAGTAGAAAAATGAGAGTTTCACACACTTTCTGAAATGACCATAGGGTATTAAATTATCTACCTGATAAAATATGGAAGCAAACCTACTAATTGTATCCAGTGTCTTGGACTTCAGATTGGATTCACACTCCAAGTTATAAGCAGAGCAGAAAAATCTTCGAATTTCTAACAAATCCAGTATAAGATGTGGGATAAAGTGCAGACACAAGCTTTGTGATATGAAATACTTAGTTCAATAAGAGTTGTCCCAGAACAGTGTAGCTCACCAGAATCAAGCTTTGTCTCTAAAACTATTTTTTCTCAGTCTGTGATCTTGAACTCAAGGTCATTCATGTGGGTTGGAATGGTACAACATAACACTTCAGGCAGAGTCTGGCATCAGGGTAAGAATGAACTACTTCCATCTAGAGTTTCAGGAGAGGTGGCCTTTTAAAAAACTTTAACAAAAAAATTTAACCAACTCTGTGATTGATGCTGACAGAAGCAAATGCCAAGGTGACTATTATAGCTATAGTTCTACTTCGTACAGGCATGCTAAAAAGAATTCTGAAAAAAGCTGAATCTAAAAAGTCCCAAATCCCTTGCACAGTTTCAATTCCTGAAAACCTGCACAGTTTTCATATGAATGTTGATGTTTTAGGGTTTTACATCTCTAAAAACAATTTTAAGTCATACTGAGACAATGGAAGGATGGTGTTTAACGGCTCTGTGCAATGAAGTGCCATAAGCAAAAATCTGCTTCTGGTGGAATTGGAACCCAGGAGTTCACGGTCCAAAGTTCTGAGTGCTTGCCACTCGGTCACCATGTGATGAAAGATGTAGCACAAGTAGCCAATACAATACTTGTCTTGGCTGTTTCTCTAACAGAAATTCTAAGTCTGAAAGGGACCTAAAATGTCAACAAGAGACTCATGGGACACGATTCGCTCACCTGATAAAAACAGCTATTGCATATCTGCAAATGCCATGCAACGTCTTCCAGTATTGCTACAGCAACTTGGACACAAATTTGACCATAACATAAAAAGGTCCAACATCATCCTAGTATCATCATTCCAACAAATTTAGTAGACTTTGAGTCCCTGATGCTGTATACCAAGCTTCAGCCTCAAAGCTTTCTCAGTTCTGGAGAAGATTTTTAAGTGTTCTACCATATATGAGAATGGCAGCCATCTTGTTCAATGGAGCTGAACCATTTGAAAATTGTCAACATCCTCTCTACAAAGGGCCCCATATGAAATCTAGTGAAAACTGTTCAAGCTGTTTCAGAGAAGAAGAAGACATTTAAAAATCTCTCAATTTTATACATGTTTAGAGCCCGGCAAGGGCAGATAATCCCCAAAATTTGACAGTAGCTAAACGGTTTTACTACTTTAATCATACATTGTAAGTTTCAGCCATTTGTCTTTATTATCCATTGAGAAAGTGATTTTTCACATTTTTCCATACAAATGTGTAGGTGCGCAAATTTGACCTTGCCAAAAAATGTCAAAGGTCAACCTACTACCATCATTTGAACAAAACTGGTAGACCTTGAGTCCCTGATGCTATATACCATGATTCAGCCTCAAAGCTTTCTTGGTTCTGGAGAAGATTTTAACCTTTACCACTCTCTGGGCATTTTCAGCAGATGACAAATTGATATTTTTCTTATTTTTCCAAAAAAACAGGATTTGACATTTCATGCAAATTGTCTCCTGAGGAGACAATTTGCATGAAATGTCATATCCTGTTTTCTGGGAAAAACAAGAAAAATATTTCAAAATGTCGTCTGCTCAAAATTTTACCCAGAGTGCTAAGGGTTAAGTGTTTTTTTATATGGGCATGGCAGTCATCTTGTTCAATGGGATGGAACTATTCGAACAAATTATCAATACCCTTTTGACAGAAGGCCCCATTTTAAATCTGGTGAAAATTGCTCAAGTGGGAGATGTCCAATGTATGATTTCTCAACATTTTTCCCATATAAATGTATAGGGCCCATTGAAATGTCTTGTTTTGTCTTGTTCTCCATAAAAAGCATATGTTGTTGGTATCCATTAGATGGCCTAGACCTCATCAGGGCAATTTTTATAATTATCTTCAAGCTATGGTTTTATAAAAAAAAATGAGAAAATAATCTCAGCATTATCATCAAATACTCCTCCTTAACAAGTCCTCTGCTGCGTGTATGTTTTAGAATCACCTTATAGCAGCAATTCTGTTGAGTACACATAGCACATTTATTTATGAAGTAAGAAAGATAGTGATCCCAGTACACAATTTATATCTTACTTTTATCTGGTTGTGGACGGTAAAGGCACAAAATTTTCTTGCCCATCGCAACAGCTCGACCTAATTCATAACCTACACCATGAGATGGCTGTGTTACTTCTGCAACTAGACCTGCAATTATAAGAAACACATAAACTCCATATAAGGGAGTAATAATTTAGGACAATGTTTACTATTCTAGGTATTAAAACATATCTGAACACTCAATTCACATGAGTATCCAGTCTCTATTATCAACAATAGTTCAGCCTAGTTCCTTAACATTTATGTTATATGTAAATTTAAGCTGTGTGTTCAGAACACTTGTCTAATTTGAACAAATTTTTAAGTCCCCAAGGTGCTCTGCACAGACAAGTTTAACCATCTTATTATACATTATCAGTATTATTCTCTGTGGTTCATTTATTTTGATTCTGCTTTTGTTTCTTGAGGCACCAATGTTCTCACAAGATCAGACAAGAGGGCCAAGACAGCCCTGTTTGTGTTGAGGTTTTATGGACCAGTCAACCCATTGGGGTCATGTTGAGGATGGTCAGTTTACCTAACCACAAGTTTACTGGGCAAGCTTAGTGCTCTGAGCGGTTAACCAGTATTTCACCAGAAACTAACAACTGCCCCTCTTGAATCAGGTGGGAGAGAATGACCGTAGAAAACATTCCATGATCAATCTCCATGAAAGAATGTTGCCGGCCGCGGTGGGTAAAACCAGCAACCTCCTGATCGCCAGTCGGACACTGTATTGCTCACCTGATTACCAGACAAGTTTCTAGTCAACTGACCTTTCGGTTCAAGAGAAGAACTTCAATTCAGATTTTCAAAATAACAGCCATCTTGTATTTCCAATCAGAATGGTTTTAGCTACTTTTGACCTACAAGTCACCTTCATACTTCAAATGAAGTTCTGAGTTCTGGTTCAGGATAAAAAAAATCAAAATAGATTTTCACACATGGCTGCTGGGGCAACCATTTTGGTTTTCATCATATCATATCATTATCATAATTGGATTTTTGATTAACATGCAGGTACAGGGGCATCAGTGGGCCACCTTCCAGATAGCTGGCTTACTGCATGCATTGCAGATCTCACACCAGATCTCCAGGTATGTCTATCATGAGGGTTGATAGCCGAGAGCTTCCACTCTCTGCAATCCCTCTCTGTCAGCTACTTCCATGTCATCTTGGGCCTCCCAGGCCCACGCTTTTCCATCAATCTATATGTCAAAGCCTGTCTTGACTGCACCAATGGAGGTTTGGCTTTGTCAATGGCCAAAAAAAGTAAGAGAAAAGTCCAGGGAGTGCCACAATCACAAACTGCAGCCCTTCCCAGACCCCAAGAGGAAGAGGAAACCAACAAATCTAAACAAGCACAAACCGAACAAACATACGAAAAGCACTAAGATTAGCTCTCTCTTCCCCAAGCGAGGTAATCGCAATACTAAAAGGACTGAAAAACACAAGAACAAAATGACACACAGAAAGACATACAACAAATCGCCTCATAGAATAAACCACAAAGCAACAAGGAGTAAGACTAACACCGGGACCACCGCCTTAGAATGGTCGGCAGAGCAAACCACCGGGGGGTTTAAAGCACTTTTACAGCTAGCTAACTTCACCCTGGGTCCCGATGCTACTCTTAATACATAAATACATAAAAATTCGGTTCACATAAAGGCTCCCAACTCAGTCAATGCATCAAAGCGAAAACATAAAAATCAAATTAATCACTATAATAAACAAAGACGAGTACTCATGGCTAATTCTACTGTATGCCAGAGTAAATGAAAACCAATAGTTGAACCACCCGTACCTCAAATTTATGAAAACTACGAACAGTTCTCTTCGTAAATGAGTGGATTCTTTCATATTTTTGCATAATTTTGTCCGGAGATTGCATATATTCTTGTAGTTTGTTACGAAGGTTTGTGGAAATCTGCGTATTTACGAACAAATTTCAGTACATACGTAGAAATATATTCGTAGCTGTCTACAAACAAACGGAGCAATCTCCGCATTCTGAACGGATTCCTTTGTAAAACTGTGGACTTAACATTTTTCAGTGTGGAACAGTTCGTAGAATATAGACTTTAACTTATTTCAGTTCATATATGTATGGAGATTACTGGACTTAGAAATTTTTTAGACCAAATGAGAACATAGAATATAACTTAACCAATTTTTGGTTCGTAGTCTTTCGTAGCATTCGGAGTGTGCTTAGAGACCTTTGAAATTTAATATGCATAACAGGTTCACAGAAGAATTTGTTGCCATGGATACAAAATGGTATCAATTAAGATATCATAAAAGTAGCTGCTTTATTGCTTTGAAACCAAAAAGTTCAGTCATTTATAGAGCTGCTCTGAGGCAACATATAACTATAAAGCTAGTTCATTAGTGAATTTGAATTATGGATTAGAAATACATATACTTGGTTTTTGTTTTTTACATCTAAAATGGAATAGTCTAAATGACTTTAATAGTCCATGGAAATGTGATTGCTGATTTCAGTGGTTTGGACAGAAGGTTGGTGGTCTCTTTTGATTACATGTATTTCAAAAGAATATAAGCAAATCAAAAAGTTGAATTCTAAGTCTTGCACTTTTTATTTTTTCATTCACAATATATTGATTATAATGCTTTTCTTCAAAAGAAGTGCTGTAAAATTGCTGTAAAATCTTTTTTCCATCACTGTTAACAGATATACAAAACACACATGTACATGACTTTTAAAGTAGATTCCAATGACTAATAACCTTTTTGTAAATACAAAATGCTTTAATACAAAATAAACTTATGTTATGCTTCATTTTGTGGTAGAAAAAGCATGCTTTATGGAGTTTTCATATTAATTTTGTTACTGCCCTATCTTGAAATCCTGGAGGTGCTTGCTATGTTCATTCGGAGGCCAGCCTAGGTGGCTCCATTGGATGCACATCCAACTTGTGATTAGGTTACAGGTTTGACCCCCATCAGGTCAGCAACATTATTTCATAGGGATATGATCATGAAGTACTTTTTATGGTCATTCTCTCCCTTCCGCTGTCATGTAAGAAGGGCAGTTGTCAGTTTCTGGCGAAAGAATGTGCACACTCACTGGTTAACCACTTAGAGGACTAAGCTGCTCAGTAAAAGTGTGGTTAGGTAAACTGACCAGGCTCTACATGACCCCATTAGGTTGACTGGGCCATAAAACCTCATCACAAAAAAATGTTCATTTGGAGATAAATAGGTAGTCATGCGGAGCTGATTACAAACAAGCAGAGTATTGGGACATTTTCTACAAACCTTTACGCAAGATACTAATGGTAAGTGTGCGTAAGCATGCGGAGCTAGTTACGAACAACTACACATTTATGCGGAGATGATAACAAACCAGCGGAGTATTGGGACATTTTCTACGAAACTTTACACAACATACAAATGGAAAGCCTGCGGAGCTAGTTACGAACAACTACGCAGTCATGCGGAGATGATTACAAACCAACGGAGTATTGGGATATTTTCTACGAAACTTTACGCAACATACGAATGGTAAGCATGCGGAGCTAGTTGCGAACAATTACGCAGTCATGCGGAGCTGATTACAAACCAGCGGGGTATTGGGACAAATTTCTACGAACCTTTACGCAAGATACGAATGGTAAGTTTGCGTAAGCATGCGGAAATTTCATCCCAATACTCCGCTTGTTACAAAAGTGCGTAGCTCATTCTGAATGTGTTGATAATCATAGAGATTTACGCATTCTCCGCTCTAATTTCCATTTTTCAGTAAAAAATTGCTTCGTAGTAAATGTCCCAATACTCAGCACAATATTTTCTTCGTAGTTATTCGTAGTTGCACGGAATCCTTCGGAAATTTGAGGTACGGGCATGGCGGGCCAAGCCAAAGACATATCGTCAAACCCCAACCTACTGGTTAAAGTTTTACGAAGAGGCCGTCATTGAGTCTGAGGCCCGAACCGCCATCGTGCAATGAAAGAATGAAGCATAGCCATCAACAATGATTGGGTTGACAACTAGGCATGCAGTCTGCCGCATAATATCCAGGCTATAGCCAATAGCCAAGTCTCGCTGGCATGGAGCATTGCGCTCAGCACACAAGAGCTGTATACACAGTCACGTGTTTTGAAAGAGAGGTGGCTTGAAGAGAGAACTGGTAGCAGGTCCTTGAACTTCTTCCAGGCGGTTTTCACACGCATTGTGGTTGAAAGTTCACAGCCACCTGCTGCTGAGAGCATGTCTCCTAGGTAGTAAAAGGAAGCTTCCACCTCAAGCTTGTCAGGTCCGACCTCGACTCTGTGGCCTGCCATCCAAGAAAGTTTGATATTGATTGAGCTGAAAACTTGACCTGTAGAGTGTTCCTAGCAATCTTGACAATGAAGGGGACATAACTTCCAATGCTGATCCGATCAGACCCATTTTCAAACTTGTCTGAGATTTAATGCATGTCATTGCTATCTGCAAGTTTCATGAAGATCCAACAAAAATGAAGAAGCTATTCTGTTCACAAGCATTTTCCCATTGTTAGCCTATGGGACCTATCAGTTGCAATGTCATTACTATCTGCAAGTTTTATGAAGATCCAACAAAAAGTGAAGAAGCTACACTGTTCACAAGGTCAATAATGGCCATTTTGACATTTAAGAGGACATGCTATTCTTGGCTGATCTAACCTATTTTGAACTCGTCCAAGATTTTATGCATGTTATTGTTATTTGCAAGTTTCATTCAGATCCAACAAAAAATGAGGAAGCTACACTGATGACAATGTCAATAATAGCTATTTTGACAGTAAAGAAGCTATGCTGTTTACAAGCTTTTTGCCATTGTAAGCCTATGGGACCTATCAGGTGCAATAGCAACCAAAGTTCTGAAGCAGTTTTCCTAAAATGCATATGCAGGCAACCTCCCACCAATGATACCTACAGATTAAAATTTGGTTGAGATCTGCTAGTAGGCTGCAAAGATATTGCAGTTCGAAAGTGTCGGACGACGACGAAGGCTGCCATCCTTTTAGCTCTCCCGGAGCCGTTGGCTCATGTGAGTTAATAAAGGGAGCACTCAGATGACATTTTCTGCCACTCTGTCACCTAAACATATCTTGTAACTACCCATTAGAAATACCTTGAATATAGGGATCAAACATGTTTTTTTCATGCATTAACAATTGCCAGATCCCGTGGGAGGTGTTGAAAACCGAGGCCGAGGCTCAAGGGACCTGGTGAATTTTAATGCACTGAAAAATCATGTTTGATCGCTACTATTGCATAAAAGCTGAAAACATTTGCTACATTTCACGATATTTCTTGCACTATTTTGTTTCGCTTTTCACAGATGTCTCACGAACGTAATTTCCACGGACTATGCTCGTTTTAGGGCCGGGCAGTATACATCTCGTAATGGGAGCAAATCTGTGGCCCCGGTACTGTCACATTGAAAGTTGTGTAGCGGTGATTCATAGCCTGTGAATTGGTTAATGCAGGGCTGTTAATAACATGCGACGCTGCTTTTTATGCAAGAATAAGTGTTCATCACGAAAACATGCCTATATCATTTTGACCCCCTTAAATCCCACTTTTATATAGTAAAACTGGGGTTTTGTTTGTTTGATTTGAGGTTTTACGGCCCAGTCAACCCAATGGGGTCATGTCGAGTGTGGTCAGTTTACCTAACCACACGTTTACTGGGCAGGCTTAGTCCTCTAAGTGGTTAACCAGTATTGTGCACATTCTTTCGCCAGAAACTGACAACTGCCCTTCTTGAATCAGCAGAAGGGAGAGAATGACTGTAGAAAATATTTCATGATCAATCTCCATGAAAGAATGTTGTCGACCTCGGCGGGGATTGAACTCGCGACCTCCTGGGTCTCCAGTCGGACGGCGCATCCAACTGAGCCACCGAGGCTGGCAAAACTGGTGTTTACAGGGTATACATTATTTGTTTTATTTCTGCTCAAAAACACAGATTGTGGGTACTTGTTATAACTGCCTCATTGAGGCAGTTCTAATGAGTACCCACAATGTATTGTGTTGGGTTTAACAACATGCCATTTTGTATCGTCTCCCACAGAAAGGGAGAAAAGAGACAGAGGAGATAGTAGAAGAGATGAAAGTGAGGGACAGGGAAGAAAGAGGAACAGGAACTAAAGTGAAGAAACAGAAGAAATAAAAACATTCCTCCTCTACTCTTATCTGCTACCAGGATAGCAGGCCTTGCCCAACTGTAAGCCAATATTAGTTGGACGCCCCTGTGACGTGAGACCACGACACTTTCACACCACCCAATCACCCCCTACAATGTATATTTTGAGCAGAAATATGAAGAATATCAAGATTTTTCTTTTTTTTTTCTGAAAATTTTCAATTTTTTGGTGGTAATTTTTTCTGAAAATTTTCAATTTTTGGTGGTAAATTTTTCAGTATATTTGAACAGGCATGTTTGGTTAATGAGTGTTCTCTGGGCATCTATGTCGGAAGGTAAATTTTCTCACCTTGCAGCTAATTTATTTAGAAGAAGGAAAAAGGGAAAACTAAGTGACATTATGAAAACGCCTATTCAATGTATTGGAAATTTCACCACCAAAAACAGAGTTTTCAGAGGCGATTCTAATGAGTACCTGGCACAATCTATGTTTTTGAGCAGAAATAAGAAAAATAATGTATAAAACTATATAAAAGAGGGGTTTAAGGGGGTCAAAATTATATAGGTATATTTTTCTGTTGTTCTTTTTCATGATATATCTGAGGTTGTTTTTATGAGTAACCTACCACTATCATAATCAGGCCCCTGGCTTTATTTACCTGACTCCTACATATTCATCACAGCAACTGATTTATAAACAGCCTAAGTAATTAGGTATCTGAAATATAGTGAATGTCCTCATACACCAAAGTCTCTGACAAAATGGCATTATGCAAACAGTGCAGACCCATATCAGACAGCTCCTTCAGGAACAGTCTGATCAGGGTTTACATTGTTTGCCATTCCACTAAGTATTTTAAGGAACAACTGCATAAAAAGCAAACTTAGACAAAAAATGTATGGAATAAAATGTTTGAAATTTTAGGACATTTACCATATCAAATGACACCAGCTAAGGGCCTAACATGTCTTAACCTAGTAATCACTAAAAATTCTGTCTGACAAAGAGCCTGCTTAATCTGTGAGCCGACACCATGCAAAAAATAAAGTTCTGGCTTAAGCACTTATATAAACCAGTGAACCTGAAGCTTACTTTTAAGGTTGTGGTGATAGGCAGGACAGTCGGCCTGATTAGCTCAGCTGGTAGAGCACCTGACTTGCAAGCAGGGGGTCGTCGGTTAGAGTCTTGCATCGGGCACACTTTTTCCTCCCTAGTTTACTTTAAGGTGAATGATTAAGGTGTGAGATAATAAGAAAACATGAGAATGATGAGGAGTTAGGAAATAATGGTATCTTTGCCATTATTTTCGTATGACATGAAAATTGTAACAAAGGAATGAAGCATAACTGAAAAAAAAATCCTAATCATTTGGTGAGATTCAAACCCAGTCTGCCTGGATAAAAAGACAGTGCTCTAACCACTGAGCTAAAGAGTCGACTCTTTGGCTCAGTGGTTAGAGCACTGATTTTTTTATACAGGCAGACTGGGTTCGAATCCCATGATAGGCGGGATTTTTTTTTTCAGTTAGGCTTCATTCCTTTGTTACATGTCGTAAGATGGGGGCTCATCCAGGATAGGACTTTTCTTCTCTTGAAATGGCTTCGCTTTATCATAAATGATGATTTCCTTGGAAGGGGGGAATGTTATGGCCTATCACTCCTACCTTCCATTATCTGCCTTCATAGATTACGCATAGTTTGTAGGTACAGTCGAACCTCGTTATCTTGACCTCGCTTATCTCGAATAAGCGCTTATATGGAAGTGAAATTCTGGTCCCTGTTTTAACATGGAAATCCAAGAACAGGTAACAAAATATTGTGGAAAAGAGGAGAAATTGCTCCTTAGGAGCAATTTCTCTCTCCTCTTTTCTACATTATTTTATACATATGTCTAACTTTAATAGTCAAATTACATATTCATTTGTTAAATGGGGTTGTTTGATTTATTGTTTTCCTCACTCTCTCAACTCTGATAGGTCGAGGTACGGATATCTCGAATGTTTCAGTAAGTCCCTTGGAATTCGAGATAACGAGAGTCGACTGTGTATATTCAATCTCTGACAACTGCGTCAGCGAGCTGACTCTTCATATCAGTGGTTAGACTATTAGATTTTAATGCAGGTAGACCAGGTTGGAATCCCAAGATAGGTGGGAAATTTTTTCAGCTATGCTTCCATCCTTTGTTATGACTTTCATCATTTCATCAAAAACCCTGAAACAAAACCTTGCAATATACATAGCTCTCAAACATGAACCTGATCTGCATTATAAAATTTCATTATAACACTACTTTGGATTAACTACTTTAAAGACATGGCTTCCGAATACTTATTCACCTAAATGTGTGTAGGATAGCAATGGTTAAAACTGTAATCATCCCAAATATACAGTTGCCTTAAAGGTTCCATATTTTTCAAAACTTGAACTAGAGCAAGTGCCCAGAGGGTCATGAATACCCTGCAGCCGGCACCATTTCTAAGTCTGTGACCTTGACCTTGGGTCAGCAGCATCAGCAGAATGATGTCAGCTATTCTGTAATCATCTAGTAGTAACACTAACCACACATCAACATCCTAAAGTGTTAGCTTTCAAAAATATATGCAAAAGGAAAAAAAATTCATGCAAAACTTTGACGCAAAATGTTAACATTCATATGGACGCACGCACTGATGGATGGACCAAGAAACAGAAAGACACAAACTATATACCCCTCGACATACTTCGTATGCCTGGGGTATAATAAACATTTTATTATCCAAGAAAGGTTTAAAAAATCAATATACGGTGTTAATACAATCAAAAAATGTGGCATCTGACAGTTCCTTTCTTGTTCTTGAACCAGATAAAAAATGAAATGATTTTTTATTGTATATCTGAATTAATGTTCCCAACATTAATTCAGAGATATGCTAAAGATCAAAAGCCACAGTTACCAAACTTTTACAGGCTGTTAGCTGCCACATTTTATGACTGTATACATGTCATACATCATTATTTTCAATCTTTCTTGGATAAAAAAAAATGTCCTTTTTTTGAGGAATGTGGAACCTTTAAGACACAACAACAGGCCCTGAAATCAAATTGTTTAAATTTCAGGAAAAGTATGGTAAGAATTTAATAAAAGCTCTGGACAAGAGGCATTTTTTTTTTCAATAAAAATTATTAATACATGCATTCTTCACAAAAACATATGTTGTGGGTACTCATTACAAGCACCCAGGCAAGGTGCTTCTAATAACCACAATGTATATTTTCTTGGAGAAAAAAGAAAATTTTTTTACCTGATGCCCACTCCTATCTAGACCTATGAGGTTTTGTTTGTGTTGAGGTTTTACGGCCCAGTCAACCCAATGGGGTCATGTCGAGCGCGGTCAGTTTACCTAACCACATAATTTACTGGGCAGGCTTAGTCCTCTAAGCGGTTAACCAGTATTGTGCACATTCTTTCGCCAGAAACTGACAACTGCCCTTCTTGAATCAGCGGAAGGGAGAGAATGACCGTAGAAAATATTTCACAATCAATCTCCATGAAAGAATGTTGCCGGCCTTGGCGGGGGTTGAACCCGCGACCTCCTGGTCTTCAGTCGGACGGCGCATCCAACTGAGCCACCGAGTCCGGCAGACCTATGAGGTTAAGATGTCTAAAAAGTTTGGGTAAATATTGTGCCTAAAAGACACTGACTGACGGAAAACATTGCAGACTTTCATCTACACTGTTTGCTTGGTACGCTGGTCCACATGTAAAGGGTCAAATCATAGATAATCCCTCGTTATCTTCTTAACCCTTAAAGCACCAAGCAAAATTTGTAGCTGACGACATTCAAATTTTTTTTTTTAATTTTTCAGAGAAAACAAGTCTTGACATTTCATGCTAATCATCTGCCAAGCAGACGATTCACATGACCTGTCAAGATTTGTTTTCTCTGAAAAATAAAAAAAAATAAAATTGTTGTCTGCTGTAGTTGTGATTGGCGCTTTAAGGGTTAAATTTTATTTCTCCACAGAGATAAAAATATACACTGTTGCTATGAGGTGCTTCTAATGAGTACAAACAGCATATGTTTCTGTGATACATAAATAAGAAAATATATCAAAAACATTTGTTTGAAAAATTGCCTTATCAAGAGCTATGGTACGCCCACTACTGTACTTACAGTCTGCCTCTGCCATCCAGCTCATTGCAAGATCATAAACAAACTTGTCAGAATTATCAGTAATATCTGAAAACAAAAGCAACAAGAACTTAACACACACATACACACACACACACATACACACACACACACACACACACACACACACACACACACACACACACACACACACACACACAAGCACACACACATTTTCTTTGCTACTGAAAAAAAAAAAAAATTTGCTACTGAAAAAAAACACACAAAAAAACAGAGGCACATGGGCCACAATTCGTTAACATTAGTAAAACCAACATTGCATGCATCTGCAGATGCCATGTAACTTTCTTCCAGTATTGCCACAGTTTTCTCGTACAAGAGTATGCGGCTGCAAATTTGACCTTGTCCTTGAAAGGTCAATGGTCATCCTAGGATCATCATTTGACAACACTTGGTGAACCTTAAGTCCAGGATGCAATATACTAAGATTAAGCCTTGAAGCTTTCTTGGTTTGTGAGAAGAAGATTTTTAGGTGTTTTTTTACCATATATGGGCATGATGGCCATCTTGTTTAATGATGCAGAATGGTTTGAACAAATAAAAAATATGCCTTCAACAGAAGGCCCAAAGTGTAATCTGCTGAAAATTGGTCAAGCTGTTTCAGAGAAGAAGACCTTTAAAGATTACTAGATTTTATGCATGTATATAGCCCAGGAACAAGGGCAGATAACCCAGGAGGACAAATTTTGATGGTTATTTAAAAGGTTTGCTTCTTTGATCATACATTGTAAGTTTCAGCCAGCAGTCTTTTATACATTTTCAGAAAAAAAAAATTACAACATTTTCCCCATACAAGAGTATGGGAATGCAAATTTGACCTTGCCACAGAAAGGTCAAAGGTCAACCTGGAATCATCATTTGAATAATTTGGCATCACGAAAACATACCTATATAATTTTGACCCCCTTAAACTCCACTTTTATGTAGTAAAACTGGGGTTTACAGGGGTATACATTATTTTTCTTATTTCTGCTCAAAAACATAGATTGTGGGTACTCATTAGGACTGCCTCAGTGAGGCAGTTCTAACGAGTACCCACAATCTATGTTTTGAGCAGAAATATGGAAAATATCAGAATTTTTATCTGAAAACTGTCAGGTTTTTTGGTGGTGAAATTATCAATATATTTAAATAGGCATGTTTTCGTAATGGTAGATCTAAAATCCCCAATGCAGTATACCAAGATTCAGCCTTGAAGTTTTCTTGCTTCTGGAACAGTAGATTTTTAAGTATTTTTTACTGTTTCTGGGCATGGTGGCCATCTTCTTTAATGATGCAGAACCATTAGAACAAACTGATAATATCCCTTTCACAGAAAGCCCAATTATGTGAAACCTGAAGAAAATTGGAGAATGATTTCAGAGAAGAAGAAGTTTAAAGATTATGATATTTTATACCTGCATATAGCCCAGGGGCAAGGGCAGATAACCCCTGGGGACTAATTTTGTGTAACTATAAGTGTTTGCTACTTTGATCATACATTGTATGTTTTAGCCTTAGGTCTTTAATACATTTAAGAAACTGCCTTTTCAATATTTTCCCCATACAAATGTACAGAGACCTAAATTTGACAGTGCCGTAAAAGGGTCAAATGTCAACCTAGGGTCATCATTTCAACAAACGGATGACCTTAAGTCCCCAATGCTCTCTAACAAGATTCAGCCTTGAAGCTTTCTTGGTTCTGGAGAAGTAGATTTTTAAGTGGTTTTTTTTCACCAAATATGGACATTGCAGCCATCTTGTTTAATAATGCAGAACCTTTTGAACAAATTGATAATACACCGTGGACAGAAGACCAATTGTGAAATCTGGTGAAAAACTGGTCAAGCTGTTTCACAGAAGTGGGCGTTCAAAGACTATGAGATTTTATACATGTTTATAGCCCAGAGGCTAAGGCATATAACCTTAGGGGAAAAATTTTGATTGTAAGTGAAAGGGTTTGCTACTTAGATCATACAATGTAAAAAAAATGATCATACAATGTAAGTTTCAGCCATGATTCTTTAATACATTTTGAGAAACTGAATTTTCAATATTGTCCCTATACAAATGCATTGGGACGCAAATTTTACTTTGCCATAAAAAGGTCAAATGTCAACCTAGGGTCATCAGTTAGAGAAACTTGGATAACCTTGAGTCCCCAATGCTCTGTTGCCAGATTCAGCCATGAAGCTTTCTTGGTACTGGAGCAGAAGATTATTAAGTTTTTTTCAGCATAATATACAGGCATTGCGGCCATCTTGTTAAATGATGCTGAACAGTTTGAACAAATTGATAATACGCCCAAAGTGATATCTGGTGAGAATTGGTCCAGGTTTTTAGAGAAGACCTTCAAAGATTACAAGATTTTATACATGTATATAGCCCAGGTGCAAGGGCAGATAAACCACGGGGACAAAATTTTGATTGTAACTGAAAGGGTGTACTTATAACTTTGATCATACATTGTAAGTTTAAGCCAATTGTCATTAATACATTTTGAGATACTGAATTTTTCAATATTTTCCCCAAACAAATGAATAGGGATGTAAATTTGACCTTGCTGTAAAAAGGCCAAATATCAACCTAGGGTCATTTGAACTAAATTGGTAGACCTTAAGTCCCTGATGCTATATACATGTACCAATAATAAGCCTTGAAGCTTTCTTGCTTTTGGAGAAGAAGATTTGTAAGTGTTTTTACCATATATGGGCATGGCGACTATCTTGATTAACAGACTGAGACCATTTGTACAAATTTTCAATCCCCCATTATCAAAAGGCTCCAGGAGAAATTTGAAGAAAACTGGCCCAGGGGTTTCAAAGAAGTTGTTCAAAGGTGTGGACGGACGGATGATGGATGGCCAACAGATGAAGACTGATCACAATAAAATCACCACTTGAAATGTGTAACAGTAATTTCAGAAAAAATGGATGTCCCCTCGCAAAACTGTCAGTTTTTCTACTGATTTGACCTTGAATATTTGATCAATGTCACAAAAATCTAATCAGATCTTTGCTATCCAAGCATCCATGAAAATTTAATAAGAATCCAGCCACCAGTTCACAAGATGTTGTACAGTCAAGAAAATGCCGTCAATGTCGACACCGATGCCAACCAGATCCACAACAAAAACAATATGACCCCATCCTCTTAGATCGGGGGACATAACCAGCTCATGTTAACACCAGCTTAAATCACTGGGCCCAGTTGTTCAAAGCGTCGTTAGCTTAACAAGCTCGTTAAGGGTCATTTCGTTAACTGTTTTAGCATATTTAATACACAATATTCTGATATTTTTTGCTGAAAAAATGTGAGTAGCTTTTGCACTACTGCAAAAGCTACTCACATTTTTTCAGCAAAAAATTTCAGCATATTTGTGTATGACTTGATGTATATTTTAACGAATCGTTAACTAACGATGTCGTTAGCTTTGAACAACTGGGCCCTGATCTACTGCTAAGTTCTCATCAACAGCTTTGACTTGATACTACAGACAGCTATAATTGGAGGCTCTTCACAAATTACCCCTTTTTGGCCTGGTGGTGGGCATAGCTACAGATAAGAGGGGGTATCCACATAATATTTTTCTTATTTCTCCACGAAAACATATATTGTGGGTACTCATTAGAAGTGCCTCGGCGAGGTGTTTCTAATGAGTGCCCACAACACATGTTTTTGTGGAGAAATAAGAAAGATATCAGCATTTTTCGGATGAAAAAAGCGCCTTATCTGTTGCTATGGTGGTGGGGACTGAGGTCTTGGCTTGGTGTTAATGAGATCCAGTTAAGTTATCTGTCATAAAAGTTCTCAGTAACCTTTTTGTTTTGATCTGGAGTTGTACAGCTTAGTCAACATGTATTGTTAAGGTCATATTGAGCCGATCAGTAAACCTTCTCACTTTTTTCCTGGACAGGCTTATAGTTCTCTTACTTAACTACTAGTAAGTGGTTAACTAGTACTGTGTGCATAAATTTTTGTAAGTAACTGACAAGTATCCTTTTTCAATCAGCAGCAGGTGAGAACAATCAAAGAAATTATTTCATGATCAATCTCCATAAAAATTACAGTTGACTCTCATTATCTCGATCTCGCTTCTCTCAAATAACCGCTTATCTCAAAGTGAAAATCTGGTCCCTGTCTAAACATGAAAATCTGCCAACAGGTAAAAAAAATATTGTGGAAAAGAGGAGAAATGGCAATTTTTCCTCTTTTCCACAATATTTTCAAAATATCTCTAACTTCAAGAGTACAACTACATATATATTTGTTAAATGTGGTTGTTCGAATTAGTTTTTCCTCAATTCTGCAAATCTGATATGTTGAGGTAGGGATATCTCAAAGTATTTCAGAGAGTCCCTTGGAATTCGAGATAACGAAAGTCGACTGTATGTGGCATAGCTGGGATTTGAACTTTTGACCTTGGATCTGCAGCCAGACACATTACCAATTGAGCTATGCAGCCTAGCAGGAATGAATTTTATTTTGACACAATGAAAATCTATTTGATTGCCGTTTGATAAAAGAACACACAAAAGAACGACAATCACAATCGGAGCCAACTAGACCTTGAGAAGCACAGTCACGTGCAAGCTTTGACAAAATGTCCCTAGTAGTTTAAAAGAGATGCGATACAGACAACCTTCTTTATACCCACACTCGATACAAGGACAAAATTTATTACAATGACAAATTGACTGCCACAAAATCTTCAATGAAGAGCTAACAATAAGTTACAAATTATGCAAGAATATTGTATTTAATACTTTAAAGAAACATGTTTTGGATATTTGTTAAAATTGCCTCAATGAGGCAATTCTTACAAATATCCAAAATATACGTTTTATGAGGAAATAAGAACAAAAAAAGACATTTCTTACATATCAATCTGCTCATTAAGTATTCTGTACAACAGCAAATTCATTTTAATGGCACCGCATTTGGGAACAAATGCTGTTGTTGCACTGTAACAAGAAAAATCAAAGATACCTAAAGACAAATCATATTTGTTTAGAAACAACCAGACAATGGGGGGAACATCCCTGGCAAGCTTCTACTTAAATAAACCCAGCGGTCTCAGTAGATACAAACAGGATGTTTATGAATGGAAAAGTGGATGCCAGACACCCCTTTTAGTAAGACTTACTGGAACAGCTCAGTTGCACTTCCGCTAGTAAACACAGCTCCAGATAAGAAGTGACAGCCACAAAATATTGAGGCATTTCTAATAAGTACTCACATCATATCCTTTTGTGGAGAAAAAAGAAAAATATCAGTACTTTTTGTTAAAAACAGTGCCCTTATCAGGCCCCAAGGTTATAACTTTTTTTATGCTCAACTCAGCTGAGCATGATTTTTTTCTGCTAATAAGTATGAAAATACCAACAATAGTTGGCATTTTCATATTTATTAGCAGAGAATATCTCATGCTCAGCTATGTTTAGCAACAAAGAAATTGAAATCATCAGTTATTTGAGATTTACTAGCATGACAAATTTCATGCTCAGCTGAGTTGAGCATGAAAAAATGTTTATAACCTTGGGGCCAGGAGCTATTAACAGAGCTAAACTATTTACCTTGACAGGGCTGTTATCAGTCAGAAGTATAATTTCTAAATGTTAAAATTTTGAGACGATTTATAACTTGGTTTGGTTAAAATTCGATTGTAAAGTTACCTCCCCTCACAAGGTGTAAGAGTTAACATTTCTTTAGCTGAAGGTTTTAACTTATTTAGGTTACTGCTCATAACTATGGAAGCGTCCTAGTTCCAGGTGAAAAAATATTTAAGT
Organism: Anodontia alba; assembly: GCA_964016985.1. Taxonomy (NCBI): domain Eukaryota; kingdom Metazoa; phylum Mollusca; class Bivalvia; order Lucinida; family Lucinidae; genus Anodontia; species Anodontia alba. The sequence goes on along the minus strand of OZ024832.1, from coordinate 44,404,997 downwards.
CCTATGTAGGAGATAGTAGTTCCTATGTAGGAGATGCTAAGTTCTTAGTAGGACACTAACACCTATGTAGGACTTACTAATACCTACATAGGACTTAAAATGTACTAACACCTACATAGAAGATAATAATTCCTCCCTAGGACTTAATAACACCTACATAGGAGATAATAACTCCTACGTAGGACTTACTAAAATAACAACTACAAAGAAATAATTAACCCTATGTAGGACTTACTAACACCTGCGTAGAAGATAACAACTCATCCGTAGGACTTAATAAAACCTATGTAGGAGATACTAACTCCTATGTAGGACTTAATTACACCTACATAAGAATTACTTATACCTACCTAGGAGATAATGAGTCCTACGTAGGAGTTACTAACAACTATGTAAGAGTAAGTCCTACGTAGGATTTATAATCTCCTATGTAGTAGTTAGTAAGTCCTACGTAGCCATAGGACTTATATTCTCCTACATAGGAGTCAGTAAGTTCTACTAACATGTTAGTAAGTCCTATGTAGGTGTTATCATCACTTACGTAGGATTTATGATCTCCTACGTAGGACTTATTAGCTCCTATATAGGAGTTATTAACTCCTACCTAGGACTTAAATATTTTTCATCTGACAATAGGACACTTCCAAACTAAGTCCTGTGTAGGCCTTAGCTATCTCCCTACATAGGACCAAGTAACCCCTACGTAGGTGTTTGTGAGTCCTACTAAGGACATTATCTGCTACGTAGGTGTTAGTTTTAAACTCCTACGTAAATGTTAGTAAGCCCTATGTAGCAGTTACTTACCCCTACTTAGGAGATAGTAACTCCTACCAAGGATTTACTAACACCTACTTTTGAGTTTCTAAGTACTATCTAAGGGATATTATCTCCTATGTAGGAGTTTCTATCTCCTACGTATATAAGACTTATCATCTTCTATGTAGTAGTTACTATCTCCTATGTAGGACTTATTATCTCCAACATAGGAGTTACTATCTCCTACGTAGGACTTACATATTTTTTCATCTTGCACTAGGACGTTTCCACACATAACTGCTTTCAGTTAATTCGTAAGTATACTTTTTCATCAACTTCAAAGAACACATTAATTTTCTAGAAGATACCTACATTTTTTTGCTTGACCATAAAGTTACATGACAGATCTTGCATATATACTTGGCCATGAAAATAGCTGTAAGTCTACAGCCAGAAGGTGAAACAAGAGGGCCATATAGCACTGGATCGCTCACCTGAGCTCAAGAAAGATTGTGGAAGTGATGGTGGCATGGCTTGTGAGGTCAATTAAAGAGGGCCATTTTGTTTGGTTACCATGGCTTATATGTTGGAAATTTGTGAAGCACCAACAAGGAAAGAAGACCATATGAACACCAGCAGGGAAAGAAACCCCGGCCTGTAAAGTGAAGACCCTCTTTGAAGCAAGAGTAGGGAAAGAAGTCTCTTGTCTATTTTTAGCTCTGGCAGCCAGTTTGTTCAGCAGAATGGAATCATTTTAGCAAGTAAGAGGAACATTTCTGTAAAGTTATTTAGAAATCCAGCCACTGGCCTAGGGTGAGATGTGGTTTAATTTTTGTTTTCCTATTTTTAGCTCTGGTTACCATTTTGTTCAGCCAAGCAGAACCATTTTAGCATATTTGGTAAAGGGGTTTGAGGAACATATCTGTGAAATAATTTTAAAATCAGGCCACTGGCATTAGTGAAGATGTTTAATTTTTTTAATTTTTTTTTGTTTATAGCCCTGGCAGCCATTTTAGCAATTCTGGTAAAAAGCCATAAGAGGAACAGTTCAGTGAAATCATTTTGAAATTGGGCCACTAGCCTAGATGCTGTTTAAGGGTTTTTCTATCTTTAGCTCTGGAGACCACTTTATTCAGCCCAGCGGGACCACTTAAGCAGTTTGGTAAAAGGCAATAGGAGGAACAGTTCTGTGAAATCATTCTGAAATCAGGCTACTGGCCGCGGAGATGCATTTAAAGTGTTTTTTTTTTTTTTTATTTTTAGCTCTGGCGGCAATTTTGTTCAGCCGAGCAAAACCATTTTAGCAATTTTAGTAGACGGTCATAAAAAGAACATTTCTGTAAAATTATTTTGAAATCAGGCCACTAGCCGGGTAGGAGATTATTGTATAAACATTTTTCTATTTTTAGCTCTGGCAACCATCTTGTTCAATGGAGCAGCACCATTTGAGCAATTTTGGTAAAGGGCCTTGAGTGGAACAATTCTGTAAAGTTTCAGGGAAATTGGATCAGTAGTTTAAGAGAAGATGTTGTTTAAAGAAATTGAGGACAATGCACAATGCACGATGGACAAAGGATGATCTCAACAGCTCACCTTGAGCACTTTGTGTTCAGGTGAGCTAAAAAAGCCACAGTGACCTTGACCTTGCATCCAGGACTCTGCAAGTTAAACTTGCTCACAATATTATCATACCCAACATTTGTGTGAAGTTATATTAAAATGTAGGTGCTAAAGTGATGGCAATTTTTTCTAAAAAAAGCAGTGGCCTTGACCTTGAGACCAGGGCCCTGAAAGTCGAAATGATTCGAGACATTATCATGCCCAACATTTGTATGAAGTTATATTCAAATCCATCAATAAATGTAGGTTCTAGAGCAATGAAACAAGAAGGCCATGATGTCCCTGCAATGCTCACCTGAGCATCATAGCACTTTGAGAACCTGATCTAGAACTGATCAAGGCAAACATTCTGATCAAAATTCAAAATGATTATATTAACAAGTAAGATAATGTAGCATGTCTAATGAACTGTGAAATAAAGGTCAAGGTCAAATATGGATGACTGCACTCAAGAGACCATGCTAAGATGTATGCATGTACTAATTATCACTGGCTGTAGGAGCAATAGTTACTGAGAAACTGACCTAAACACAAACTCTTCACAAGTACCAAATATCACTCTGTAGGACCAATAATTACTGAGAAACTGACCTAAATGGAAAAACAAGAAAGTCACTGGATAGAAAAATATACATCACCTTGAAACCATCAAGCCAAACATTCTGAGCAAGATTCATGATGATCACTTCAAAAATGTAACCTCTAGAGCATCAACAAGGTTTTCCTTTGATTTGGCCCAGATTTTAAACTACACCTAGAAATCATCAAGACGAACATTTTGAGCAATATTTATGATGATTATTTAAAAAATGTGACCTCTGGAGTGTTAACAGTTTTCTGCTGATTTGGCCTGGTGACCTAGTTTTTGACCCCATGTGACCCAGTTTCGAATTTGACCTAGAAATCATCAAGACAAACATTTTGAGCAAGATTCATGATGATTGCTTCAAAAATGTGACCACTAGAGTGTTAAGAAAATTTTCTGCCGATTTTGCCTGGTCACCTAGTTTTTGACCCCAAGTGACCCAGTTTCAAACTTGACCTAGAACTCATCATTTTGAGCAAGATTCATGATGATTGCTTAAAAATGTGACTGCTAGAGTGTTTACAAGGTTTTCTGCTGATTTGGCCCGGTGACCTAGTTTTTGACCCCAAGTGACCCAGTTTCAAATTTGGCCTAGAAATCATCAAGACAAACATGTTGAGCAAGATTCATGATGATTGCTTCAAAAATGTGACCACTAGAGTGTTAACAAGGTTTTCCGCTGATTTGGCCAGGTGACCTAGTTTTTGACCCCAAGTGACCCAGTTTCGAACTTGACCTAGAAATCATCAAGACGAACATTTTGAGCAAGATCATGATGATTGCTTAAAATATGTGACCGCTAAAGTGTTAACAAAGTTTTCTGCTGATTTGGCCCGGTGACCTAGTTTTTGACCCCATGTCACCCAGTTTCAAACTTGATCTAGAACTCATCAAGACAAAACATTTTTAGCAAGCTTCATGATGACTGCTTCAAAAATGTGACCACTAGAGTGTTAACAAGGTTTTAGCTGATTTGGCCAGGTGACCTAAGTTTTGATCCCAAGTGACCCAGTTTCGAACTTGACCTAAAAATCATCAAGACAAACATTTTGAGCAAGATTCATGATGATTGCTTGATAAATGTGACCACTAGAGTGATAACAAGGTTTTTGGCTGATTTGGCCAGGTGACCTAGTTTTTGACCCCAGGTGACCCAGTTTCGAACTCGACCTAGAAATCATCAAGACAAACATTTTGAGCAATATTCATGACAATTGCTTAAAAAAGTCACCCCGATGCTTCCTAGCAAGTTTGGAGTCAATTGGCCTTTCGGTTCAGGAGACGAAGCGAAAAATAGATTTTCAAGATGGCTGCCATGGCGGCCATCTTGGATTTCCGATCGGCATGATTTTAGCTATTTTTGACCTACAACTCACCCCAATGCTTCCCAGCAAGTTTGGAGTCAATTGGCCTTTCAGTTCAGGAGAAGAAGCGAAAAATAGATTTTCAAGATGGCCGCCATGGCGGCCATCTTGGATTTCCGATCGGCACAATTTTAGCTATTTTTGATCTACAAGTCACACCGATGCTTCCTAGCAAGTTTGGAGTCAATTGGCCTTTCAGTTCAGGAGAAGAAGCGAAAAATAGATTTTCAAGATTGCGGCCATCTTGGATTTCCGATCGGAACGATTTTAGCTATTTTTTATCTACGAATCACCCCGATGCTTCCTAGCAAGTTTGGAGTCAATTGGCCTTTCCACTCAGGAAAAGAAGCGAAAAATAGATTTAAAAAAAGAGGCGGCCATGGTGGCCATCTTGGATTTCAGATCGGCACGATTTTAGCTATTTTTGATCTACAAGTCACCCCAATGCTTCCTAGCAAGTTTGGAGTCAATTGGCCTTTCGGTTCGGGAGAAGAAGCGAAAAATAGATTTTCAAGATGGCCCCCATGGCGGCCATCTTGGATTTCCAATCGGCACGATTTTAGCTATTTTTTATCTACAAGTCACCCCGATGCTTCCTAGAAAGTTCGGAGTCAATTGGCCTTTTGGTTCAGAAGAAGCGAAAATTAGATTGTCAAGATGGCGGCCATCTTGGATTTCCGATCGGAACGATTTTAGCTATTTTTTATCTACAAGTCACCCCGATGCTTCCTACCAAGTATTGAGTCAATTGGCCCAAGGGTGTAGGAGGAGTGGGCTTTTAAAGCAATTGTAAATGCTGCACGACGGACGACGGACACTGACTGACCACAATAGCTCACATGCTCAGGTGAGCCAAAAAGGTGAACATACATATGTAGGTACTTACGGGACAAACCCTGATCTGTTCGGGCCTGTTTTTTTTAAATTCATCTAAGCATCCATTCATGCCCACCTTATCTGCAAGTTTCAGGAAGAGCTGATCAAAACTGAATGACTCATGCAAACAAAGTCAAACAGAGGCTGTTTCAGCAATCAAGGGGTCATAACTCTAAAATAATGATCCAATCTGGCCGATTTTCAAACTTGTTTGAGATTTTATCTATGTCCAGCTTTAAAAGCTGCAAGTTTCAGGAAGTTCTGATCAAAACTAAATTAGTGATGACAAAGTCTATCAAAGGCTTTTGCAACAATCATGGAAATGTAACTCTAAGATTATTGATCTGATCTGGCTAGATTTTGAACTTGTCCAAGATTTCTTCAATGCCCATCTTATCTGCAAGTTTCAGGAAGAGCTGATCAAAACTGAATAAGTTATGTTCATGACAAAGTCAAATGGAGGCTTTTTCAGCAATCAAGGGGAAGTAACTCTAAGATTAATGATCCGATCTAGCTAGTTTTTGAACTTGTTCAAGATTTCATCCATGTCCACTTATCTGCAAGTTTCAGGAACATTTGATCAAAACTGAACAAGTTACTCTGATGACAAAGTCAAAAAGAGGCTTTTTCAGCAATCAAAGGGACATTATTCTAAGACTAATGATCTGATCTGGCCAGTTTTTGATATTGTCTGAGACTTTATTTATGTCTACCTTATCTGCAAGTTTCACGAAGATCTGATCAAAACTGAATGACTTATGCTGATGACAAAGTCAAACAGAGGCTTTTTTGGCAATCAAGGGGCTTCAACTCTAATATTAATGACCTAATATGGCCAGTTTTTGTACTTGTCTGAGATTTCATCCATGTCCACATCTGGAACAACCCATCAAAACTGAAGGTGTTACACTCATAACAAAGTCAAGCAGAAGCTTTTTCAGCAATCAAGACCAAGGAGAGGTAGTAGCTCTAAGACAAATGATCCAAATCTGGCCAGTTTTGAAACTTGTCCGAGATTTTATCCATATCCACCTCATCTGCAAGATTCAGGAACATCCAATCAAAACTGAAGGAGTTGATGACAAACAGTTCCCATTGTAAGTCTATGGAACCTTGTGGTTGCTATAGCAACCAAAGTTTTCATTGAATTTTCATGAAAAGTTTATGCCATCAATTCCCCACCAGAGGCATATGACAGACGAGAAATGACAAAGATCAGCCTGCAGACTGTGGAGATATAACTCGTCAAAGGTGCTGAGTGATGGCGGATGATAGATAGACCACTATCCTATAAGCTCCCCTGGTGCCTTCGGCCAAGGTGAGCTAAAAATGGCACAAATTAAAAACATTACTGAAGCAAGATTTATCCACAAACTGTAGCAAAATTCTTGACTCTTTTGAGTTAAAAAAAACCAAAACAAAACATTTTTCAACTTGCAGAAGTTATGCTCCTGACTGTTCACCCAGAGCAATGCTTTCATCCAATGCCATGTACCATATTTACCCTACGGACTAAGACATCTTATCTATTTAACCATACTTGTCCTAAAATTTGAAATGGTTCATTCTACATCCTGTTAATGAGTCTGAAATATTACTGTACGTATGACCTTGGTCCCAATATACACTGGACTAGTAACTACGGTAAATGTATTGTATTTATTGGAAATATGTTGTCGTGGCTGAGTTTTCATAATTTTGTAAGGTGAAGTTTAAATGCTCATATTTCATTACTTTTTCCAAGTATCTGAGATTTATTTTCAAAAAGCAATAGTTCAATATATTACCTTTAAGACTGCAGCATTATATTTAAGGAAAATCAAACAGTTTTTCTAAACATCAGCAAGAAACCTAGGCATCCATTTTTGCTATTTTCGGCACTTTTTTCAGAAAATCATCAGAAATTCAACAAAAATGATGGCATAACTTCAATTTTATTAATTGTGACTTAAAACTTTTCAACCAAACCTATTACAATCAATTTTTTACAACTTCAGTAATTTATCCAAAACCATTTTTAATGACCATAGTGCTGTTAAATATCGCTAAAAACAAGCCACCACGACATATTTTGGCAGTTCCGATAGTGACAAGTCTGGCCATTATTAGGTCCGAGGTATGACAAACAGTGTAGACCCTGATCAGATGCCATGTTCTGTGCTGTCTGATCTGGGTCTACAAAGTTTGTAAAGGCTTATCTGTCTCATTACTTAGGGTTATTATCATATTTATAATAAAGTTTTTTGTTTGTTTTTTTCTTTTCTTTTTAAGCATATACCTTTTTCTCCGGGCTGTCTGCACCAACATGGTTCTGTAAGAATTCGGCCATAACCTTTCAGAAGTTTTATGAGTCTAGCATACAAATCAGAATCTTGAGTGCCTCCACGTATACTACCACAAAAATAAATTTTTCGCTCCATCTGAAAATAACCATTTCAAGACACCTTTGTACATAATGAAATATTTGTTGTTTTTTTTTTCATTTCTCTGAGATACCACTCTATTTAAAAAAAAAAAATATAACAAAAAACAAAAAAAAACTCTATTCCAAAACTGAACCTTTTCAAACTGTTTTGCGTAGATTCAGATTGAATCCATCCAAAGTTACTTAAGAATCTGTTTTTTTTTTTTTTGTTGTTTTTTTTTTTTTGTCCATGCGACTATTGCTGACTAATAAGGTTAATCCACGCAAATAGTGTTTGTATAAAAAAAACAGATAATAGCTGTTTGTAGCCACGTTATTCTTGTAGCTGTGACATCAGAGTGCTAGGACACGGACAAACACTTCAGACCCAAATCAGACGTCATGCTGTGGCATCTTATCAGGCCCTGTACTGTTTGCTTAAATTGCAGGAAGGGTGAAATGAAACAGCCTAAAGAAGTTGTCCCCATTTAGGACCATTTTTCTTGGCTAACTGACCCACTAGTGCTATCAGTACTTTGATTAATTTATTTTAAAGCATTTAATCATAGACTAGTTTCTACAACATGCTAACCAGTTTATAAGAGAGAACGCTGATGATGTTGGTGACAAACCTATGAAGAATGATGCAGGGGAGATGTCAATGAGTGAAGGCTCAAAGCAGAAGGCCTGATTAGAGTATTACCAAAGGCTTTTCAACACTGAGTTTGGCTGGGACCCAGACCACCTGTCTGATAAACCACCAGCAGAAGGCCCTGCCATCCCAATCACCATTGATATGGTTAAGAAGGTTAAGAAGGCTATCTCTAAGATGAAGGTGGACAAAGCACTGAACCCGTCAGGCATAGTGGTGGAGATAATACAAGCAGCCGTTGACATGGGGGCTCTATGATCCATGATGCAGATGCAATCATTAGCCATGGCAAGGTACCCACTGACTGGGAGCAGAGTTTCATTGTCTGCCCCACAAGGGTATAGGGGATGCACTGGAAAGAGGAAACTACCCCAGTCTCAAGCTGACAGAGCAGGTCATGGAAGTCTTGGAGAGGATTGTGGATGGCCTCATCAGACAGTTGGTGTCAATCGACGATTCCCAGTTCGGCTAGGTCTCAGGCAGAGGCACAACAGATGCAATCTTTGTTGTCAGGCAGCTACAAGAAAAGTATCTACATGTAGCTGCCAGCAGGAGACCCTACATGGCTATTGTAGACCTGAAGAAGGCTTTTGATCAAGTGCCTCTGAAGGTCATCTGGTGGGTGCTGAGAAAACTTGGTGTGGAGGATTGGATTGTGTGACTGGTGCAGGGGATGTATGCCAACTGATGCACGTAGCCATGTGTGTGTTGGTGGGGGTACAGTGAAGAGTTTGAAGAGAAGGTTGGTGTTCAGACCGCTGCACTTCATCATTGTGCTTGAAGCCTTGTCACGCGAGTTCCACTCTGGGGTCCCCTGGGAGGACCTACAAGCCAATGACCTTGTTATCCTCGCTGATACGCTAGAGGAATGTGTCATGAGGCTCTTGACTTGGAAAGAAGCAATGGAGGAGAGAGGACTGAGAGTAGCAGTATAAATGCAGGATAGACAAAAATCATGATCTGTGGTATGGGCCTGGACCTTCTGCAGAGTTCAGGTGAGTTTCCATGTGCTGTCAATCGCACTGGAGTGGGCAGCAACAGTGTCTTCTGTAAAGACTGCAAGCGCTAGGTGCACAAGAAATGCAGTGGGATTATGCACTTGACAAAAGACCTTCATTACAGATGTACACGGTGCCAGGAAACTGCACGCCCCTTGGATGCCAGATCACAGAGGGCAGTTCCAGTTGGACCTGACAATCTGGAGGTGGTAGCTCCCTTTTGCTACCTAGGAGACATGTCTCCAGCAAAATGACAGGGCAAAGATCAGATAGATCTGCAATGTCAAGCTGCAAGACATTGTCACACCAGATCCAATGAGCTACTTGCCCAGTTTGGTATTGAGAAGCTGACGTTATTCTCAAGTAAAAAAGGCTCCGCTGGCATGGACATGTGAAACGCTCCTATGGTACAATCAAGACCTCCTTGACCTACAGGCTGATGGAAAGCGTAGGCCTGGGAGGCCAAAGATGACATGGAAGCAGCAAAGAAAAGAGGGATTACAGTGGAAGCTCTCGGCTATCTACCCTCATAACAGACATATTTGTAGGTCTGGTGTGTCATGCATACGGCAAGCCAGCTACCATGAAGGGGGCCCATGATGTGGCTGTTGCCCATGTACCTACACGTTAATCAAAAATCAGACAATTATGATGCTGCTGCTTCACGTCAACGATCGATCACAGACATGACAGAAATAACTGGACTTTTAAGCGTATGTGTAACTGATACACCCTAGAGAATAACATAACTGATATACTTTTTTTTATCGTTTAGATGATCTAACTGGTTTTGCAGTGTCAGTAAAATCGATGCTTGTCATGTATCACTTCTAAGCATTTGTTTACCTGTGTTTCAATGATGTTTCCGGTTTGCAGCGTCCCGTGAAAATCTCTAGAATATGACAGTTGATGCACAGTTCGGAGAAATTCCGGAACACACCGAATGATGCATACTAATCTACGGTACTTCCGGTATCCATATCTCCACCGCGTCCAACCGTAATGCCGGATAACCATTCGTAACGCCGGATTTTCGGTCAAATAACGCCGGATTACGGCAGTTTTCGTAGGATTCGCCGCCATTTGAAGATCCCGCATTTGACGTGGGTAGACAAAAACATTAATATTAAATATTAGGATAGGTTCTTCTTACTGCCAAATCTTCAATTAATACTTTGCCGAAATTGTCAAACACTCAATGAGAAAATCGTTGTGAAGGTTCGGCCATACTATGAAAACAGCATTCTTACCAGAGGAGTTCGTACTTGTTACATTTTCTTAATAATCCTGATCAACTTGTAGATAAAAATGCATTTGAAATGACCTTGTACAATAAACTGGCCGTTAGTTAGATTTTTTTTTTTACCGACGAACCAAAGACAGAGGCATCATCCATGAAATTCAATGTAACGCCGGATAAAACAATTGGCCAGTATTCTCGCAGACAAATACACTTGTAAAGGTAAAACTTTAAGTACACAGCCCAATAGCAATTAATCAACACAGTGACTATAAATTGTCTTAGTTTTAGTATATTGAGAATCTGAATGTATCTTCAACATACATGACCAAGCACCTCCGTACACTTCAAAAAGTATTTAGATCTATGAACTTTTATCCACAGCTTTTATCCAGTATTCTCGCAGACAAACATACTTGACAGTATTAATTCAAAAAGATGTAACAATTATATTGTGCAAAGAAGAGGTAAAACCGAGAGTATTTTCTAATCCGTAGTGTGTTGTTTTTGTTTCCAAAGACAATCTTGTATGTGCACGGATGTGGCTAATGTGTTAAACGCCCGATTCGACTGTACATAGCATTTGTATATTAAAGTCGCTATCGTGGCAGGATGCAGTTGCAGCCATAACAGTTCTTCTGAGTTTGTTTTTACTAGAATAAGTCAAGTAATCGTCTAAATATGGTTAGTTAAACATTTCATTATTTCTGTATTTAAAGTCCCTGAATATAACTTAACATAACATGACTACCTGATATATCCACATCCTTATATAACCTCAAGCCTCGCGTCCGTTTTTGCTCAGGTAATACGGTAACGGTTTCGAAGTGCTATAACACAGTTGTTGTGTGGGCGATGTGCACGCAGTATATGTTTTTGTTTATGGATGACAAGCTTTGATGGTGACAAATAATGTACAAAAGTAAGTTCTACTAGACAAAGGAAGTAATCTAAAATCTCAACGAAATTTATCTGTCAAAATCTTTGCAGCACATTTTTGACTAAAGGACTAATAAATATGACTTAACAAATATTTGCAGGAGGGTAGTTCATAGCATGGTAATGCACATAAATTGATTGTGTTGGGGTTTAACGACACGTCAACCCTTGTGGGTCATTTTGTTTCGTCTCCCAGAGACTGGGAGAAAAGAGAAAATAGATAGTTGAGGAAATGAAAGAGAGGGATAGGGAAGAAAGAGGAACAGGAATGAAAGTGAAGAAATGGAAGAACTAGAAACATTCCCCCTCTACCCTTACTTGCTACAATAGCAGGCCTTGACCAACTTTAATCCAACATCAGTTTGACGCCCCGGTGACAGAAGATGTACGACCTCGGAGGGGCGGGGCGGGGCGGGGGGGGGGGGGTAACTTCCTATATATGGCATAGTACGGATGTGCGTGCCGAATAGCCCCCTTTTTCAGCGCTGCCAGGTATATGATTGGCCCCCTTTTTTTCAACAAAAAGTATATGAATGGCCCGATTTTTCTGGATTCCTATGTGAAAGGCCCTATTTTTCTGACATCCTGGTATATGCACATATTTTTCGCTCGGAGATTTTTCGAGGCTGCTTATCCTCTTGATATTACATGAATTGACTGTGATATTTGTGCAATAACAAGCAAAAAATGGGTACAAAAAATCAAAGGGCAGTATATGAATAGGTCAACATTTTGGATGATCAAGTATATGAATGGGTCCGTTTTTTTTGAAGGCCAGGTATATGAATGGGGTAGGTTTTGAAATACTGGCTCGCACACCCCACACCCGTACCCCTAAGTTACACCCCCCCCCCCCCCCCCGAGTGTACGACACTTTCGCTACACCCGACCACATCTAATTTTCAAAAGATGCGGTATGGAGAGTTGATCGGTTGCTGAGCACTCTGGGTAAAATTTTCAACAGATGATATTGAAATGATTTTTTTTTTATTATTTTAGAAAAAAAGGTTTTGACATCGTCTCGATTGAAGACAACTTGTATGAAATGTCATAGCTGTTTTCTGGGGAATAATAATAATAAACATCATCAGTTTGTCGTCTGCTGAATTAGCCTAGCCACAGAAACCTCCATGTCCGGTTGATCCGGCTCGTAACTGGATAGACTCCAGTTCTTTTTGAAGTCCTCAAACCAACAGAAAGTCAGGCGTGTCAAACAACATAGGCTTTATCTTAAGTTTGTGAGCGATTCGCCGGAGTTAACACAGCGACAAAATGCACAAAAAAAAACAAAACAACCAGATCGTGCAACCGTTGGTACGTCATCGCAAAGTCCCCCGCACCCTCCCCCCTCCCCATCAACTTTCATCACTAGGCAGAGAGAAGTGAAAAATAATGTTGCTCTCGTACACTCTTACCACGCTAGGAAGGCGTTTTGCATGTCGTATTTCATTAATTTAGGCAAAATTCTCTAAAAATATAGTTTTTAGTAGTAAAACATATTTTAACAATCAATACTTAACCTATAGATAATATGCTATATTCTTTTCTGCTCATACCTTCCACAGAAAAAAAAAAACGACAGAAACGTCCCATAGAGTCAATCCAAAAGTCCCTCAGGCAATCACCTGTTTGACGTCACTCCCGCTCTTTCGATCACGTGTCAGTTTCTTTGCTGTAAATCCCTAAAGGGATAGAGCTGAGCGGGGATAGAGAGGAGGGATTATCTTATCTATAGGTTAAGTATTGATTGTTAAAATATGTTTTACTTTTAAAAACTTTATTTTAACTGCACAATACATTAACCTATAGATAATGTGCTAGAATTCGCAGATAAGGTGGGAAGGAGCTCCCAATTCTAACACAAATTCAAGAAAATCCTTCTTCTTTTGGATCAAGGCTCAGGAAACTCCTGGAACAAGCCTAGTCTTGGTAAAATTCCTAGAATAAGCTTATTTCAACATTATATATATATATATATATATATATATATATATATATATATTACCTTAATATATGCACTGTAGTGTTTTGGAGGCTGTAAATCTTCTAGGTATCCAAGGCACTCTTGACTTGACCCCCACCACTTTTTGGGCCGCCACAATTGGTCCCAAATCTTGTACAGTAGCGATTACGTTTTTCTTGTCCGTTTATGCGTTTGGGGTGCGTTTTAAAATCGTGGCATAACGTTTGCGTTTCGACAACGTTTCTAGCGTTTCATATCGTTTCGGCCAATCAAATTACAGAGCAAAGCGTTTCACTCAAACGCTTAATTTGCATATGCGCACTGAGGAGATACAAACGTTTTCTCGAAACGCTTTTCACCGTTTCGGTCAATCAGCTTGCCTTATCGAAACGCTTTTTCCGTTTCGGCCAATCATTTGACCGTTTCGCACCGTTTGTATGTTAGACCAATCGAATCATAAATACCTGTTGGACCGTATTAAACCGTGTTTATTACAACTAAAGTACTCTGTATCTACGTATTAAAATTATATTTATTTTATTTTATTTTATTTATTTATATTTTCTTTATAAAATATATTTTGGTATTTTCGAAAGAATTAACATGATTAATTATTATACTTTGTGAAGCCTATTATTTTTACACTGCAATCATGACAATCAACGTCTTTTGACAATTAAATGTTTTAGCACATAGTACTCGGTATAAAATATTTAGCAGATGACATTTTGAAGTTTATATATATTTCCTGAAAACAGATTTTGGCATTTCATACAAATTGCCTGCAAATGATTTGACAATATCAGAATGCCTTAACCAAGAAAATATTAATTTATTTTATTTATCTTACTTTTATATTATATTTTATTTTTTATTTTTTTTTATTTTTTATTTATTATTATTATTATTTTTTTATTATTATTATTGCATAATTTTAGATGTATGTAAATGGCTACGATTTGTCATTTAAATCGGCAGACTTTTCTCACTTATTTTGTTTTTAAGGTGTGCGGTAAAAATGCCAGAGCTGAAAATGCCATATGCAAAAATGTTAGAGGAAAAATGCAACAAGTAAAAATGCCAGAGGCTACCTGGTAAAATGTCATAGGAAATAATCCCATAAGTAAAAATGCCAGAGATAAAACTTATACAAGTTAAGTTCTTAATTTGTCTTCCATGTAGCACAATTTGACAGCATCATGGGAAAAGGTGAAAAGATGCAACAAGAGTATATATGTCCAAATAGACTCCCCCACACTCTATATTGGAAGAGTCTAATTCAATGTTAGGCATGTCAGGTTATGTGATTTAGATAATCCTAGCGAAAAATGACTGAACTGTGCAAACAATGGCTACCCTGATCAAATGCCGCATTTTGCAGTGTCTGATCTGGATCTGCACTGTTTTCCAATAGCCTGTTTTGGGTCTCCAAATTAAAGTGAGTTAAACTCTTTTCACATTAAAAAAATATATAATAATAATATCATCTGCTTATATCTAAACAAAGCAGGTTAAATGTTAACCTTTACCACTCTGTTTATTCAGCAGACAACAAAGTGATGACATTTTCTTCGTTTTTCCAGAAAACAGGATTTGACATTTCATGCCAGTTTTCTCTATTCAAGACAATTTGCATGAAATGTACAGAATGTTCAGTTGATGACATTTTGAAGTATTTTTCTTATGTTATCCTGAAAACAGGTGTCGGCTTTTCATACATATTATCTCCACATGACTTCACTTTCCCTGCAAATTGTCTTCAGTGGAGATTTGCGTGAAATGTCAAACCTGTTTTACGGGAGAAAATAAGAAAAGAGGTAATGAATTTGCCATCTGCTGAGTTAGCCCAGAGAGTGATAAAGGTTCAACTGGACAATGAATCATTGACATAATCCATTCTGTTGGTGATATGTGTAGACCACGATCAGACTGCGCGGAAATGCCGGTTCACCTTGGTCTAAGCTGTTCTCAAATACCAAAAGGTCGTTTCTTATTTCTATTCCAAGGGACTAATATATATTCAACCAGTGCCGACCAAACCAGATCACCTTGCGCAGCAGGATCAAGATCAAAGATTTTCAACACCAGTCTGAACTACGTCGAACCTGTGAATTGCCATTATTGTTTTGAGTAATATTTCTCCCCCCCCCCCCCCCTCCCCCTCACGTCCCTCCCCTCACGCCCCCACCTTTTTTTAAAATAAAATGTACACTGTCGTTTAGACAAATTGTGCTGGAACAGATGATCTGCTTTACTGAAATTTATTGTTAGAATTATGTGTCACCAATACTAATCCTTTCATTAGATCCTTATCCAGTGAAAACGTCCCTCTGAGCATAGGTGTTACTCAGATTAAAGTGAGTGGATCAGTCTAGTGCATAATGGTGTCTACTCAGTTCACTGATCAGGTCATTAGTATAAAATACTGTAATACATGAATCGCTCAGTATCCATCTAATACACAGACTGATCAGATTTGTAAAATATAAATAGGTCCATTTTTACTTGTTTGGGCCATTATTTTTCGAATACGATGCACTGTGCACATCATGGCAATTATGTGGACAGTCGGCAAATATCTTGCTGGAGGGCTTTCATGAAAGTATATTCTCACTATGAAAACATTTTTGGCATGTATATGCAAAGCTGTTAACCTTAAGAACGCTATATTTTAATATTAGAAGACGAAGATCAAATGTATGGACGAGCAGCAATGACCCAGAGCAGAGTGCGCGGATGCACATTCTAATCTAGTATTTTGCATATTGCAACCTATACTTAAATATTAGAAGACGATGCACTGGAGAAACAGCAGATCCTTTCGAGTAATAATGATAATAAAAATGTACAGACGAACTGCAACGAACCAGATCAAAATGAACGGATGAACATACTAATCAATGTTGCATTTATAGCACATTGTAGTCTGGATACTCCTAAAAGGGTAATTGGCAAACAGTGGAGACCCAGATCAGATGCCGCAGAACGTGACGTCTGATCAGGGTATCCACTATTTGCAAATAGTTCAACCATTTGTTTCTCTACATAACACAGTCTGGCATACCTAAAATCGAAATTAGAATCTTCCAGTATATAGGGTGGGTGAGTTCATTCAGTAACAATAGATTCAATATTAGAAGATAATGTGCAAGACTATTGGCAAATCGTATCGAATAAGACAATGTACAGATGAGCAGCTACGAAGCAAATCAGAGTGCGCGGATGCCCTATATTTATCACATATTTTCATGTATTCCTCTTTTTTAATATTGGTAAAATTACTTTGCATCTACATGTATTCGGTAGTTTAAAATGAAAATGACTTTCCCCCAACAATACTGATTCCTTCTGTCCTGAACAAGATATGCCAATCTCAGTGCAGAATAGTTCTGATAGCCCCTCTTTGGCCACAACAAGCTTAGTTCTCAGAGGTCCTACAACTACTTGTCTCAGCTCCAGTTCGTCTTCCTCTTGTTCCAAACCTATTAAGTCAAGGAAAGCTCCAGCATCAAAACCTTCCAGCTCTCAACCTTCACGCATGGGAGTTATCAAACAATCAATTAGAGATAAAAAAAAATTTTCGAAAAATATTGCGGATTTTGTCTCCAGATCAAGACGAACATCAACTCAGAAAGTATATGACGCCAAATGGGTCGTTTATAACCGTTGGTGTCATAGAAGGAAGGTTAATCCGGTCTTGGCCCCTCTTACTGTGATAGCCAATTTCCTAATTTACCTTTTCTCTGAGAAAAGTATCAAATTAGTACTATTAAGGGATATAGGTCTATGATTTCTAATACTCTCAAATTTAAGACTGGTAATAGAATCGGACCTAACCCTGTCTTGTCGGAATTAATAAGATCTTTTGAATTGCAACGCCCTATACAAAGATATCTTACTCCAAAATGGGATTTATCTTGGGTCTTAATCTGTCAACAGAAAGCCCCATATAAACCTTTAAATAAGGCCTCTAAACTTCAGGTAACGCTTAAGACAGCTTTTCGTCTAGCCCTAGCTACTGCCAAGTGTAGCGAAATTCATGCCGTGGCAATGGATTCAGAGCACTTAAGATTTAATCAATCTGATGGATCTGTATCTCTCATGGTCCAACCTGGGTTTCTGGCTAAGAATCAACTTCCATCCATTTGCCCAGATCCTATTGTGATCCCTAATTTAGCCCGTATATCTAATAGGGAACACCCGGATAGACTTTTATGCCCGGTTAGAGCCTTAAAATTCTATCTTAAAATGACTAAATCTTACCGGCAAAATAGAACTAGACTATTTCTACCTATAAAAGGCAAACAAGATATTTCTAAATCCGCTGTCTCGAGATGGATATCTTATACTATTAAGCTTGCCTACAGGAAACTCACCCGTAAGGACTTTCCTTTCTTAAAGATTAAAGCCCATGAAGTTAGGGCTGTATCTTCCTCTTGGGCCTTTTTCGATAGAATTCTGCTCAGTGAGATTCTTAAAGCAGCAGTATGGAATCAATCCTCTACTTTTGCTAAGTTCTATCTAAGGGATATGTCTCAGCAACTACATAATCTACAGTGGTGACAGCGTTTTTCATGTCCACGGAAACGCATGCAAAACGCTTTTTAACGGTTTGGAAACGCAGCGTTTCGACCACGTTTAAACGATCGTTTACAGTTTGAGCCAATCAGATCATCGTTTCTGAAACGTTTCAAGCGTTTCAAATATTAACCAATCACATTAGCGTTCGGAAAACGCTGTCATGGAAACCATGTCTGGTTTCAAACGTTTTAGCGTTTGCAGAGTTAGCCAATCAAAATCCCGCGGACTCAATTTATTTTACATCTTTTTTTTTTTTTTCTTTTTTTTCCAATTTCACTTAATTATAATTGTTATAAAAATAATAAAAATAATAGTCAAATAATTTTATGGAGACGAGTATCTGATGCAATAAACAGGAAATGTGTTTTGACGGACAGTGATAGTGGCCGGACTCTGTAGCTCAGTCGGATGCGCTTCAGACTGGTGATCAGGAGTCGCGGGTTCGATGCTTGCCGGTGCAGTCAGGTAATAGTTGTTTGTTGCACACTATTTTCTCACCTGAGACAAACACTGGGTACATAAATATTTCGATTATGAATTACATCAAGTGGTATTAAAGCTACTTGTCCATGATTATATTGTATGCAATGATTAGACTCACATTAATGAATGTAATATTTGTAATAATAATAATAATAATAACGATTACTAAACATATATTTTCAAGTCACGGTTTTGCAGATTAACATTTCACTGTATCCGCGTAGCCAAAATCGTAGACATGGCAGTAGCATGGCTTCTAACAGTCTCGAAAATGCTTGTACAGACACTGTCTGCTGATGCAGCAGAGGAAAAAAGGTCCGCGTGCAAATTGATCGCTACAAGTTTGTGGGCTCTTTTTTCCCATATCTCCAAGTTCCTCATTGGAATGGAGCATTTACCCTTGTTGGAAAGATCCAACAGGGAAGCCTCTGATTCCAACGGAGGAATGTTGTCTGTTGGAAATAACTGACTGTGACTCTTGTAGTATTTAATCTGAGTTAAATACGAGACTAAATTTTGAGGGCATACCCAGTCTTTGCCACAATTCTCCGAGTTTATTTTGTCTTGGAGAAATCTGGCCGTATTCTCAATTAATTTTGACTGTGGTAACATCATGAATGGAGTCGACTCTGACTCCATTAATTGCTCAATACCAGATAAGGACTATGCCGGAGTATGCTCCTAGGTTTGCCTTGGGCATAGCTCCGGCGGTAGAAGCCTAAAGACCTCATTAATTGCCCTGTCAAACGACCAGGTCTCCATCTCATTGTCAGAACCCGAATCCCTTGAAGGCCGAGGAATGACCTGTTCAGGTGTCATTGTCTGGATATTAGCTACTTGCTCAGGCTGTAGAACTTGTGGGTTCTGTACAGCCTGTGGACTGTATCTATTTCTCTAGTATCTGCCATAGTCACGTACCTGACTATGAGATACTGAAGAAGTGGAAGAAGGAGATGTATATCTCCTTTTTCTCTTTTTACGGGAAAGTTTAGATCTTCTAGACTTTCTCTTGCGAGAGTCTGAAGATGAATAAGTTGAAGAGGAGGATGTAGAGGCCGATCTCCGTCTCCTCTTCTTGTATCTATGTTTTTTTCTAGACTGATCCCTCCTGGATCTTCGACCAGAGAGGGAAGTCCGATTTTGTCTGTAATTGTCATTATTGTTGTCCGACCTCCAGCTGTTGCTTGGCGGTTCAATTACAACACTGGGGTCAGACATGTTACTAAAGTCCGGTTCCAGGGGAAGTAGGACTCTAGATGTACCAGGTTGTTTGCTAGTGAACTCAGCATCAAAGGTCTGAGAATCACTAGCAATATTCTGATGCCCGGTGACGGTTGGTCGGTGACCTGGTGTGCCCGGTGCCTGGTGATTCTTGAATATCCATTGGATTTGCCTATCTGATTCCAATGACTGGTGCCTGGATAGTCGGTGTCTGGTGATTGGCAGGCTAGAAGTCTCTTCCTCGCCCATTTGCCTGATGGTTGGTGAATACCTGGTGGCTAGTGCCTGGTGACCAGATATGCCCGATGCCTGGTTACCAGGTATACCTGGTGGCTGGTGACCAGGTATACCTGGTCGGCTAAATGTGTCTTCTTGTCCATTGGGCGATTGGCCGTTGCCTAGTGGGTCGGTCGTGGGATGCCCGGTGACAGTTTCCCGGTTGCCGGTGGCCAGTGGACTTGTACTCCCTTGGGTACCCAGGGAGTTGCCACCAATATGGGTCTTAACCCGGCCAGTAACGCCATGTGGGGCAGTGCTCCCATGTTTCTTTTTCCTCTCGTCTGAAGAAACAGACTGATTCTTTCTGGTAGACATATCTTTCTCTTTGGATAAGTAAGATCTTCTATTCTCCGCAAGATCCCAGACTGAATTGGACCAGCTGCTACATGTGGAACAAGTAGATTCCCTAAAACATTGAGAACAATTAATACATTTCTTATGATTATCCCAATGTGATTTTAAATGACCACAATCACTGCGTTGAATAGTCATGAAAGTCGTGAAAACTCATTACGACGAATGATTGAAGAATAACTTCAAGAAATCAGCGGAAGGGAGAGAATGACCTAAGAAAATATTTCATGATCAATCTCCACAAAAGAATGTTGCCAACCTCGGTGGGGGTCGAACCTGCGACCTCCTGGTCTCCAGTCGGACACGCATCCAACTAAGCCACCGAGGCTGGCCGGTCTGAGCAAACAGTACAGACCTAGATCTACATGACTTGCTATTCTATCAGTACTTTTAGTTAGATATATAAACGTGTAGTCAAACAGATTTGGTAAACCTCTATGTAAATTATGGTGCTGTGAAAGACCTGGATTTTAAACATTTTTAATGACCATAATTTTGGAGGAAAAAAAAAACCTCAATAATTCAATTTACTAAGATATTCTTTTGAACTGACATTTGAAACAAATATCCTGATAGTTTCAGTGCAGTGACTCTTATAATTAGTGAGGTAGCCCATAAAATATCTCTATTCAGGTTCTCACTAAGGGACCTTTTCGTTTGTCACATACTCTATCCATTTTAAAGTATTGTGATCTCTTAAGTCAAAGGTCAAGAAATATCTCTTCTGGAAAATTATGTAATTTCTACAAAGTGCCCATGTTTCAGTTTTCATATGTGCAATTCTGTATGTATTCTGCAATTTACTGACATATTTTGGTAATTTTTAATATTTCATTAAAGTCAGTTTTATTGAAAAATGTTTGCGTTAACTTTTTTCTGTTATATACGGAAGAGTCTATTACCAAATACGGTCAAAAAAGGTATGAGAAAAGTCCAGGCAGTGCTACAATCAGAAGCCGCAGCCTTTCTCAGACACCAAGAGGTAGAAGAAACAGACAAAACCAAACAAGTGCAAATCGAACAAATGTACAAAAAGCATTAAGATAAGCTCTCTTTTTCCCAAGCGAGGTAATCGCAATGCTAAAGGACTGAAAAACACAAGAACAAAATAACAAAAGGCAAGACTTAAAACAAATCACCTCGCTGGATTAAACCATAAAGCAACAGAGCAAAACTAACACTGGGACCAACGCCTTAGAACAGTCAGCAGAATAAACCACCGGGACTGGGAGGGGGGTGGGGGAGGGAGTGGTGGGGGGGGGGGGGGGGGGGTGCAGAAGTTAAACACTTTCACAGCTGACTAACTTCACCCTGGGTCCCTATGTCACACAACTAGTCAAACAGAAAACAAAATGGGCGGCTGTTGAAGATGACCCAAATGCAGCCTTTCTCAGACACCAAGAGGTAGAGAAGAAACAGACAAAACCAAACAAGCGCAAATCGAACAAACGTACAAAAAGCACTAAGATGAGCTCTCTCTCCTCCAAGCGAGGTAATCACAATGCTAATAGGATTGAAAAACACAAGAACAAAATAACAGAAGGCAAGACTGAAAACAAATCGCCTCACTGGAATAAACCACAAAGCAACAGAGTAAGACTAACACCGGGACAACCGCCTTAGAACGGTTAGTAGAATAAACCACGGGGACGGGGTGGGGGGAGGGGTGGAAGTTAAAACACTTTTACAGCCGACTAACTTCACCCTGGATCCCGATGCCACACAACTAGTTCAACAGAAAGCAAAATGGGCAGCTGTTGAAGATAACCCAAATGCTAGCATCACAACACAACTAGTAAAACAGAAAGGAAAGTGGGCAGTATTGAAGACGGTGACCCCAATGCTAGCATCACAACACATGTAGTTAAATAAAAACGATAAACTATAATACTTATCGTGTCGCGGGCCCCGCCATTATCGTGTCGCGGGCAGATAACTGTCAAACATTGACGAAATTTGCCCATTACCAATCTGAAACCAGATCTCCTTCATATTAATGCGCGTACCAAGTTTGGTTAAAATCCCTTGACGTTTACTCAAGTTATCATCCAGAAACGAAAATATGGGCGTGTCTCGGGCAGATAACCCTATCAAAATTTGATGAAATTTGCCCATTAGCAATCCCAAACCAGATCTCCACAATATCAATGCACATACCAAATTTGGTGAAAATCCATTGATGTTTACTCAAGTTATCATTCGGAAACGAAAAACGGACGGACGGACGGATGTTAGACTGACGGACGGACAGACACGGACGTCCAACATGAAACCATAATACCCCGCCACTATATAGTGGTTTAAAAAGAGAAAAAAAAACAAAAAAACAAAGCAGAAAGCAATACGGGAATCACAAAGCTACAATGAGCTACAAATAGTAAGAACAAAAACTGTCAGTAGAATAAACTACCGAGGGATTTAAAGCACTTTTACAGCCAGCCAACTTCACCATGGGTCCCGATACAACTCTTTAATACAGAAAAAAAACAAAAACAAAAAAAAAAATCGGTTCGCATAAAGGCTCTCAAATCAGTGAGTGCAGTCCCAACTCAGTCAAGCAGGTAGTGTGGAATCTAACTGATTGTGTCATAGCCTTAAAATTGTTTTTAATGAGGTAAAATTTATTCATATTTTTTTTTGCTCACTCATTATAGCAAACAAGAGTTAGATTTATTTGTTGATAAGTTTGCTACTCCAGATTTCTGACTTATCCTGCTAATCAAGTCAGTGGTGTCGGTCTTCATTAAATACATTACGTTTGATGAGCGAAGTAAAATAGAATTACGTATCCAGCATGTAAGAAGCGGCAATATGTCGACCTGGCCTAAAATCCAAACTTCAATCCTGGGCATCTAGACAAAATAATTTGAGACTGTTTTACTGAGTACAGCATTTCCAGCATTACTACAAAAGTGATGTCAGAAGTGGAATTAATTTTACACGGATTTCTGTGTTTAATACATAGCTGGTGAAAGAAACAGCCTGTGCTAGTCAGACTTTAATTTTAAGCGCTGTTTTACCAGTGAACGTCAAAAAAGATTGCCTTTGGAAACAAAGAACACACTTCAGATTAAAAATGGAAGTCTTGGTTTTAATGAGACTCTACATAAGCAGTAATAAAGTTTGCAACACTGCTTACGCCCTCTAGCGTATACATGAGCAGAAGTCCATTTTAAACTAGAAAAAGTGTCCAAAGGACACGGATGCCCCCGCCAAAATGCCATTCAGAAAAAGGTTACATATGTAATTGTGACAGGTACAGCATGAAGTTATTATTAATATTGATATGGCCCACACACGGTTTACTATATGAAACTTAGTCAAGGGCAGATAATTTATAAACCAAATAAGCAAGAGTTGTCTTCCATCTTCATTACACACTCGCCTAAATGTCATGCATGCACCTGTAAAATTTCATAAATATATTCCATATGGTTTAGGAGTTATGGCCCGGACACGGTTTACTATATGAAACTAAGTCAAGGGCAGATAATTAAAAAACCAAACAAGCAAGAGTTGTCTTCCTTTTCATTACACATCATCTCAATGTCATGTCATGCACCTGTAAAATTTCATAAATATATTCCATATGGTTTAGGAGTTATGGCCCGGACATGGTTTACTATATGGAACTAAGTCAAGGGCAGATAATTAAAAAACCAAATAAGAGTTATCTTCCTTGTTCATGACACATCGTCTCAATGCCAGCAAGAGTTGTCTTCCATCTTCATTACACACTCGCCTAAATGTCATGCATGCACCTGTAAAATTTCATAAATATATTCCATACGGTTTAGGAGTTATGGCCCGGACACGGTTTACTATATGAAACTAAGTCAAGGGCAGATAATTAAAAAACCAAACAAGCAAGAGTTGTCTTCCTTTTCATTACACATCGTCTTAATGTCATGTCATGCACCTGTAAAATTTCATAAATATATTCCATACGGTTTAGGAGTTATGGCCCGGACATGGTTTACTATATGGAACTAAGTCAAGGGCAGATAATTAAAAAACCAAATAAGAGTTATCTTCCTTGTTCATGACACATCGTCTCAATGCCAGCAAGAGTTGTCTTCCATCTTCATTACACACTCGCCTAAATGTCATGCATGCACCTGTAAAGTTTCATAAATATATTCCATACGGTTTAGGAGTTACGGCCCGGACAGGTTTTACTATATGGAACTAAGCCAAGGGCAGATAATTCAAAAACCAAACAAGCAAGAGTTGTCTTCCTTGTTCATGACACATCGTCTCAATGTCATGCATGCACCTGTAAAGTTTCATAAATATATTCCATACGGTTAGGAGTTATGGCCCGGACACGAATTGGGACGTACGTACGTACTGGACAGACAGGGTTAACACTTTATGCCCTTCCGCTATTCTTCGAATAGGCGGGGCCATAAAGATACCACAATGGGCCCAGCGATCCCAAAGGAAATGAAATATAATCTGCTCTATGCTCAAGTATAGGAAGACGTTCTACCGCCGCCACACGGCACTAATACCTGCTGCAGTGTAGCAAAATAAACGTCAAAAAAGATTGCATTTGGAAACAAGAGGACCATGATGGTCCTATATCGCTCACCTGAGCAAACAGCTTTGCAAACTTACTGTTGAAGTTTCAGCCAAGTTCACTGCTCTAAGATTTTTGTATAAATTTTATAGCCCTACTCCCGAGCGGCTATGTTTTTTTCATGCATCATGGCTGCTGGAACTGAATCTTGAAAGAAGGTCACCAAAGGAACAATTCTGCCAAGTTATATTGAAAATGGTCCAGTGGTTTCTGACAAAAAGATTTTTGAAGTGTTTTATATACATGTAGCTATATAGGGAAAATAAGCCCCACCCCCTAACGGCCATATTTTTTGACAAATCATGACAGCTTGAATAAACTTGGTAGAGTGCCACCAAAGAAACATTCCTGCAAGTTATACTGAAATCGGTTCAGTGGTTTCTGACAAGAAGATTTCTAAAGTTTTCTATTTAGATATATAGAGAAAATAAGCCCCACTCCTAGCAGCCATGTTTTTTGCAGAATCATGATTGCTTGAACAATCTTGGCACAGGGTCACCAAAGCAACATTCCCGCCAAGTAATATTGAAATCGGTCAGGTGGTTTCTGAAAAGAAGAATTTTAAAATTTTCTATACAGATATATACGGAAAATAAGCCCCGCCCCTTGGCAGCCATGTTTTTTGATGTATCATGATTGGTATAGAGTCACCAAAGCAACATTCCTGCCAAGTTACAATGAACTCGACCCAACGGTTTCTTACGAGAAGATTTTTAAAGTTTTCTATATAGATATATAGGGAAAATATGCCACGCCCCCTAGCGGCCATGTTTCTTGACGAATCATGCCGGCTTGAACAATCTTGGTAGAGGGTCACCAAAGAAACATTCCTGCTAAGTTATATTGAAATTGGTCCATTGGTTTCTGACAAGAAAATTTTTAAACTTTTCTATATAGATATATATAGGGAAAAATAATCCCCACCCCTTAGCGGCCATGTTTTTTGATGAATCATGATAACTTAAACAATCTTGATATAGGGTCAACAAGGAAACATTTCTGTCAAGTTATAATGAAATCGGTCCAGTGGTTTCTGACAAGAAGATTTTGAAAGTTTTCTATTTAGATACATAGGGAAAATAAGCCCCGTCCCCATGGCGGCCATGTTTTTTGACGAATCCAAATGGCTTGAACAATCTTGGTAGAGGATCACCAAAGAAACATTTCTGCAAAATTATATTGAAATCGGTCCATTGGTTTCTGACAAGAAGATTTTTAAAGTTTTCTATATAGATATATAGGAGAAATAAGCCCCACCCCCTGGTGGCCATGTTTTTTGACGAATCCAAATGGCTTGAACAATCTTGGTAGAGGATCATCAAAGGAACATTTCGGCAAAATTATATTGTAATCAGTCAAGTGGTTTCTGACAAGAAGATTTTTAAAGTTTTCTATATAGATATATAGGGAAAATAAGCCCCGCCCCCTGGCGGCCATGTTATTTGACGAATCCAAATGGCTTGAACAATCTTGGTAGAGGATTACCAAAGGAACATTTCTGCAAAATTATATTGAAATCGGTCTAGTGGTTTCTGACAAGAAGATTTTTAAAGTTTTCTATATAGATACATAGGGAAAATAAGCCCCGCCCCCTGGCGGCCATGTTATTTGACGAATCCAAATGGCTTGAACAATCTTGGTAGAGGATCACAAAAGGAACATTTCTGCAAAATTATATTGAAATCGGTCAAGTGGTTTCTGACAAGAACATTTTTAAAGTTTTCTATATAGATATATAGGGAAAATAAGCCCCGCCCCGTGGCGGCCATGTTTTTTGACAAATCCAAATGGCTTGAACAATCTTGGTAGAAGATCATCAAAGAAACATTCCTACAAAATTATACTGAAATCGGTCCAGTGATTTCTGACAAGAAGATTTTTAAAGTTTTCTATATAGATATATTGGGAAAACAAGCCCCGCCCCCTGGCGGCCATGTTTTTTGACGAATCCAAATGGCTTGAACAATCTTGGTAGAGGATCACCAAAGGAACATTTCTGCAAAATTATATTGAAATCGGTCCATTGGATTCTGACAAGAAGATTTTTAAAGTTTTCTATATTGATATATAGGGAAAATAAGCCCCGCACCCTGGCGGCCATGTTTTTTGATGAATCCAAACGGCTTGAACAATCTTGGTAGAGGGTCACCAAAGGAACATTTCTGCAAAATTACATGAAAATAGGTCCAGTGGTTTCTGACAAGAAGATTTTTGAAGTTTTTAGTTAAAAAATCTATTTTTAGCTCCTGTGACCTAGATATGCAAAGGACCGGAACCATTTGAACAACTTTGAAAGAGGACCAACCAAGGATCATTCCTGTGAAGTTTGGTCAAATTCCAATCAGTGGTTTAGGAGGAGATGTTGTTTAAAGATTGTGGACGGACGGACATACGGACGACGACGACTACGTCGGACGGTGAGTGATCACAATACCTCACCTTGAGCCTTCGGCTCAGGTGAGCTAACAAAGAACACACTACAGATTAGAAAATGAGAGTCTCTGTTTTATTCAGATTCTTCATAAGCAGTAATGAAGTTTGCAACACTGCTTACGCCCTCTAGCGTGTACATGAGCGGAACTCCATATTCAAAGATACCACAATGGGCCCAGTGATCCCAGAACCTTTTATTTTTTTTTCAAAACATTAATTGTGCATGTTTTTGTTTTATGCATTCGTGAGCTATTTTGTCATTAGCAAACTCACCTATGTCTTTTCTTCTTATTTATTATGTAGCTTAGCCTAGCCTCGTGGGTTCACAGCATGCAAGACCGGTTGCTGACTCACTAACCATAAACATCTACGAACTAGTCTATGTTATTTATTCTGTGTTGTTTGTCCGTGCGAAATTGCGTCATCAGCAAACCCACTTGTCTATTAGTCTGAATTTTCTCTTTCAAGGCACTTCACTTTTTTATGTAGCTTAGTCTAGTCTCGAGGTCTAACAAGTTCAGAAATGTGTGAGGTTAGTGGAAGATAAATGTGTGAGGTTTATGAGCCTGTGAGCGGTCCGGCATGCCGGAAGTCTCGCACGCTCACTAACCTCACACATATATATGAACCTGTGTTATTTGTTCTGTGTTGTTTATCCGCAGAAAATTACGCCATCGGCAAACCAACTTGTCTATAATATTCTGAATTTTCAATTTCGGGGTACTTACAAATTTTACGTGACTTGTTATCTGTGTTGTGTGCGGTGAGAAACTGCGTCATCGGCAGGCTCACCTGCTTGTCTGTGGGAAATTGTGTCGTTGGCAAACCCACTTGTCTATGATTCAGAATTCTCTATTTTACCACTTAACAATTTTGCTTGATTTGTTGTATGTGGTCTGTGTTTGGTAAGAAACCAGCGAAAATGAATATATGGGACCGAAATGGGCAGACACTAAGCATTTACAACTGTAGCCAATTCTGATAAAATATGGGTCCAATGTAGGCATTTTTGCTCATATAAGACCCGTATGGTTTCCAGATAACTATTTAAATGAATGCTTCGATAACTATTTAAATGAATGCTTATATGTGGGGCCCTGAGATAAAACTTACATAATCCTGGATAATTGACAATTTCAAGATACACAAATGGGGCCCAAATGGCTATTATGTGATACAGATATTGGACCCTTATGGTTCCAATGTTAACCTCCTACTACTATATGGGACCAATATGGGTATGTTATGTAACTGTACAATTAATTAAGCATTATATCAAAAACATGTAATTTTTCTAACAAAAAATGCTAAAAATAATAATAAACTAGAAATGTGTCCACAGTACACGGATGCCCCTGCCTCGACCCCTAGCCCCGCCCAGGGGCATGACCCTGGGGCAAGGGTACCATACATTAAAAGGTCTTGATGTAGGTAAGTGCCATACAAAATTTCAACTTTCTAGCCCAGAAGGTTTTGTTTGTGTTGATGTTTTACGGCCCAGTCAACCCAATGGGGTCATGTCGAGCGCGGTCAGTTTACCTAACCACACATTTCTGGGCAGGCTTAGTCCTCTAAGCGGTTAACCAGTATGGTGCACATTCTTTCGCCAGAAACTGAAAACTGCCCTTCTTGAATCAGCGGAAGGGAGAGAATAACCGTAGAAAATATTTCATGATCAATCTCCACGAAAGAATGTTGCCGACCTCGGCGGGGGTTGAACCCGCGACCTCCTGGTCTCCAGTCGGACGGCGCATCCAACTGAGCCACCGAGGCTGGCTAGCCCAGAAGGTATAAAAGTTATTAGCTGCAAGAGAAACGCGGATGTAAATGTGCACCTAAACTTGCAGGAAAACTTGAACCTAGTTACGAGCGTGACATACGCACACACGCACTTAACATTATGGCGAACGCCAAAGGCAGGTGGGGGCATAAAAATGATATAAAAATGGTTTGTTCAATACAAAATAAAAGTATCTATTAAATTTTATATAAATATTTCCCTGGTGTGGACGTGATTTCATGGTCATATTTATAATTTAACTCGCATGGTCGCAATTACTTTTAAATTGAGGAGTTTCCTTATTCATGGTCATATTTTTAATTTAACTCGCATGGTCGCAATTACTTTTAAATTGAGGAGTTTATATACGTATGATGCCACCATTTCCAACTATGATAAAGGATCGCTATATTTTAAAGCATCTTGATTGTATACATTTGCAATAAGTTACACATGTAGGTCTCTCTCTGTTGGGATCTAAAAAACCAGTACATCATATGGGCTGGAATATGACTGGTATTCATTTGTCCAAAAGCTTTTTTTTCTAAAAGATATATGTTGGAAGATCCATATAGGACTCAAATGTATCCCTGCTGCAAAACCCATATTGGCCCCATATGAGATACTTATATATAGGACCCATTATGAATTTCATATGGGGCCCATATATATGGTTTGCTGGGAAACTGCGACATCGGCAGGCTCACCTATTTGTCCATTATCGACAAAGCCACCTTACTCTGAATTTTCATCTTCTGTTAATTCACGTTTTGCATAATTTGTGTGTATTATAAGGTAATTCATGGTCATAAAGCTTGTTGAACACAACACCACTGTCCAAATCATAGAATCCATGAAATTTTGCTTTGTTTTCACTGGTTACATCCTTGGATAAAGACTGACCAAAATATATTCCTCTTGATTTAGCCACGCTTTTACAGCTGTGTTATTCGCTATTTTCGCCATGTTGTTTTGATAGAGTAATGCGTCATCGGCATCTCTGTCAGTTCATCATAGTTTTGCTGAATACAGCCAGATGATAGCCAGCTGTAGGACAAGTTGCGGATATTTGTCACACTTTTACACCTGTAATACTGCTAATTTTTTACATTTTTGAGCGAGAAGTGCATCCCTGTTAATTTATCATTAATTTTGTTGAATATAGACAAAACACCCAACATATCCTCTCACAAGCAAGACCCACTAATTTGGATCCTTTTTGAGAGCCCAAGCCCAGATAACCATACAGCAGACCTAACTTCACTGGAAAAGCACCCGACCTAATAGCCTATTTGCAGACCAAGATATAAGAGGCTGGATAAACTTGAGGGAAGACAAGCCACACTGGCAATCCTCTGACTGAGCAGTATCTGAGAGGCTACCTTGAGGATTCTCCCCTTGACAGATTCTAGAGGGACGGGCCTAGGCAGTCTGAGAGAGAAAGCACCTTTAGATCAATTACTCCAAGGCAACTTTGGAATATCTAAAGGACTTCGAGATAGGCTATTCCCGAAGGTCTAGTTCAAGCTCAGAGGCTAATAAAATCTTCCGTGTCCTGGGAAATTGACTGCAGACTGGCACCTGTGGCAAGACAGTAAGAATGGGAACAACAGACAAGAATCAATGACCCTACCTTAAGTTTATCCCAAGACCAGGGTGAAGGACGGCTCGATTACAATCGTATCTTACCTGACAACCACATGGAAGAAGTGTCACCACCCCGATATATGAAAGACCTGCATCAACCAGTTTAAGGGGAAGACCTGAATCACAGAGCTCCAGAGCAGGCCCAACTTTACTGAAAAAGGACCCGCCCTAATAGCTCATATCATTTTGCAGACCAAAATATATGAGGCTAGATTAACTTAAGGGAAGACAACAGACTGA
This sequence comes from Anodontia alba, assembly GCA_964016985.1. NCBI lineage: Eukaryota > Metazoa > Mollusca > Bivalvia > Lucinida > Lucinidae > Anodontia > Anodontia alba. The sequence goes on along the minus strand of OZ024832.1, from coordinate 44,373,999 downwards.
TATTCATCTGAGAGGCTGAGGATTCTCCCCTTGATAGACTCCAAAGGGATGGACCTAGGCAGCCGGAGAGAAAAAATGCCTTTAGACCAATTACTAAAAGGCAAGGCTCTTTGGTGTATCTAGAAGACTTCGAGAGAGGGATGAATCCAGGAGACCCCTAGTTCAAGCCCAGATGCTCATAATACAGGGAAAATGACTGCAGACTGGCACCTGTGGTAAGGCAAAAAGAATGGGAACCACAGTCAAGGAGAAGAACCAATGACCCTACCTTTTCATCCCATGACCAGGACTAAGGACGGCTCAATTACAATCCTATCTTACCTGACAACCACATGATAGAAGTGCCACCACCTTGATATATGACAGAAAGGCCTGCATCAACCAGGACAAGGGGCAGACCAGAACCCAAGAGCATGTCCTACTGGAAAAAAACCCCGACATAATAGCCCATACCAAGATGTTGGAGGCTGGATTAACTTAAGGAAGGACAAGCCAGACTGGCATTCCACTGAGTTTGCCCTGAATTTGTGAGGCTACCTCAAGGATTCTCCTCTTGACAGAGGGACGGACCTAGGCAGCCTAGAAAGAAACTGTCGTCAGACCAATAACTCCAAGGCAAGAAACTTTGGCATATCTAAAAGACTTCGAGAGGGACGATTCCCGGAGACCCCTAGTTCAAACCCAGAGCCAAATAAAAACTTCCGTGTCCTGGAAAAATTACTGAAGACTGGCACCTGTGGCAAAGCAGGAAGAATCGGAACCAAAGTCAAGGAGAAGAATCAATGACCCTACCGCAAGTTTATCCCATGACCAGGGCCAAAGACGGCTCGATTACAATCGTTTCTTACCAGACAAACACATGAGAGAAGTGTCACCACCCCGATATAGAGAAAGGCCTACAACACCAAAGATTAGGGGAAGACTCAGGAAAAACGATGGTCCGTGGAGGCTCCAAAGATATTCAAGGGACTATGGACGTGATCGTGTGGTCATTCAAATGATTTTAAAACACATCCCGAAATATTTGATAGAAAACCAGATGCCTTGGAACACTTTCTTATGCATCTCAGGCTTATGTCCAAGAGATGAGGGTGGTCGGAGAGATATTTCAGAGACCAGTACATGTTTGTCTTGCGAGAAGCTCTGTTTTTGCCTCCAATCTTTCACTCATCACAGCTGAGGATACTAAAATACATTTGCAGGCCACAGGACAATGCTTTGGACGGTGCCTGTTAGCCGAGACTCACAGAGCAAACCTTTACAATCTAAACAACAAATGAAGGGAAGTCTCCAACAATACAGTGCTAGAGTTAGCAGCCTTATGTCCAGAGCCTACCCAGGGATGCAGGGAACAGCTGTATTCGATAATCTACCCATAGAGCATCGGCCCAGAGGAATACCTGACCAGAAAATGCCTACAAAATCTTTATAAAAAACTAAGGATCTATCAGATGCACTGGACATGATCATCTAGCATGAGGCATGCTATTGTTCTACCAAGCAGGCAGCAGTAAGCAGGTTTGTTTGTTTGTTTGATCTGGGCTACACGTCACTTTCAACAATCTTTCAGTCATATCGCGACAGTGTCTGGATGTGGCAGGGAGCTCAAAGCTCACTTTTAGAGTGCTGCCCCACTGAAATATCACGGCCAAGACACTTTGACATGATATTCCACCCAGTCACATTATACTGACACTGAGCTGACCATTTGGATTACATTTACAAAATGAGAAAATAATAGTGTTTTAGTAAAAATATCAAAATGTTTCAAAAATTTTGGGAACTGATAAATCGTCGCCTTAATATCATAATGTTCTAACTGGCTTTTTTCTACTTTTGAGAAAAAACGGAATCAAAGTTTTTAAGCCTTGTATCTTTGTTGTAACATACCATATTTCTCTGCAATTTTCACAATTTACTGATCTCAGTATTTTAAAATTGTGTGCGAAGTTTGAAAAAAAAAATACGTTACACACTGGAAAATATCTGGTAGGTGTAAAAAGTACTATTTTAATCTCGTAAGTATACCCATACCATTGCAGAAATAGCCTTATCCTTTTTTTTTCAAAATTATCTTGAAAACTGATGTCTTTGCATACTCTTGATAACTTCTATGTGCATTGACAGCCATCTGAGTTCCCAATATTTTCTGCAATCTTGAGAGCTGTTAGCGCAACAAATTTCACGCGACAATGGCCATTACAGATGCCGGTTAAACTTGCAAATAATTGAACTGGTAAAGCAGTTTCTGATGACAAAGGTTATGGTGGCCATCATGGATGCCGGCTGAACTAGCAAATAGTTTTAATTGATTAAACAGTTTCTCATAAGAAGTTCTTTGAAAGAACAGAAACATTTACGTCTTATGAATCTATGATACACGTATTTCAGTTGGTGCGCCAACCAATCACCACTACCAATAGCCATACATTTTGCAGACTTATTTTTCACTTATCACAACAATATTACTGCCCAATTTAGTCCAAATTGCTTCAGTGTTTTTTTAATAAACGTTAAACCATGTGATTGCATACGAGCATGGATGACAGACGAAGAGCGAGAACCAAAGTTCATCCTGAGCTTTGCTCAAGTGAGCTAAAAGATATACAAAGGTCATAAAACTTATTTTTTGTGGAGAAAAAAGTTAAACATTACAATGAGCAGGCCTCTACCCAGCAGATATCTGCACAATTATGCCCTATTAGAGCATAGGCAAACTGCACCGAGACAAAGTTCCATATAAGGATAGTAATCCTAATGTACAGTCGACTCTTGTTATCTCGAATTCCAAGGGACTCTCTGAAATACTTCGAGATATCCGTACTTCGACATATCAGACTTGCAGAACTGAGGAAAAACTAATTCGATTAGCCACATTAAACAAATATATGTGTAATTGGACTCTTGAAGTTAGAGATATATTGAAAATATTTTGGAAAAGAGGAGAAATTGCTCCTCAGGAGCAATTTCTCCTCTTTTCCACAATATTTTTTACATGTTGTTAGATTTTCATGATTAGGCAGGGACCAGATTTTCCCTTCGAGATAAGCGGTTATTCGAGATAAGCGAGGTCGAGATAGCGAGAGTCAACTGTATATTATTATTGTACTATCATCTTGTCAAAGCGATTCCAGCGAGAAACCACGATATAATTTGGTGTAAAAATATCTATATCTATCACTAAAATTATCTAGTTCTATGCCAGATAGACTGTATAATCTATGCCCTTTGACCCTTCAATATGCACTGTCATTTCAAACATGGATAAAGTTGGTGGATTGGTTTCCCTGATAGCACATCGGCAAATAGTCTCAACTTTGTACAGATTGTTCTAATGTATGTGTCTCGTCTTTGATGATTCATTATAATACATTTCAGTTCACTAGTACTGATCTTGAAGTTTTTTTTATTTCTGGAAAAATTCTTTGAAAATGCCTTCTGCTTCTGACTCTGCATATTCTTTTACAATAAAATCATTACCATTGTGCGCTCCTGCAATCATTGCTGACAAACCTGAAATTAAATGAAAGAAAGTGCAATGTAGGACATTTCTTTGTACCTTAAAAGCAAATGCATATGTTTGCCAATACAATACAGAGCCTTATGCAAAAATCTAACTGCACAAGAAAATCCAGGCTCTTCACACATGTAAACTTCACTGTTTGCCATCTCATTGGGCTTGCTTCACTCTTAGCCATACAGATCGAGATCTTCATTGTATACCGGTTTCACTGTTTGTCATATTAGGATGGTTTCTCTCTTTGAAAAGTTAGTTCATATGTTTCTTTTTCTGTATCGACCCACTGATGAGTCAGGTTATACGGTGTTTAGTGCCCTGTGGCAGCGGTAGAACGTCTCCCTGTACTTCATAATAGTGCAGATTATAGGTTCATTTCCTTTTGGGATCATTGGAGAATGGAGGTTTGCTCATGTATACACTAGAGGGCGTAAACAGTGTTGCAAACCTTATTAATGCATATGAAGAATCACAAACGGAGCCTCCTATTTTCTGTCTGTAATGTGTTCTTTGTTTCCTAAGGCAACCTTTAAGATTTTCATTACATAGCTGACAATGTTTTAAAGTTACAGGCAGATTTGGATGTCCATAAAACCAGGTTTAAAACCCACCCCAAATCCCCTCCCCTAAAAGAGCTTTACTGTTGACTGTTCCAGTGCGTTACTTCTGTTGCGGTACTTCTCTGTTTTTCTGTCTCATCTTTGTTCGTTCTCTTTTCAACAAGTAATCAACATTACGACATTGGAGGGCTGCAGTCCATGATTGTACCGTTATTTGGCTACTCCATATCTTATTTTAATTAAAGCTTGTAATAACGATTACTGGCCTGATTATTTCGGGTAGTCCTGGTATTTCACAAATTTGCTTTGTCCGGTTACTCACAAAAATTGGAGTCCTTATAAAAAAACAAGCATATTAATCGGTTTTGTTCGAATTTCATACTTTAGCTGGAAACTGAATTTGTCTGTATTTTGGTATTATGAATGGTCACACAAATCAAGCTCAACTACTTTACACTCTAATTTTTACACAAACAACAGTATGTACTTTTATCCGGCTGAGGCCTGTAAAGACACAGAATTTTCTTGCCCATTGAAACACATCGTCCGATTTCATAACCTACTCCCAACGACGGCTGTGTTACTTCAGCAACTATATCTGAAAATAAGAAATCAACAATGTACTAGTAACTGTACCATCAAGTGTTTTTATAGAAGTTTCTGTAACAGCAACAAAGAAAAGACATTTCAGACACTGCTTTATAGTTACCGGTACTTACCAACGACTACGGTGAATAAAAAATAGCCATCAGAAGAGACGGGAAATCCATAGACCGAACCGCTACCTCTAAAGGAAGAATTCCAGCCTATAGAAGATTTGCATAGGACTCTGCCAACGCATGGAATCTCTTTATAGTATGCACAATATTAACGTAGGACATGACATAAGGTACATATCCAATTTATCTGTTTGCCTTGCTTAAATAGACGGTTTTGTATCAAATCACATCTGAACATATGGTTACCGCTGAAAAACACAATCCACAGCTGTCAGTAATTCGTGGTTTGAATGTCAAATCTGCTGACAAAAACAATAAGTCATGGAGGTTAAAAATAGTCATGACACACATTTACTTATTTGTGTTATATTGGAGCTTTTACTTTTGAATTAGTTTCAAGCTGCCCCTTGATTTCAGTTGCGTAATTATTTTCTGACAAATTTGATCTTCAATTAAACTGAGTTCCAGATCTCGTCAACCTATAATATTGATACAAAAATAGGTCAAACATATCAGGATTTTTTTTCACAAAATTTCTTCATAACCGAAAGCTGGTAACATTGTGTTATTTGAACATTAAATATGACAGCCCAGATTCAACAAATGTGAAGATACATACAATACTTGATTTCTGATTTATATTCATTTTTTTTTTCATTTCGGTTAGGGCTTTTTCATTCATTATAAACAGCTTGCTTAAAAACACCTTTCGGGTTATTACAACCTGTGAATAAAAACGTTAAACTATAATACCCTGCCATTATCGTGTCGCAGGCAGATAACACTGTCAAACTTTGATGAAATTTGCCCATGAGCAATCCAAAACCAGATCTCCTTCATATCAATGCATGTACCAAGTTTGATTAAAATCCCTTGACTTTTACTCAAGTTATCGTCCGGAAACGAAAAAATGGGCATGTCTCGGGCAGATAACTCTATCAAAATTTGACGAAATTTGCCCATTAGCAATTCCAATCCAGATCTCCACAATATCAATGCACATACCAGGTTTGGTGAAAATCCATTGACATTTACTCAAGTTATCATCCGGAAACGAAAATATGGGTGTGTCTCGGGCAGGTAACTCGGTCAAAATTCGACGAAATTTGTCCATTAGCAATCCCAAACCAGATCTCCACATACCAAATTCGGTTAAAATCCATTGATGTTTACTCAAGTAATCATCCGGAAACGAAAAGCGGATGGACGGACGGACGGACGTACGACGGACGGGCAGACGGACGGACAGACACACGGACGTCCAACGTGAAACCATAATACCCAGCCACTATATAGTGGCGGGGTATAAAAATCAAAGAAGTACTTAAATTGCACCCGATGAAACACCTTTGAAAGTGTGGGATGAAAACCCGTATTACAAATCAAATCCAAGATAGTACAGATTGCTTGTACATCTTTGCTTTTGACAGCGGATCTACTGTGGTCTGATAAGCCAAGTGCCCGACATGGTTTGCTCTACCGACCGTTCTAAGGCGGTGGTCCCAGTGTTAGTCTTACTCTTTGTTGCTTTGTGGTTTATTCTACGAGGCGATTTGTTGTATGTCTTTCCGTGTGTCATTTTGTTCTTGTGTTTTTCAGTCCTTTTAGTATTGCGATTACCTCGCTTGGGGAAGAGAGAGCTAATCTTAGTGCTTTTCGTACGTTTGTTCGGTTTGTGCTTGTTTAGATTTGTCGGTTTCCTCTTCCTCTTGGGGTCTGGGAAGGGCTGCGGTTTGTGATTGGGGCACTCCCTGGACTTTTCTCTTACCTTTTTTTTTTTTTTTTTCTGTATAGGTCAAATTCAGTTTGTTGCTAAATAAAACTATGGAATTGATGAATATGTTAACAAAGATTGAACTAAAATAATGAAAGTCTCTGCTGTTGATGCTATACAAATGCAAGAAATCGCGAATTTAAAAGCGAAAGGATTGTTTGTTCACGGCCCACCTTGATTTATACGTATTTTTCAGATGAAAGGCTCTTGTGACATAGAGGTTCAGAATTGTTTAAATTATTCTGGTCGCGTATTATATGAAATGGACCCTAAGGTGGCCATCTTGAAAGTCTTAAAACCTTATCTATTGCAGAATGGTCAGTCAGATTCAGCTGAAACTTGGTAGGAGGCAGTGGGGCGACATGGAGATTCAAAATTGCTAATACTTCCTGTTACGTTATCCATGATGGCCGCCACAGCAGCCATCTTGAGATCTTCTATTGTTAGCTCACCTTGAGCTTTGCTCCAGGTCAGACTATGCTGTGGGTTGACCACTGTCTGTCACACCATATATCCGGCAGTAACTTTTCGCATTTTTGACATTTCCATCAGAATCCTATCCATTATGGCTGCCATTATCAAAATATTTCAAACCATTAAGAAGTTATGAATTGCCCTAGAATTAGGCTTAGAAATTATTTTAGGGGAGATAACTAGACAAAAAAAAAACTAGAAAAAAACAAACAAACAAAACAACAAGAGGCCCACAGGCCACAGCTCGCTCACCTGAGTGACATAGCCACTGCTGATATGCAGACGTTATGCAACATTTTTCCAATCCTATCATCGCAACTAATGAAAAGATCATTATCTGAGCAGTTCTTGGTTTTGAAGAATATAATTGGGTCTGAGAGTCAATGGAGCGTGATCATTTGAACAAACTATCAATCACATTTCAACAGTAGGATCAATGTGGAATTTGGTGGTTTCTGAAGAATCATGATTTTATACATGTAAACAGCACAGTGGCAGGGAAATATAACAAACATAAACAAGATGGCAGCCATCTTAGATTTCCAATCAGGATGATTTTAGCTACTGTTGATCTACAAGTCACCTCAATACTTCCAATATAAATGTATAGGGCCCATACAAATGCACTGAGAAGCAAATTTGACTTTGCCATGAAAAGGTCAAACGTCAACATAGGACCATCATTTTAGCAACTTTGGTAGATCTCCTGTCCCCCATAATTTGTGCAAAGATTAGGACCCAGGGCTTATTTGGTTCTGGAGAAGAAGATTTTTAAAGGTTTTTACCATATATGTGCATGGCAGCCATTTTGATCAATGGACCCTGCCCATGTTAGCAATCTTTCATCCTCCTGTCCCAAGGAGGCTCCACATGAAATTTGAGCAAAACTGGTCCAGAGGCTTCTGAGGAAAAGTCATTTAAATTAGCAACAGTTTTTCCATACAAATGTATGGGACCCATACAAATGCATACAGAAGCAAACTTGACCTCGCCGTAAAAGGTCAAATGGCAATGTACGACCATCGTTTTAGCAACTTTGGTACATCTCCCGTCCATGATGATTTGTGCAAAGTTTCAGCTAAAAGGCATCCTTGGTTCTGGAGAAGTAGATTTTTAAAGGTTTTAACCATATATGGGCATGGCGGCCATCTTGGTCAATGGATGGCAACTAGTTTAGCAATCTTTCATTCCCCTGCCCCAGGGAGGCTCTAAATAAAATTTGAGCAACATTGGCCCAGGGGCTCTAGAGGAGAAGTCATTTGAAATTCTCAACATTTTTTCAATAAACATGCATAGGGAAGTAAACTTGACCTCTCCGAAAAAGGTCAAATGTCAATGTACGACCATTATTTTAGCAATTTTGGTGCATCTCCCGTCCATGATGATTTGTGCAAAGTTTCAGCTAAAAGTCATCCTCGGTTCTGGAGAAGTAGATTTTTAAAGGTTTTAACCATATATGGACATGGCGGTCATCTTGGTCAATGGACGGCAACCATTTTAGCAATCTTTCATTTCCCTGCCCCAAGGAGGCTCCAAATGAAATTTGAGCAACATTGGCCCAGAGGCTCCAGAGGAGAAGTCGTTTGAAATTCTCAACGTTTTCCCATACAAATGCGTAGGGAAGCAAACTTGACCCCGCCGTAAAAAGGCCAAATGTCAATGTATACGACTATTTTAGCAACTTTGGTAGACCTCGCGTCCGTGATGATTTGTGCTAAGTTTAAGCCATAAGGCATCGTCGGATCTGGAGAAGAAGATTTTTAAAGGTTTTTACCATATATGGGCATGACGGCCAACTTCGTCAATTGACAGCAACCATTTTAGCAATCTTTCATTTCCCTGCCCAAGGAGTCTCCAAATGAAATTTGAGCAACAGTGGCCCAGAGGCTCCAGAGAAGAAGTCGTTTGAAATTCTCAACATTTTTCCCATACAAATGCATAAGGAAGCAAACTTGACCTTGCCATAAAAAAATCAATGTCAATGCACGACGTTTATTTTAGCAATTTTGGTAGACCTCCCCTCCCCGATGATTTATGCATTCAGCCCCAAGGCATCCTCGGTGGCCATCTTGGTCAATAGACCGCGACCATTTTAGCAATTTTTCGTTCCCCCCAATTAAGGAGGCTCCATATGAAATTTGAACAAAATTGGCTCAGGGGCTACAGAGAAGAAGTGGTTTGAAAATGTTAACGGACACACGGACGGACTGACGACGGAAGAAAAGTATTCACAATAGCTCATCCTGAGCAAAGCTCAGGTGAGTTAAAAAAGCAAACAAAGCAAAACAAGTAAGAGTTGTCCCATTTGCATGCAACACTCCTACTTGACCAGATATATTTCCCTACCAAATGTTGTTTTTTTTTTTTTTTTAGATTTGGGTTTTACGGCCCTTTCAAGAATATTTCACTTATATCGAGCCGATCGTTCATCGAAGGTGGGCGAAAACCGGAGAACCCGGAGAAAGACCACCTGACCATCCGTAAGCAGAACTTGGCTTTCCCACATATGACCCGAGCGAGGCTCGAACCACAGCGGTGAGAAACCTAATGGATTAAGAGTCAACTCTCTTATCCACTAGGCTACGGGGGCCCGCTCTACCAAATGTTAAATTATTTCAAACAGTATGAGAGTTATATTCTTCACTGGATTTGTGCTTTATGGAGGATAAGTACATAACGAAGAAAGTGAGCGTTGCCTTTCTTGCACGCGACACGTGTTATGGTCCTCCTCTTTATCCTCAAAATATCTCTACGGGTATCAAAGTTATTGAGTGCAAGAATGCGTCTACAGAATGACGGACGGGCATACTGACGCAGTGCCCGAACCTATCGGCCAGGGGTCGGGGATACAAAGATAAGTAACCTTTATTTGAAAGTCACTGAAAGAATCTATTATTGCATGATTCAATTCACAGACGAAAACGCAACTAAAAACATAACAATATCAGGAAACATGGCGGAATAAAAAAAAATGCATGGTAGATTTATAATGCATCCACACGGCTCATCTTATTTTTCACCTCAGCCTAAATCTTTTTCATATTAAACCATTTTGACCTAAATGGAGATGCTAAAAAATGAAGTTTTCTATGGAAACCACTTTGCCTGTTGGGACATAGTTGTTTCTTTCATGATGAATACAGAAATTCCCATACCGTTACTGTCTATACTGTTACTTTTACGGCCACACCGTTACTCTAGTGTGTAACGATGCAGAAATTTACATGTTTATTTTCTTGAATATGCACTTTGTTCTTAATCCTTGTTTGTTTGTGTTGAGGTTTTACGGCCCAGTCAACACAATGGGGTCATGTCGAGCGCGGTCAGTTTACCTAACCACACGTTTACTGGGCAGGCTTAGTCCTCTAAGCGGTTAACCAGTATTGTGCACATTCTTTCGCCAGAAACTGACAACTGCCCTTCTTGAATCAGTGGAAAGGAATGACCGTAGAAAATATTTCATTATCAATCTCCACAAAAGAATGTTGCCGACCTCGGCGGGGGTTGAACCCGCGACCTCCTGGTCTCCAGTCGGACGGCGCATCCAACTGAGCCACGGAGGACGGCTCTTAATCCTTGGAGAAGTTATAGTTGCTTGGAAGTAAGATGACATAATATGCCGAAGTTATGTTTGATCAAAAGGTTTATCATCAGTGTTTTTGGCATTTAATGCCCTCAGGGCTACCCATCCCGTTTGTAACTGTGTTCATATTATATTTTTGATTTTTTATAAATAATTTTGGTGCCAGCGTAAATTATGTCCGGAAGCCCTTATCCACTGAAACAGAGTAAAAGGGTCTGAGACATATAACATGCCAAAATGCCATCTTGAAGTTATTGTACTTTTACCGTTACGATTGTCAAGTACCGTTATGATTGTCCGTTCCGTTACAAATGAAAATGAATTATTTCAAACAGAACTATTTTCTACTAGCTTTCTTTTCATGATTTAACAGAAGTATACATAATGGCATGTTGACCACAGCAAGTGTGACTTTACAAACACCCCTTTTGATTGTCATAGAGAAACTTTGTCTAAATTTCATATATTTTTTTATAACTGTCCATACCGTTCATGCATTTTATATACTAGAACATGAAGTGTAGAAACATTTCTTTCGATATTTAATAAATATTAGAGTTTCTCCGCATGAGCATTTTATACCTTTTCTGAACAAACACAGCTGGAATGAAGAAAGTCAAAGCTTAGGTCAAGGACTACCCCGTAATGGTTTGGGCATTTTACCGTTACGGGGCACTTCCGGTCGCTATTGAAACCATAGTTTGTATTAGAAACAGTGTCCATTTAAGAAAATTGTACTTCAAATGTCATATTTTCATATTTTACATCGAAAAACTGGAACAAATAATTAAGTTGATTTTGGCAATTGATATATGTCAAAACGTCCTGAACTTTTAATATTCACCCAATTATGATGTGGATGTGCATGTCAGGTTTGGATTAGTATATAGCCTGAATCGAACCATACGATAACGGATAAGTCTTGTATGTTCAAGAAGATATAAAGTTGATTTTGTACCATGAAAAAAAGAAACTATGCAACTGGGTCTCCCATGGTACCAACAAATGGCTGAAGGACATAAAATGACAAATAGAAAACAGATGCAAGTTAAAACAGCACTTCTGCGAAAATGATGAGGAACACCAACAGAGTAACCACGTTGGAACGATCCTCAACAAAATTGCTTGGATGCTTTTGGGTAGGGTTGGGGTCAATTAAAGTGGGTTTTATGGGTGTTAAACCTTCCCTTAATCCTGATACAGTCCCAGCTATTTGTTATTCTACAAAATATCTGACTGTTCATCGATTGTATTTCTTAGTTAAACGAGTACATGTAAAGATTAAACACATGTAATATGTATAATTTGTTTGTGTTGAGGTTTTACGGCCCAGTCAACCCAATGGGGTCATGTCGAGCGCGGTCAGTTTACCTAACCACATGTTTACTGGGCAGGCTTAGTCCTCTAAGCGGTTAACCAGTATTGTGCACATTCTTTTGCCAGAAACTGACAACTGCCCTTCTTGTATCAGCGGAAGGGAGAGAATGACCGTAGAAAATATTTCATGATCAATCTCCAGGAAAGAATGTTGCCGACCTCGGCGGGGGTTGAACCCGCGACCTCCTGGTCTCCAGTCGGACGGCGCATCCAACTGAGCCACCAAGGCCGTAATATGTATAAATTAGATATGTATAACGTAGGTATTCAAGAGTCGAAGTGGGTGAATCATACTGTATATCCACTTGCCCCAGCTGGTAAGCACATGTCCATATTACAGGTATTTATTGCCATTTAGTCTCCCTATATTTCATTAAAGTGTAGAGTATATTGTTTGAATCGCTGAACCCGTTTTGTGTACTTGTGCAAATTGAATTCTGCAATCAAGCAGGACAGCCTTTCCGAGATATGTCTTTTTCCCTGATCTCTTCCTCCTTTCGGAGGAATAGAGCAAGGAAAAAGTCATGTCATGAGACAACGCCATTTGCAATAACCAATACACGAAAAAAAGCACATCAACAGAGACTCCGAGGAAACATCTCTTGGACCTAAACCGGCTCAATCCGATTGAAACGTTGTCCTAATTCTGAAATAGCTTAAATAATTAACATATTTTCTGTCCTCTATCTCAGGGGGAATTCATCATGTGGTCTGAACAAGTAATCATATATGTATCAGGATTAAGACTGCAGATTTGGCTCTTGCAAAACCCCATGCATCCTAAGTCTTGCACCCACCAACTGTTCTATAGACTTGGGGAGATATCATCAAATTATAGATATACCATGATTTCTTTTTTCAGTTCAATTTCAAAGCTTAATACGGAAGGAGCACAGCCAAATACAATGCGTGTTCCAATGTAAATCAAATAAGCAAAAGTGAATAACTAACCAACAGACAAACACAAACACGTAATCAATCAATCAAAGAAACAAACAATACCATCCAAATGGAAGAATATTAAATTAGTCAAAGTTCAGACATGCTTACCGAGACTTTTTTGTAATGATACTGTATCGTGATACTGACAATTAGTACCTATACTTCATAATACCTGCAAAATGCTATAAAAACAGGCTTTTGACGGCGGAGTTAAATGTTTTTTTCTTATTTTTCTCAGAAAAAAAAAAGTTCCGACGTTTCATGCAAAGTGTCTTATGAGAAAAAAGTTGCAAGGAATATCAGAGCCTATTTTCTGTGAAAAAAAAAAAAGAAATAAAATCTTTCAAAGCGTCATCAACTGGATTTTTTGTTACCCAGCATGCTTAGTGTTAACACAATACTCATTTAGTTTGTGACAAATATAGAAAAGAACAACAACAACAACGGTTAAAGCATCACAACTACAGCATTGTATTGGACACTTGATATCAATATAGTGATACATGTACTTATTTTTCTTGTGATACCAAGCTCTGCCCCCGTTTTACAACTGATCCTCTAAAAGCGGTATTTAGCTCTGCCCCCGTTTTACAATTGATCCTCTGAAAGCGGTAATTAGCTCTGCCCCCGTTTTACAATTGATCCTCTGAAAGTGGTATTTAGGTCTGCCCCAGTTTTACAAATGATAATCTGAAAGCGGTATTTAGCTCTGCCCCCGTTTTACAATTGATCCTCTGAAAGCGGTATTTAGCTCTGCCCCCCGTTTTACAATTGATCCTCTGAAAGCGGTATTTAGCTGTCCCCGTTTTACAATTGATCCTCTGAAAGCGCTATTTCTGTTGCGGTTCTTCTTCATTTGCTCGTTCTTTTTTCCTTTACACCGTTGCTTTGTTACATTTGTGTTTTTTTTTTTTGTGAAGCTGTTCGACGCCATAAGAGGGATGTGTACCGTGATTGTGACCTTACCTGGGTATTCCTATAGCCATACTATCTACTAGGGTACAAACCCTCCGAACATGTGGTGTGGTTACTCATGAAAATTCCTCTGCTGAATCAAATTCTACTGAACGCCCACAACTATTTAAGTGGACATTGACATCACGAAAACACACCTATATAATTTGACCCCCTTAAAACCTACTTTTATACAGTAAAACTGGGGTTTACAGGGGTATACGTTATTTTTCTTATTTCTTCGCTAAAACATATATTGTGGGTACTCGTTAGAACCGCCTCAGCGAGGCACAATCACACAATCTATGTTTTGGGCAGAAATACGAAAATTCATAGAATTTTTATCTGAAAACTTTCAGTTTTTTGTTGATGAAATTTTCAATATATTTGAATATGTGTGTTTTCGTAATGATACCAATACTTTTGTTTAAAAATAATTTCCACTGCGCGTATCTAGACTCGTGATAAGGCTTGATTAAGACTATCTGAATACAACTGCCAAGATCATTTTAGGAATAAAAGAAGAAATATTTCGATATGCCTGCTATCGTGTACACTGGAACTAGCTACAGATTAAAGGGGAGATACTTACAGTCAGCCTGAGACAACCAGCCAACATCCTGGTCATGAACAACCTTGTCTGCCCTTGGTGCTAAAAACATGAAAAAAAAAAAAACTTCTACAGTGCATGTGCAACCTAATTCTCAAGGCAATACTGGATTTGCCCTAAGTTTGATATGGTATCTATACATGTAGCAGTGACTTTAATAACCATGATATTGTTTTAACTGCTAAACTTCTTAAACAAGGCGGTCGGTATCATAAAGTTTACAAAACGTATTCTATTTTTCATCGGCAAAACACCGAATGAAATTTTAAAGACAATGATGGCTTGAAAATGTGCATCACCAGCAATTATTGGACTGAGTTTAATGGTGATTTGGTTTATAGATAGGCTAGACGATGGATGTCCTGGCCGCTTTGCTTTTCTTTGGTTTATATCTTGTGTACTGTCTGTGTTGGTTTGTTTGTTCTTCCTCTTGGTGTCACTGGTACATGTAGGCTTCGGTTCCTGACTATCAATATCTGTGGTCAGGACAACTGAGATTTTGTAACCTGTTGTTGGTTTCTTGTGTCCTGGCTTCAGATCACCATTGAGCACTTCGCTTTGTTTCATCACAGTGTTTTGGTTATGTGTTTCACTGCCTGTGATGCTTCAAGGGCGAGGTAGTTGACCCCTATGTGGACCAAGCTTACAGTTGTAATTAAGAGCTGCATAAGCCCTGAAGGAGAGGGTATGCGGTGTTAATACTGGTTCAAGCTCCTACCGCCACCCCCCCCCCCCCCCCCCCCCCCCTCCTTCCTCCTTGTAGTTCTCCTAATGATCGTTCTAAAGTGGTTCTTCTGTTGCAGTTTTTCTTTGTTTGTGCGTCTGTGGTTATAGTTTTGTCGCGTTTGTGATGGCTTGAAAATGTGCATCACCAGCAATTATTGGACTGAGTTTAATGGTGATTTGGTTTATAGATAGGCTAGACGATGGATGTCCTGGCCGCTTTGCTTTTCTTTGGTTTATATCTTGTGTACTGTCTGTGTTGATTTGTTTGTTCTTCCTCTTGGTGTCACTGGTACATGTAGGCTTCGGTTCCTGACTATCAATATCTGTGGTCAGGACAACTGAGATTTTGTAACCTGTTGTTGGTTTCTTGTGTCCTGGCTTCAGATCACCATTGAGCACTTCGCTTTGTTTCATCACAGTGTTTTGGTTATGTGTTTCACTGCCTGTGATGCTTCAAGGGCGAGGTAGTTGACCCCTATGTGGACCAAGCTTACAGTTGTAATTAAGAGCTGCATAAGCCCTGAGGGAGAGGGTATGCGGTGTTAATACTGGTTCAAGCTCCTACCGCCCCCCCCCCCTCCTTCCTCCTTGTAGTTCTCCTAATGATCGTTCTAAAGTGGTTCTTCTGTTGCAGTTTTTCTTTGTTTGTGCATCTGTGGTTATAGTTTTGTCGCGTTTGTGTTGTCCTTATTTCGAAAGCGCAAGATCATAGAAACTCACAAATATTTTTGAAACCTTTGTTTAGGGGCAAAGTTGACCCCTTTGTAAACAATGCAAATTTAGGTGCCATTGCTCATACGAGCGATGGCATCTAAATTTTCATTGTTTAAAGAAAGATATGTCGTAATCTTCATAACGTCTTCATGGTTAGGGGATTAAATTTGGGGAAAACAATCAACTGACTTACTACAGTCTTGTGCTCACCCCTCGATTTGTTACTCATCTCCCCTTCTTGTGGTGCCTTATGAGAGTTATGCTCATGCCTATATTGCATTCTCTGGGTATCTTTTTTTCTGTATTTAGGACTCTTCAAGGATATGGTCTCTACTATTTTTATACTATTTCTGACCATTTATATGAACTCTCAAAGTCTATTTTCGGGGTACACAAAGAAAAAAAATCTTCAAAATGTTGTGTACGGAAGATTTGACCAGCTTGCTAAGCACTGAAGACAGGTCACCTGTTGATGACCATTTGTATGAATATGGCATATTATCTTTGTTCACTAACTGAGCAAGAGCTGTCGAAGGAGAAATTTGCAGTTTACCTTTTTGTTTTTCACCTGGTTGCTTGCACCAAATCAGTTCTGTGAGAACCTCGCCATAACCCTTCAGAAGTTTAATGAGTCTAGTATACACATCAGAATCTTGAGTGCCTCCACGTATACTACCACAAAAATAAATTTTTCTTTCCATCTGAAAATAGTAAGCATGTGCGAATGCAAAGTGCTGTGCTGGGCCTTCTCTTTTATTCTTATTATTATTATTATGTATAAAGGTGCATTTTGCTTTTAATAAGTACTTTGAGTTTTATGAATTACAATTTTTTGGCGCTTCAGGATTTTCTTACATACTGTTTTAATTCTTGAATCTTTGTATGAAAATTTCTGGTTAAAAAAACTACACTAACATTTACTATCAAGTTATCTACTACTTGGGTTAGAAATTAAGTCTGTATATACACACAAATAAATTATACTGTCCTGGGTCCATAGTTCCAAACATCTGCCAAATGCTTTACATACCAAACAAGAACATTTTGACATCTTGTAGAAAGAGATGCAAAGCAATGCAAGGGCAACTAGAGCTGTCAGAGGATCTGACTATAGCCCCGCTACAGTGCCATTAGAGGAGACAGACACAAGTGTGTTGAAATATTTTGATGTTTAGAAACTGGAGAGAAAGATGAGAGGAGTCTGTTACGAAAATTGAAAACCTACCAAGGGACATAACTCCAAGCGTAATGGGCACCTGGCCACTATTCTGTCACTTCACCTTCCTTACCTTGGGAACAAAGTGTGGTATAAGTGGTCATCTAAGACGGACCACAAACATAAAAGTTATTAAGCAAAATGAATTTTAATTTTTATTTTTGGGGGAAATCTACCATAGGACATAACTCCAAGAGTTATGAACCCTTTGCTCCTATTCTGGTAAACACCATACATCCAGTCATTGTCCATGTTTAATGGAACTTTCGCTTTTTAGCTTTCTTTGGTTCTGAGAAATCTGTTACGAAAATTTTCGAGAATGGCAAAATTTGAAAACCTTCAAAGGGACATAACTCAGTAACTTATTAGCCCTTGACCACCGCTCTGCCATCACACCTTCCTTACCTTAGAGACCAAGCGTTGTTTATGTTTCATAGAAGTAGGACCACAAACAGAAAAGTTACTGAGCAAAATGCATTTTAATGTTTTGAAAACCTACCAAGGAACATAACTCCAAGTTCTGGACCCTTGGCCCCTATTTGGGTGTAGAGGATACATTCAGTCATTGTCCACGTTTATACAAACTTTCAGCTTTCCAGCTTTGATACTTCTGGAGAAATCTGTTACGAAAATTTTCAAGAATGGCAAAATCTGAAAACATATCAAGGTCATAACTGGAAGAGTTATGGGCCTTTGACCACCATTCTGCCACAACACCTTCCTTACCTGAGAGACCACGTATGGTATAAGTTTCGTTGAAGTAGGACCACTAACATAAACATTATTCAGCAAAATGCATTTTAAATTTTGAAAACCTACCAAGGGACATATCTCCAAGAGTTATGGGCCCTTGACTACTATTCTGCGACTACACCTTACTTACCTTAGACACTAAGTTTAGTATAAGTTTCATTTAAGTAGGACCACAAACATAAACGTTATTAAGCAAAATTTTTCAGTCACGGAATCACGGAATGACGGGATCAAGGTCACGGAAGGACATGGCAAATGCAGTATAGCCCCACTTTTTCAAGCCGGGCTATAATAATGCATAAATAGAGATTTATTCATTTCTGTCACCTCCTCTGCACATTCAGCTTTTAATGAGGAAACTTTACATGTAAGCATTACAGATTCGTCTGCAAGAAATTCAAGAACAAACAGTACCATACAAAAAGGTCCACGTATGATGTACAATACTGCCACTAGGCCACTAGTTATGACACTGTAAGATACTGCAGTATCACTAGGATAGTAGTGGGGTCATCATAAGGTACTATACTGACACTAAGGTACCTGTATTGATAGCGTGACGGCTTTCATATGGTACAGTAGTATCAGTAAGGTATCAGTGGAACCATTGTAGTGGCACCTGGGCACTAATGGGACCACTGTCAATAGGTATTGTAGCACCACTTGGCTACTATTTGGGATCACAATGGGGTACTTCTGTGCTCGTAGCTACCAACTGGACCACTGTACAGAGCGAGCTACTCTAGTGCCATGAAGGTACCGATGGGATCAAAACGAGGTATTGTGGTGCAACTAGGGTAACAATGGTGCCAACCTGAGTTATTGTATAGTCACTAGGCTACCAGTGGGACCACCTTCAGGTACTGTCAGGTACCTTCAGGTACTGTTACACAGGGGTACCAATGGGAGTGGTAGTGCCACGAGGCTACCTATGAGATAACAATAGGGTACTGAAGTGCCACTTGGGCAATAGTGAGACCAACAAAAGTTACTGTAGAACACTTGAGTACCTGTAGAACTAACAAGAGGTATTGTAATGACTGTAAGGTATCAGTGGGACCACCATGGTGCACTGTAGTGCCAACAGGGTAACAATGGGGTCATGGGGTACTATTGTACTGCCATTAGGATACCAGTGGAGCCAACACTAGAGTACCCTTGTAATCACCATAACATTGTAGTGACACTAGGATACCAAAGGAGCCACAATGCAGTACTGTAGTAACACTATGGTACCAAATGGACAACCCTGAGGTACTGAAGTGACACTTGGCTACCAGTGGGTCCACCATGTGGTACTGCAGTGACACGTGTGATCACCATAAGGTATTATAGTGACACTAGAACACCAGTGGAAAATTGGATCATTTATGGGACAACCATGAGGTACTGACGTGCCACTTGGGTACCAATGGGATTACAGTGAGGTACTATAGTGTCATTTGGGTACCACTGGGCCTATCATGATGTACTATATTGACACAAAGGTACCAACTGGACCAGCATGAAGTTGTGCTGCCAGGAGGTACTGTAGTTCCACTAGCTAGGGTCTCACCGTAAGTACTGTATTGAACTTGGGCACCAGTGGTACCAACATGAGGTACTAACATGCCACAAAGGTAAAAGTGAGACCACCAATAGGTATGGCAGGATTGAAGGGAACCAGTAAGATCACCATGAGGTACGTTTGTGACACTAGAATATTAGAGGAAATTATGTAATGACACTAGGCCGCTAATGGGACCACCATGAAGTACTGAAATGTCACAAGTATATCAGTGGGACTACCATGAGGTGCTGGTACTGTAGGGACAACCATGAAGTACTGAAGTGGGACTAAGGTACCAGAGGGGCCATCATGAGGTTAAGTAGTGCCACTATGGTACAAATGTGACCATTAGGTACTGCAGTGCCAATAGGGTACCAGTGGTTCCACCAGGCGATTCTATAGTGATGGCTCATGTGAGCTTACAAGCCTTACCCACTTTGGGCTTCGGTACTGAAGGGCTGGAGTACGACTGAGTAGGGATATTCTGTTTCACTTTTGGCAAACTAAAAGGAAATTGATGTACATGTACTTTCACGACTGCATATTCATCTTTGAATCTAGTAAGGGTTATTGGGCTACAGACACTACCTTTAAAAGGTATAACATCGACTGATTTTCTTAAATTATGATATGGTAGATTTTTTCCAGCCACTCTTTCAGGCCCTGTCGCCTATTTATGATTTCACCCAAATACTCAAACATATATTTTGGCAATTCAGCATCACAAGAGCTAAGAATATTTAGGAGACCTTATTGTGGAGCTTGTAAATAGAATATTTAAAAACAATGAATAGATATGTAGATGGAACTTCGTTTGTAACAAACTATACATACATTCACATGCATTTGATTTAGAATTATTATATTGATAAATCTATCCTGATCCGTGATGCGTGCAGATCAATCTAAATGTATAGTGCAAAATGGCTATGGACATTACATAATGCGTCATAAAATAAATTTGGAAACTTTTGTTAATTAGAATTGTTTTGTTTGTTTGTGTTAAGGTTTTACGGCCCAGTCAACCCAATGGGGTCATGTTGAGCGCGGTCAATTTACCTAACCACACATTTACTGGGCAGACTTAGTCCTCTAAGCGGTTAACCAGTATTGTACACATTCTTTCGCCAGAAACTGACAACTGCCCTTCTTGAATCAGCGGATGGGAGAGAATGACCGTAGAAAATATTTCATGATCAATCTCCACGAAAGAATGTTGCCGACCTCGGCGGGGGTTGAACCCGCGACCTCCAGGTCTCCAGTCGGACGGTGCATCCAACTGGGCCACCGAGGCCGGCTTCTCAAGTATATGTAGGTCAGTGAATGAAATTAGAATTGTATAAAACTTTCTAGCTGAAACATGGCTGTTAAATCTGCGCTTGCAAAATAACGATAAACCCATTACTTCAAACCATCTGATGACCATCTATTATCTGTTTTTCATGTGTATAAGGGAGTTTCAATACGTATAAAATCAACAACACATTCCCAGATAGCATGACAACGTTGGCCCAACGTTGAAATATGTTGAAATATGGTCGGACAGTTGGCTAACCATTGGCATCATATATACAACATTGCGCCAACGTTGGGCCAACGTCATACAAATTTGACAAATTCCAGAGAAAAGTAAGTCTTATGCACTAACATTGGGCCACCGTTGGCCCAACGTATGTATTTAGATGCATATTTTCCCCATGCTTTTTGTTTATGTGATAACGTTGGATCTACGTTGGCCCAACGTTGATATATGATGCACACTTTTTAAAAGATACATGTACACAAGCCGTGGATTCATTTAATAATGGAAATGCATCACGATTAAAGTTTTAAATGGATAAATAAATGAAATGTTACAATATTTGTAGTTTTTACTTTAATTTTCAAAAGGAAGAAAAATAGAGCCTGTCTTGTTGGGAATCCTACATTATGAATACAAAAAAAATACAGTATTTATATTGATAAAACATATTTTTTTTTCTTGCAATGTAAAAATAATGAAAGTTGAGGTTTTCCTCTTTTATTAGTTTAATTCCGCATACAAAATATGATAAGAAATGCTTTATCAATAAATCTAATTATGATACTGTCTTTGACTATTCACCACCTGCAGGTTATAACATCAATTATAATGAAATAATAATATATAATAATACCCCAGGGAGTTATGTTTGTATGTATAATTAATACCAGGAAGATAAACACCAGAATCTGCTTTTTAGTGCCTTTATAGCTGGCTGTTAGACAACATCTTGTTTATGTTGCTAAGCTTTATGTGTAAGCTGAACAATGATGTTTTATAAAAGTGAATGAAAATTACTTTTTCTGTAAAATGAAAAAAATGGTAAGAAATGAAAAAATGATAAAAAAAAACAACAACAAAAAAACAAACATTCACCTCATTTATTTCTAAAGATAATTATATAAATTGACAAATAATAAACAAATAATACTGGAAGAGAATATTACTTTTATTTATTTATTTATTTATTTTTTTTTTTTTTATTTTCAGATTGGCTCAATGACAACTCTAAGATATTTCTTCGAAACAGATTTTGATCGATATATCACTTGACAACTTGGATGTAGGACAGTATTATTCAACTTCCATCGATAAAGATATATGGAAACAGTAACC
Source organism: Anodontia alba (assembly GCA_964016985.1). Classification (NCBI taxonomy): domain Eukaryota; kingdom Metazoa; phylum Mollusca; class Bivalvia; order Lucinida; family Lucinidae; genus Anodontia; species Anodontia alba. The sequence goes on along the minus strand of OZ024832.1, from coordinate 44,351,893 downwards.
TCTTTATACCACAGTGCATTATAACACAAATTCGGATACAATACGGTTCAAAAATGTATAGATTATATAGGAAAATGACATCTATAACACAAATCTGGATATAACACGGTTCAAAAATGTATAGATTATATAGAAAAATGACATGTCATTTTTTCTTATAAACCACCTGTACATTTTTGACTGGATATAGCACATATGTTTAACTAACATAGTTTTTGATTAAAACTCAAACAACCCTTTTATAAAGAGGTTGTTTTGTAATTAACTTTTTCTCGACTTAAAATTTTATGGCTTTATTGGTTACGAAAGTTAAAAAATTGCGTTACAGTGTTTGATGCAGACAAAATTTTCATGTTTGATATGGATAAACATTATTTTGCATCCAAGCTGACAACTGATATGTCAGTATATGTTGGGCCAACATATACAATGTATCTTGGCATAACGTTGTTTCAATGTTACCCCTCAAATATGTCCTACGTTGGCCCAACGTTGCGCCAACACGTTGGCCCTACGGAGGCCCAACGAGCAAGTTAACGTTGGGCCAACGTTATTTTACAACGTTGGCCCAACGAAGTGACTAACCAAAATACTACATTGGCTCAACGTTGTCATGCTATCTGGGTTGAACCTGACATAAAATTGTTGTGTAAAATGATCCTACATTTGTATTACTTCTGAGTAATGAATGAACTTTTGTGTCACACTGTACTTTATCTTAATAAATCTGAAGCTGCAGAAGTAATAATTAGGGGCTACGGACACTACCAATTCGTTATGCAAGTAGATAAGACCCAACTTTTTGAGAAATGTCAGTGGCTGTATGGAGCAGTTGGGAGGAATCCTTGTGGTAAAAGTAATACTAGTAAATTGTAAGAACATCTTTTGTGAAATAAAGCATGTGCTTGGAAATGTATATGTGTGGATGTCTGACTGTAAGTATGTGCATAGATCTGTATTAGATAAAAACTTGTGACCAGCATACTAAATTCTACGTAAAAGTATCGGAAAATTTTGATTCCATGACGAGGGTTGAGCGCAAGACTGGCGTTAGTCAGATGGTTGTTTTTCCCCAAACCTAATCTCCTCACCATGAAGGCATTATGAAGATTACAATATTTCTTTCTGTAAATAATGAAAATTTAGGTGCCATTGCTCGTATGAGCAATGGCACCTAAATTTGCATTTTTTACAAAGGGGTCCAAGTTGCCCCTAAATAAGGGTTTCAAAAATATGTTTGAGTTACTATAGTCTTGCGCTCAACCCTCGATGAATACTCCATAAGCTTTTCAACTTAATCTGAGTTTATTTCATTTGACCATTAGTTTTATTCAGTATTTAATTGCTCTCATAAAAGAGCAGCCCCACCCCTAGCATTCTCTATTAAAAGAAAGGCTTTTTGTAAATGCTATTTTCGGCCAAATAATTGTTTTTTTCAGGATAAATTTTATACCAAATAAAGAGCATTTAATCAGAGTTCATACATTCAGAATTGACCAAAATTCCCTGACATTTCCCTGACATAAATTCAATTTTCCATGACAATATAAGAGCTGGCAATTTTATGAATTTAGCAAGAAAAATATATCAGGACCAAACATTCTAGCTTCATCAGGCTGAATGTAAAATTCCCTGACATTTCCCTGACATTTTTGCGAAATTTCATTTTTCCCTAACACATCACAAATTCCCTGACAATTCCCTGGCCTTGAAAAAAATTCCCTGAAATTCCCCTGACCTGTATGAACCCTGTTAATGGTTAAATTTCTTGGCAGATCCTAAGCAAAAGAACTCCATGTCATTGCCTCTAAAGCTATACAGGGAGAAAAATTGCAGGGAAAATCTGATATTTTCATCTTTAGTTTAAAGTTAATGACAATGATATAAGGCAAAACATAGTTTACAACATCAGTTTCTGAGCAACACTGATCTATCATCCCAAACATAACTTTTCTGGAGTAAATAGCGTTCAAGAAATGAAACAAATTTGCTGGACCATAAAAATATAGGTCACTGACCTACATATACTTGAGAAGTTGCCGGCCTCGGTGGCTCAGTTGGATGCACCGTCCGACTGGAGACCAGGAGGTCGCGGATTCAACCCCCGCCGAGGTCGGCAACATTCTTTCGTGGAGATTGATCATGAAATATTTTCTACGGTCATTCTCTCCCTTCCACTGACTCAAGAAGGGCAGTTGTCTGTTTCTGGCAAAAGAATGTGCACGATACTGGTTAACCGCTTAGAGGACTAAGCCTGCCCAGTAAATGTCATGTGTGGTTAGGTAAACTGACCGCGCTCGACATGACCCCACTGGGTTGACTGGGCTGTAAAACCACAACACAAACAAATACTTGGGAAGTTAATCTTTATGATGTAACTCCATTAAATAATAGAAAATATTAAGCAAAATCACTAGACCATGAAACAGAGGTCATGCTGATTTATATTTATTTTGAGGTCAAAGTTTGGGTCACACTGTGTCATTGTATGTAAATATGACACTTAGGTATCAAATAGTGGGAGATATAAGACAAAATGATAAGGCTATGAAATATAGGCCACATAATCCCAAAATATGATAGTAATACATGAAATTGTCTTCAAGATGTAACAAAATCACTGATCCATGAAATATAGGTCACAGTGACCTACATAAACTTTTAGGTCAACTGTTGATCATACTGATTCATAATCCCAAATAATGATGTTCATATATCAAATAACATTCAAGATATAAGGCAAATTACTGGACCATAAAATATAGGTCATGGTGACCTACATTTGTTATGATGTCAATCGTGGTGTCACGCAGGAAAATATTCCAGTTATCACATTAATCCATGGAACAGTCTTCAAAATATAAAACAAGATCATTGGAGCATGAAAATAAGGTCACAATGATCTTGACCTTATTACACTGAATGTTGATGTGATAAACATGTCTGATGCCCATCCTTTTTTTATTAAGAAGTTGTTTGTATAAAGAAACTGCAACATACTACTTTATTGGGGTGTCCTAGATTTTGATCTCTAGCCCTGGGCACCCTTTGGATTGACCCAGGGGTTCAGAATAAAAGAGAAACCTCCCAGGTACCCCCATATCAAAAATGAAAAGTAATGGTATAAGTAATCAAAAAACTTCAAAGTAAAACTTGGTTATAGAAAGGGTTAACTGATGGTGAGACTGACAGACGGACAGAGGAACGGAACCAAAGAAAACTATACACCCCGGGGGTATAATTAGCTTGCATTTCTGTTTAGAAAAATGTTTACTGACATTAAAGAATTACAAACTTTAAGGGAAATACCTGTAACAGTATTGATCCATTGACCCTTCTTTTTCTGCAGCTGCAACATCTCATGAATATCAACATTTATGCAAAACATTTATGCAAAATATTTTAAGATTCCTTATAATATTAATCAAGATATGCAGGAAAAAAAGATAGAGTGCACACAAGGCTCACTTTTTGAGTATTTATAATGAAGAGACCTTGAAAATAAAGTCAAGGTCACCAAAATCTAATCACTTCTTTCTCCTATCCTGATAATGTATCTGTGTTAGTTTGATCAAATTCCAGCCATTGGTTAAAACTGTTTACTGCATTCAGAAATTTTACAAAGGGCAATAACTCCAAGAGAATTGGTCCCTAGCCCTGTCTTTTTTCTCTTATGTTGGTACACCTTACTGATATCAATGTGTCACATAAGCTTTCTTCTATCAAAATTTTAGATTCAAATTGTCAGTGTGACCTTGAAAATGGGGTCCAGGTCACCAAAATCTCATCACTTCTTCCCCCCACCCCCCCCCCCCCCACCCCCCAGCCATCACAATGAAGTACATTGTATCTGTGCTAGCTTGAACAAATTCCATCTATTGATAGATAGAGTGCACACAAGGCTCACTTCTAGAGTTTTCATAATGCAGTGACCTTAAAAATGAGGTCAAGGTCACAAAAATCTAATCACTTCTTTCCTATGTCCTAACAATGTATCTGTGCTAGTTTGTTAAAATTCCAGCCATTGGTTCAAGATATAGTGTGCACACAAGCTTTTTTCTAGCAAAATTTGAGTTTCAAAGTGCGGGTGTGACCTTGAAAACAAGATAAAGATCACAAAAAGGTAATCACTTCGTTCCCCCAGCCCAATAATGTATATGTGCTAGTTTGGTCAAACTCCATTTATTTATTCATGAGAAAGAGTGCAATCAAGGCTCACTTTTTGAGTATTTATGTAATGACCTTGAAAATAAGGTCAAGGTCACCAAAATCTAACCACTTCTTTTCCCCTGCCTGATGATGTAGCTGTGCTAGTTTGGTCAATTCCAGCCATTGGTTAAAGAGATACATGTAGTATGCACACAAACTTTTTACTGCATTAACAAAGACTCTGTTTTTGAGTATTTATAATGCAGTAACCTTGAAAATAAGGTCAAGGCCTCCAAAATCTATTCATTTCTTTGTCCCATCCTGAAGATGTACCTGTGCTTGTTTGATCAAATCCAGCCATTCATTAAAGAGATAGTGTGCACACAAACTTTTTTTTCTGCATTAATAAGGCTCACTTTTTGAGTATTTATAATGTAGTGACCTTGAAAACAAGGTCAAATGCACCAAAATCTAATCACTTCTTTGTCCCATCCTGATAATGTATCTGTACTTCTTTGTCCCATCCTGATAATGTATCTGTGTTAGTTTGTCAAATTCCAGCCACTGGTTATAGAGATAGTGTGCAGACAAACTTTTTACAGCATTAAGAAAAACTTTTACAAAGGGCAAGAACTCCAAGAGAATTGGCCCCTAGCCCTAACTTTCTCTTAAGTAGGTACACCTTATTGATATCAATGTGTCTGCAGAAATTTATGAATATCCATCTCTGTGTTTACAAGATATTAGGGAAAAAAACCCACAAAGTTTGTGGATGGACACATGGATGCATGGAAATAGTTTATCCCACCACAAACTTTGCAAGGGGTATAACAACAATTTTACACTTAACAAGGCAATTATGCACTTTGCCCATTATGTGTAAAAACTATTGTGCATATACGAGGGATGTTCGAAATGAATTGCTTATTTCTATCTGGAGACTTCAAATTTCAAGTTAGCCCAAAAGTACTCATTTCATGCCCTCGAAGTACTCCCTGTGGCTAGAAATGCAAAGTTTCAGCCGATGTATCCACTTCTTGAAGGCGTCACGGTACGCTGATTTGGGCACAATAATAAGGTACTGATGAATGGCAGATCCAAGTGCCTGTCGGGACTGGTATTTCCGCCCAGCAAGGAATGCTTTCAATTTCGGAAACAAAAAGAAATCACATGGGACAAGGTCTGGGGAATACGGGGGGTGAGGCAAAACAGTTACTTTTTCTTTCTTCAAAAACGCCGTAACTATTGCGGAGGTATGAGCTGGGGCATTGTCATGTAGAAGACGGACATGTTTAAAACCAGTGGCAGGGCGTCGTTTCTGATAATACTTTTTCAGTTTCTTCAGTACTACATCTTTGTAGTACTTTCCGGTGATGCTTTTGCCCTTTTTCACTGGCACTTTTATTGCGACTCCTTCACCAGAGAAGAAGATTGCATACAAAACCTTCTTTGTACTCAAAGAACGTTTGGCAATTATTGGGCGTTTACTGTGTTTAGTGGCCCAGATCTTATTGCTAACCTTTCTGACTGGCTCAAAATAATGGACCCAGGTTTCATCACCTGTGACGACATTGGCAAACTGCTTTTTGTCATATTTTGGAAACATTTGAAACAGCTTTTTGGCCACTTTAACCCGTTGCCTCTTTTGCTCGTCAGTCAACAGATGTGGCACCCATCTAGCAGAAATCTTTCTGACTTTCAAATGCTTCTTCAAAATAAGGTGAACCGTTGATAGTAATATGCCTACCTTTCGTGCAATATCACGTACTGTAAATCTGGCATCTCCTTCAATGATTTCTTTTATTTTGGAAACGATTTCTTTACGAGATGCAGATTTTGGCCTACCTGATTTCGGTGCATTTTTGATGGACTCTACACCAGACTCAAATTTCTTTTTCCACTGCTGAACTGTGTCAAAAGAACCACAAGAAGGTCCAAAAGCAGTAGAAATTTCAGTCATCAGCTTCTTCAAAGAACAACCAAGTTTTGAGCGAGCTTTGATGTAAGCCCGTATTTCATCTTTTTTGTCGACGATTCTACCAACCATTTTTACTGCAGTGGTCAATGACTGCGTGTATTCAAATGGCAAATTTTATGTCTTACACTTAGTCTAACATGTACATTTATATACCATTGTGTAGATATTGAATAGCCCTATACAGGTATGTATTGGTTTTTATCGTGCCCCACGTGGATATCGAGCTAGAGGACAATAAGCAATTCATTTCGAACATCCCTCGTATTTCCCTGTACTACTTCTAATCTAATAATAATTACAACAGCAGTGGTTTACAAAGAAGCAGTAATTAGGATCTTTAGTTTATTTAATACATTGTATATGTTACTTATGAGTATTTCTGTATATTTAATACCTTCAGTAAATGTTGTTTAAATCTGTTTCAATTCTAGGAAGATTCGTTCTTTCTCTATGTCTTCTACATTTAAACATGTTATTAAACAAAAACATCAACAACAATACCATACATACAGGTACATCTTTTTTATATATTGTATCATATCACTATTGCCTTTGTCCCATTTACCAATATTGGTGACTAGCTCTTTAAAGTTATATTTAATATTTTATTGGAATCCTTTGAATTAAAGAGAAATGCAGAGGGAATAGTGTGACTAGTATTTCATTAGATTTTTTACTTGATGTAAGCATTCTGTAAGTAATGAACCAAGATTTTGCAAATTTACCACCAAAATAGATTTATATTGCAAAACAACAAAACAAAATCATTATTCATATGTTAATTTATTATTGTTAATTCTTTCTATATTTTTATATTCTATTAATAATGAATCAACTTTTTTTCAAATTTACAACCAAGACAATTTTATTTTCTAAAACAACAAATTTTGAATTATTACTTATATATTTATTATTTTATATTACTTACTTATTAATTTATTATTTCATCAAAAAGTTACTGTGATGTCAGCAGAGCTATATATAAAAGCTGGCATGTTCTTCCAATTTTATCACTTGTTTCAAATTTCACATATTACTGAAAGATACACTTGCAATGTATAACACATATATATTACGCAAAATTGTAGTGTCCGTGCCCAAACTCTAAGACAGAACTATTTACAGATTATCCCTCTGTTTTTGGCCGATTCATAGTGCTTTAGTGTGTAGTACCTAAATGAGTTCTACAGGATTGAATTTCTAAACAGGCAGCTAAATTTAACCTAAATATACATGACAAGCATGTATCAAAAAATCAAAATAATGTCCTTCAGCAATACATTTTCAAATTAATATACCCAAATAAAGATATGAGATTATTCTGTGTCATATTCCTGATGATTTATGCATCTTAAATTGAACAGAACACAGAGGGTTTCAGTAAAACTGACAAATAATTTTGGGACTTCAGAAATAGAAAAATAATTATAGTTTGAAAATCTCTCTATAAGTATAAAAAATTACCTGAAGAAAGCTGTGTTCAAAATTTTTAGAAATCCCCTTTCTGCAAAACTGCTACTGTTCGAGATTTTAGGACATTTCCATAAATTATTTTGGGCAAAAATATTAGGTCTTCGAAATTTTAGAGTGTTCGAAATTTTAGGACATTTACTGTAGTATCAATGGAACCAGAAATGTTTTTGCCATCCATAGTTATTGGTCATGTGACATAATATTGTTATCACGTGGTCAATAGCCCGGATGAAAACAACATTAAAAAGGTCTATAGCACATTATCTATAGGTTTATGTATTGTGCAGTTAAAAGAATGCACTAAAGCCTGGGGAGGGGGAGGGGTGGGGGAAACCAGGAACCACAGACAGTCCCTCCACCCTAGGCTTTCAGCCCCGCCCCATCTCACAAAGCCCAGAACCTGGTCAGCCACTGCAGCCACACAGCCCAAGCAGCGCTCTATGACAGGCCACCATACTCGTCAACCCATAAGCACCCCATCCCAGGGACAACCCCCAGGATCCAATCACACAAGTCACACCATGCCATGTCCCCAGCTGCAGCCACCAGCATCCCCCCGTACCCAGATGGACCAAACTCCATGTACCACCACCCCTCCCACACAAACAGCCCATCCAGGTCTGCCTGCAGCACCTTTCCATCGTCCCCACCTCCAACTGCCAGGCACTATCTGCAAAGAGAAGCAACCATGATGACAACTCAGATGGCAGGTCACTGATGTAAACAATGAACAGTATGTGTCCCCACACCTAACCCTGGGGTACCCTGAGGCCACGGGGACTGACCCGATTCCCTGCCATCAAGAACCAGTCTGTAGTTCCCAAGGAAGGCACTGATCCAGGATAGTGTGGTTCCTCCGATTACATACGTGCATTTGGTGCCGGGTCAACTCGTCACATAGCAAACTCTGCACATACATGTAACCAGCTCGGCACATAACCAACTCAGCCCATACCAACTCGGCACATAGCAAACTCGGCACATAAATATAGCTATACATTTATGCGTCTATTTCTAGAAGTATTTTATACGTTTTATAGACAATATTTTAAAGAGGAAACATTTCTAGAAGTATTTTATACTTTTTATAGATAATATTTTAAAAACGAAAAGTTTAGAAGATAAATTTATATTGCTTTATTATTATTATTATCATCATTTGGAAAATATCAGAGTTTTTCATCTGAAAATATCTTTTCAAGTTTTTATGGTTTTATCACGAAAACATGCCTATATAATTTTGTTCCCCCACCATCTTAAAAAAAAAACAACAAAAAAAAAACAACAGAACAATTTTATGTAGTATAACTGGGATTTACAGGGTCAAACATTCTTCTTTCTGCGGGAAAAAAAAACAAAAAAAACAAACAAACAAAAAAACATAGATTGTTTGTACCTGTTAGAACTGCTTTTTAATATATATAAAATTTGATATTTGCTTTTAGCAGCTAAGCATGACATTTACACCAAAAATATTTGCCACATTCAAGTTATTAAAAATTAAAATGTAACTTTAATTGGTTGTTTGTAACGGTGGATTAAAGTATTCAACATAACAATAGATAATTGAACTAATCAGATAATTATGGGCTGAAGTTGTCTAAGCCGAGTTGGTTATGTACCGAGTTTGCTATAGATGTGCCGAGTTGGTTATGTGCCGAGTTTGCTATGTGCCGAGTTGTCCTACAATCGTGCATTTTCTTCCGTTTTACTGAAACAGGCTTATGGTTACTTGGATGCATGATTAGAGGAAGGGTCGGGGTTACCTTTACTTGTGGGGCGAGTTATATTATTAATGCGGGGCGAGTTGTCTTTGGGGCTAGTTGTCTGTAATTCAACTATTCAATAACTTTTCTAGATAAGGCCACCGTAAAACAAATATCCACAAATTGTCACAGACTGTTTATTCCTCTGTTCTTAGGGTAACTGGTCAACTCGTACCTTAGTCAACTCGTACCTTAGTCAACTCGTACCCATTTTTGGTCAACTCGTACCCCACAAGTCAACTCGTACCTGGTTTGGTCAACTCGTACCTAGTTTGGTTAACTCGTACCTAGTTTGGTTAACTTAAACCTTGTAAAAATAGACACTGGACGGACGAACGGACAATCAGACAGACAGACAGATAGGTAGGTAGATTTTGTCACCCATTATTTGACACTTTAGTTAAACATGAATCTGTTAATGTGGGTGTGAAAAACAATTGTCGATACGATTCAAGTAATTTGTTTATCATTATATTGATGAATCCTTAATTGATACATTAGTTAAAGATGTACCGATTAATGTAGGTGTGAAAAACAAAATATTTTGAAGTCATGGTTGTCATATGAATGTATACGTAGAATGTAAGGAATATTTTGTGTGCTACTCATCTGGTATGTGAAATTTGTGCAAGTAGAAATATATTTTAATCTAATTTGGAACAGTGCAGACCCTGATTATGCTGCCTGCTGCGCATGGCATGACCTGGACTTGGTCCAGTGTTGACCTAGAACGAACGCTGCGGGAAACGGCGTCTGATCGGGGACCACCTTGTTTGCTACTTATCTGGGATGTGAAGTGTTTGCACATAGTAATTTTTTATTCTGTATTCGGAACAGTGCAGATCCTGATTGTGCTGCAAGGTGTGCATGGCATGACACGGGTCTGTTCTGTTTGGACAGACGGGTCTTGGCGGGCAGTGTGGACCTTGATCGGACTAGATGCGAAATAAGGCGTCAGATCTGGGTCCAGATGCCAGACTGCCAGATGAGTGGTAAACAATGTAGACCCTGACCAAATGCTGCACATATTCAGTCACAATGGGTCAAAATTTTGCAAGTCTCCAAGGTTGTGTTTCCTGTATTTTAACACTTTTGCATGCTTGGTAAAAAATTGAGCAGACGACATTTTGAATATTTTTTTTTCATAGAAAATAAGATTTTACACTTCATGCAAATTGTCTCCTTAGGTAGGAGATAATTTGCATGACGTGTCAGATCCTATTTTCTGGGAAAAATATTGCTAGTTTGTCGTCAGCTGAATCTGCCCGTAGCATGATAAGTATTCAGTGACTGTGAGCAAGTAATGAACACAGCTCCAGATGATTTTTTTTTTCATGAATTTGGTATTTTGCTTATTTCACCATGAAAGTATATGTTGTGGGTAGTCATTAGAGCTGTCTCAGTGAAGCTTTTCTAATGAGTACTCAAAGCATATATTTTTGTGGATAAATCAGGAAAATGTTTATCTGGATATTTCTTTTATTTGGAGCTATGCAGAATGACTCCTGAAATGAGATAATATGGTACGACTTAACCCAAAATTTGATAAATGTACGAGTTGACTAAGGTACGAGTTGACTCGGGTACGTGTTGACCAAAAATGGGTACGAGTTGACCAAGGTGCGAGTTGACTAAGGTACGAGTTGACCAGAAACCGTTCTTACATCTACCACAATCATGCACTTATTATAACTTACATCTACCAAGTTAAATCAAGATTTTTATCGTAGCCGTGCAACAGTCACATAGGGTATATGCCCTTATACAAAATTGACACCCAAAAATTGACGTTTAAATAAACCGCATAATAGGTCAAGGTCGACCATATCGGCTACTGACACGGACACCGTTCATGGTGCATGCTAATCTACGGTATTACCAGTATCCATGTCCCGGTGTACCGGTTTATCTTGCACCCTGGGCAACTTCCCCGGGGGTGAAGCTGCCTTTGGGCAACTTGCCCCCCGGGGGTGAAGATACCCCGGGATATCTTGCCCCCACCCTGGGCAGCTTGCCCCCCCCCCGGGGTGAAGCTGCCTATGGGCAGCTTGCCCCCTGGGGGTGAAGATACCCAGGCCAGGGTATCTTACCTACACACCCCCACACCCTGCCAATCTGAAGAAAGATAGACTATAAAAAGTAATAGAAAATATTCAAATGACCTGATAAATGGGATAATGTTTTAAAAAGGTAAAAATAACATTCTGAACTTTAATTTTGTTTACAAGATTTTCTGAGCTTGGGAGGAAACTTCTTGAGCCACAGTATTTTGGCCTCAATCCCTTTCATAAAGTGAAAAAATAGGTAAAAGCAGGTACCACTACCATTCTAATGTCTGTGCATTAGAATTATAAGTTTAAAATGATTAAATAGCTTTTCAGATCAGAGTTTGCCAAGTTTTGAGGGGTGGGGGGACAAGCTGCCCAGGCCAGGGTATCTTCACCCCCGGTGGGCAAGGTGTCCAGGCCAGGGTATCTTAACCCCGTCCCCAGCCAATCTGAAGAAAGATAGATAACAAAAAGTAATAGAAATATTCAAGTGACCTGATAAATGGGAAATTGTTTTAAAAAGATAAAAGTAACATTCTGAAGTTTAATTTTGTTACAAGATTTTCTTAGCTTGGGAGCAAACTTATTTGGCCTCAATCCCTTCCCATAAAGTAAAAAAAAAATAGGTAAAGCAGGCACTACTACCATTCTAATGTCTGTGCATTAAAATTTCAAGTTGTAAATG